>CM038726.1:22762340-23034840 GCA_021613375.1 Megaleporinus macrocephalus
CTGCACAGTTTAGCATTTGCCCTGCACTGGAGTCACAGCAAAAGCTAATAATCAAACCCTTCTGGAGCTTAATTAGACACGAAAAAGAAATGAACACAACCTCAGCTAGGAACCGTAATACACCAACTCACTGACTTTAACAGCCATGTATTGAAAATCACCTGAAATGAACCAGCCTTGTAAGCCATTCAATACTCAAAACCTTCACTATGCTTCAATATTGCATGTAAACAGAGGCCAAAGACATACTCTAGTTCACTGCTTATGATGAGAATAAACCCATCATGTGTATATGTCTCTATGGGAAAAGAACCCACTTCAGTCAACAGTATTTTTTTTCCATTAAGACTAAATTAACAATGTTTATATGTTTAGTTTATAGTGACAATATGCAGCTCTTTGGAGGGGATTGATGGAGTTTTAAGCTGCAATCAGTTTTCAATCTTTCTGATGAGAAATCTCATTTTTAAAAGTTTCAAAATTAAGAATTATATAAAAAAATACTCATTAATTGAAATTAAACCATTGCACAGTTTAATACTGAGAAATTGTCATCACTTCATCTAGCTTGCCCACAGATTTCAGAAAATAAGCAAAATATTTAAGCGTCAAAATGAACTCCTTCTACACATGGTACCGAGAAACCCTCATAATAATAAAGATCCTTCCATAATCTTGTTATTAAATGTGTACCACTTTATAATAAGAATGCATTTCTAAAGAGTTAATGATGAGTGTATTCATGGCTTTTGATTAGAACACCTTGTAAACATTAATAAGCAGTTACAAACACAAAGGCCAAAAACTCTGTTACTGATCTTACTCTGTGCTCGTCATCAGCTTCAGCTTTAACACACATTCCTATTAATCAGTCTGAAGAGCTCATATCTGCCTGATTTACTAATGTGTTACAACCGTTTACTAATACCTTGTAAAGTGTATATGCCTTAGCAAAAAACCATCAATAATCTAATTTTAAACTCTTCAAAACTCTTTAGAAGGGTAGTCTAATTCTAAAGTGGTACCATTAAAACAGATACCTTTGAAATATACACTCCTGCAATTCATGTGCATCAATCACTTCACCCATACACATTATTATCAAACCCCTAAATGAGGAGAACCAAATAACTGCCACTGGAAACATGACGAAAAGGTTTAAATCTGCATATGCTGCGGCTTGTTCTTTAAAGTAGGAATCTTGCTGTACATTTGTCTCAGAATCTGTACATTTATACAAGAGATACAGTTGGCTTTTAAGTCAGTGTTTAAAATGAACAGTGATCTACATTTGGATGGGAAACTCAAGAAAGAAGCAGCTGGCTCTGCAATGACTTGTGTTTGTCTGGAGCATATTGGATAAAGTGCCTGAGTCTGTCTCAGATCAAGAGATGCCATGAGGAGACCATTAATAAAAAAATAAATAAAAACCAAACAAACAAAAGGCAAAACAACCTGCAGTAGCTGAGGACAAAAGCACAGCACCAAGCATTTCCGTTAGAACTACAGTGAAGGGAAGGCGAAATCGCATAGCGGTGTGTCGGTCCTCATACGCTCTATGGAACATTTACAAAGATATACATACGGGTAATTGGACCGCTAACGATTCTGCACGAGATAATCATCGAAGGTCCAGTAGGAATTCAACAAATCAAGCCGTCTTCCACCAATGAGGTCAGGTGGAGGCGGCAGTGAAACTCTGGTTAAAAGAAAGTCCACCACATCAGTAGCTAGCCACAAAGTCCAGGAGCACCCTGAGATCAGGGGACTACGTTTCCCATCACGCCATGCTCTCCCGGTCCTCTGATGGGCCGTTGGACACCTTCTTCACCTTCTTAACTCCTTCCCCAAGGGCTGTGGATGTAGTTACCCTGTGGAGAGAACACACACACAGGTTAAAATTAGATAGAAGACTTTCAGCTGGGCTATTTTTTTATTTTACCCTGAAGAGAACAGACGCCTGTGCTATAAAATATAACATAACAAGTATCTACTATGATCCATTAACCCTAAACCATCATGCAAATGCGTGACTAGATAGATGTGCAGTAATAAATTAGGTAATGTGTAAGAGAAAAAACTGGTATCAGCAGATATATTTCAGTACTGTGATATTTATTAAAAAATAAATAAATGTGCAAAGATTGTATTTAAGTAAAAGTTAAATAGTGTCCAGGAGTGCAAATGTACAGGATTTACAGTAAAGTGTCAATAGTGTCCAGGAGAGCAGATGTACAGTAATGTGATTACAGCACAAATAAAAATAAACTGTAATTTGAACAAAGGGACTTGTTCAAATTACAGTTTATTTTTATTTGTACTGTAAACTAAACCTTTGAACAAAAGTTGGAATTTAAAATGAAAGGCTGAATAATACTGATTTGCATTCTATGTATTTCTCTCTTCACAGCAGAATATTTGTTAGCCTGTTAGAGCATGAGGTTATTAGATTGTTAACTTAAGCAAAGTGAAATCAGACACATAGATAATGCACAGCTTAGTTGTTTAAGAGAGGGAAAAAGTTGGGATACTCATACTGGTATCAGACATGGGGAAAAATGGTATCAAGCCACCCCTACTTATTCCCGAATGTTTTCTCCAACTCACTTTTTTACTCTAAATAATTCCACACTTGATAAAAGTTTGCTAGACAGTTCTCTCAGTTCACACTGCTGTGTTTAAACTGATAGACAACTTTTCCTAACTATCTTCTAGGTAAAGAGGCCACATTGCCACCTAATGTAATGCAGCAGCAGTTATTCAAAATTCAACCTTTTGCTGCTAACAGGTCCGTGCTGGACATTGCCGGGTAGGGGCTGAAAGGAAAAAAGGGCAGCTTGAACGTGAGAGAAATGTAATTTACAGCTACAGCACAAGTTATCTAGAGACACTGTTTAATACTGTTTCAGAGAAAAGTAAACATTGTCTTATCATTCTTTTCCAGTGGCTTTTATAGGCGGTCTAAAATATTGCTATTTCAGTCCAAACAGGGAACTGAACCCCAGCACACATACATGCTGCTGTTTGGCAGAGAGAGAAATATTTATCATAAGCACTAATAAAGTACATATGATGATAATTATTTCTATCACTGCCAAACCAGTTTTATCATGATTAAGCCTGTGGAGACTTACCAAATGGACTCTGATACTACCTTCTTATTGCAGAGAGTTTATGACCCGCCCTCCTTTGTTTGTATTTAAATGACCATTTCTCTCCTGCCTTTAAGGTGATACCAATCACCCCCAAGGTGGCAACATACCAAGCCCCCTTAATGTTTACACCCCAAAACTCCTCCCTCAATGGTTCTACTTAAACCATTGAGTCAGAGATGGACTACACTGGACTTCAACAGACTGATGTCCTAACCAAGATGTGACCGTGCTTCTGTATGCACGTGATTAAGACTGCTTCCTGACCGCTAACAGACTGGTTGTGATCAACTGAGCTGTACCCATACATTTCCTGTGTGTGTCAATAAACTCAAGTCTACACCGAAGGTTTCCTGACTTCTGATTCCTGAAGGCCGAATTTTCCAACAGCAGGTTATCGGCACTGCTAGGGCGGTCATACAAAACAATTACTACACTTGCTACTTACTACACTTGCTGATCAAGAGGACACTGGTGCAGTTTGTGTTTGGCTGCTAGAACCAGACAGAGTCAATAATTTAATCAAAAATGCCCTCAGCAGCATATAATCCATATAAAAAGTGTGATCATTTATTTATTGATGTTCACTGATTTTTTTCTATTGCTTTCTGGCTCTGTTTACATAGTGACTTGCTGAGAAGAATCAAAGTTTGAGTTGGAGAATCAAAGCTGAAGAAACTGATCTCGGATCAGCAGCTCTTGGCTTGAAATGCTTCCATTACACAGCGCTCAATGTGTAAAATATTTACAAATACTCTGTTTCTCTAGGAAAAGCCTTGAGCTATGCCATAAACTCATGGATAATTGATCAAGAATGAGTAAGAATTCTTTTTTTTTTTTTTTTTTTTTCCAGACAGACTATTCTGGATTTAACAGCCATCACATGCTTGTTTTATAGACGTTTTTATCGATAGAGGACAAGATGTTCAAATGTCACAATATAACCAAGAGAAAACAACACACACGCAAACACACACACACACACACACACTGTCCAGTCCCTTCTGTTACTGATAATTACTTGACACAGATTGGACTGCGTATGGCGGGGGCTGGTGGCAGCAGCTGACGTGTTACATTAGCTCCATCATGCATGCCTTATTAAGAACAACCTGGGCTGTATTCCACAGCTGCAATCTACACGCAAATCTACGCAGAATCTAATGAAACAGGTGAATTACTATCACTGTACTACAGATCAGTTAGTTCCATTCAAATCAACTGAAACCAAATTCCTTTTGCCTGCATTTGGATATGCTCTGAACACAGGACGCGAGTTCTTGGCTTGCTGACTTGAAATACCAGGTACCCAGCACACGTAGGCTGTCACTTTGTCTTAAAACAACAGAGTGAATTTCATGGTCTAACACCCAACCGCAGCACTCGCTGTGAATACAAGTGGAGGAAATGCGCCTTTCAAGGGCTTGCAGTAACTCAAACACTGACTGCTCACTCAATTAGGCATGTCCTTTTCAACAAGGGTAAGCGGATGTTATGTGGACAGCAAAGGCCTCAAATTAGCCAGTGAAGAACTTTACACCTTCTTTGCCTAGCACTGGGTCCTTGGTTTCCCAATTAAGTAGTTTACTGCTTCAGTCCTAGTGCTAGCTTAGCACAAGACCAAATCTATAGAGTCATGGGCTGGAGGTTAAAGAATCAGCCTAATGATCGAAAGATCACCAGTTCGATCCCCTGAACCAACAGGACACGAATGAAAAGGAGCAAGACACCTAACCCCCAACTGCTCTCTGGTTGCTGTGGATAGGGTTGCGCACCGCTCTGGGCAAGTGTGCTCACTCGTGTATATGTGGGTGGTTCGCTGCACGGATAAGTTAAATGCGGGAGGTCACACTTTTCAGTATGCAAACAGAGACAGTTTCTAAATAAACTCTAGTCAATTACTTAAGACATGTTTGGAGTCTGATGTTGGCTTCTTTAGCTTTGTACAGGAACTACAAGGCTAATGCAGTTACCCAGTAACACAAGCTTTCACTGTGCTAACGGCATGTCTTAATCATGGCACACCAGCATCAAATCGTCAAGTAACCTTAAAAATACTTGCTTATGAAAGTTCTTCATACTGTTGTCTATACAAATGGAATAAAGTATGTTCCATTGCTAGAAACAGTAGAAGCAACCACGTTGAAGTTGAATTTTCCCCACACATCTGTGTATTTGGGTTAATGTAGGACTAAGAACATAGTGTGTTTTTTGCTAGATAGGCCTTCAGTGACTTGTTACCCATGTTGGGTTTGCAGCTCCCTTGCAAAACTAAAGAAGCAAACCTCAGACACTGAGCATGCCTTGGCTGATGGAATACATTTGGGGTAACTAGAAAACTGAAAAGAAAAACATTTAATTTTTGACTGAGCTACTGCTTTAGGAACCTTAATAGTATAAGTCTATCCTGTAAACATACTACCTATCAGCATTCACTGAGCATCCGAGTTCCATACCAGCTACAAAATGCACAAAACTCCCCCGGCAAGTCTGCCTGCACGGGTCCAGAGTGGGATGGCAGCAGCCTCTGGCTAAGATGAAATAGAGAGAGAGAGATGCACTGAACTGAAGTCCAGCTGAACCTGCTCCACCAACAGCACCTGCACCTCCTTCTTCTGGGAGCTGTCTGCCACTCACAACCTGCCCTAAAAATGCCAGGCCACATGGCACCCACCTGAAGCACTGTTTGGCGCTGGCCTATGACAGCTATCTGGCGAGGGCAAGGTGACATTCTGAAGTGCTGTTCAAAGGAGCTCTACCCAGCTGAACCCAGAGCTGACCTTTTATTCGTTTATTCTTCTTTCAAAATTCAAGCTAAAACCGAAGGTAGCAGCTTGCATATTTAGAAGCAATTTTCAACTATCACGCACCTAAAGGCCACCACCTACACAACATTTTTGGAAATGATGATTCTCGTCTGACCGCCAGAGGGCGTTTTTTTTAAATCATTAGCTGACATTGCCTTTAATTGCATCTGATCGGGGCAGACTGGCCATCTGGACGTTCTGGAAAAGTCCAGAATAGCTGTCCGTGCAACGACCACCATGCATCGACCCGTACTGAAACATGGAATAAGTTCATTATTGGATCAATCTATGGACCAGGTCATCACAATGGTCAGAATAACAATGCTCAATAAAATCATAACAGTTTTACAAGACATGAGCTCAGAAGTTCAAAATCCAGACTAGGGCAGCACATCAACGTTACTGTTGCCCCCGTTACGGAGAATCACGGTTTTGTATTTTTCCAGACGCTGCAGAAGTATAGATCTGATTGGAGGTGGGATACATGTGGGTACACTATTTGTAGCAGAGCTGTTTCGGTTACTAGTGGTGGACAGTCTGAAACAGCAGCTGGTGATGACCATGTCTGACCTGTTAATGAGCAGAAGGAACACGGTGGAAACACTCAGTTCCTTTTTCCCCAAGACATCCTTTGAGGCAGATATAGTGTTGTCTAAGTAATTAAGTTTGTGATGTCATTTTCTATTTAGATATCTTAGGGTGGGTGGATAGATGGCAATTGAGTGTTTCACTTCTTTGTCTTATTTTTACAATAAAAGGCTTTAATGTGGGCAAGTGGTACTGCAAGTACGGCCAGGGGTATTACGCTATCAAAGACCGTATGGCATGGTTTTATTCAACACTCTCAACTACCATTTAATCAAAAATGTATTAAAAAAAAAAAAAAAAAAAAAAGTCCAGTAGTAGTCCAACTTTTTCCATTGTATTTTTATAAAAAATAAACAAGCACAATCTGTACAGCTAGTCTTGTAACTTCATTATCTTGTTAAACCTTATTTAAGACTGATTAAATAGGTTAAGGGCAGGTTAAGTCCTTACGCTGAACAATCATGGGCTCGTCTTAGAAGCTCACTAAGAATCTAAAACTGAAGCTAATTAAAGCCTACAAAGCAGAAGACGGCTAAAAAAAGATATCCTGCAACTCTCAATTTCCACTGTCTGAAATTACATTTCACTGAAGTCAAAGCAAGACAAGTTCGGGAAGCTCAAAAAACAACAACAACAAAACAAAAAAAAACCTCTCTGCTCACATCCTGGGCAGAAGGCAAAGCAAACACCTCCATATGACAGCAGAGGACCCGCAAGGAGGTTTTCTGACAAGAGTGGTGGTACATCGTTTTACTGTGCAGCGTTGCACAGTAGGGGAGGAGGGCTGGAGCGTTATTTGATGAAAAGAACACTTTGGCAACTATCAAACAAGAGGGTGGATCTGCTGTGCTTCAGGGTTGTGTTGGATCCAGCGGTACAGACAACACAGCACGGACAGACTGAACAAAGGATTTCACTAAATATCATCATTCTGGAAGTAAATGTCAGTTGAGAAAAATGAAGCTGAAGGGAGGCCGGCTTTGACAACAAAGGAATTGCTCAAAACATACCTCCAAATCCACCATTAGGTATTTTCTGATGGGCAAGCTGAAGCTTTTGGAATAGCTTTTGTGCATACCACAATTATTATTTTATTTTTTTCCTGTGGTTTCAAGGTAACCGAACATAAAGTTTGATAAAGGGCAATAATATTTTAAAAAATGATTTGCTGGACGTTTACTGTTTCTTTTACATCACAAATCAACATAACATATAATTTGGCCATGTGTGCCCAAACTTCTGTATATAACTAAGTATCTGGGCATAGGAATAAACAGGTTACTGTTTATGTCTATACAGTTCATAGTCATACAGTTCAATCTCAGCAGTGACTAACTTTTCTGAGGAAGCTCAGCAGTGTAGTAACATCTGCTTAGAAATCTTTCATTGGATCAGTGACAGTGATCTATAACACTGTCAAACAGGCTCGCAAAAGAACTGGCAGGACTCAAACTGAACTGTCAGAACTATACAACAACTGGTCAATCAAGAGGAAAGACATACTGCCAGAACACAATATCCTTCAAAAGTGCCCCACACCATAACAAAGGTCTTTTATACCAGTGGCTACTACTATTATTTCCCCGAAAAACATAAGCATGTTTAAATACAGGCACGGGACCTTATAGTTGGACCTTGGGTATTATTTAAATAAAATACATCTTGCCTTGTGGTACTATTTTATATTACTTACTTACATAATCAGATGAATTTAGCAAATAAACAGTAATTGAGCATTTAAATGTGTAGAGGAGGCACATTTATTTTCACTTAGTCACATGCAGAAGTCCAAAAAGGACATTCCTGGTTCATTTTCTGTTCAGGTGGTCTGTAAAATATTTCACTTCTTGTGTTTCCTAACCTTACAGCTCTATGGTCTTTCTTCTCTCTTACTAGTAAACGATCCTGCCTCAGTTCAACACAGCACAACAAGAGTGAAATACAAAACGATTGCAAAGTCTTATAGGGACCTAATAGTTGGACCTTGGGTATTATTTAAATAAAATATATTTTGTACATTTTTGTATATTATAGTACATATCTTGTACTATTATTTTACATTACTTTCGACTATTCTGCCTCTACTGTACTTTTATATAGAATCTGATGTGCACATACGTGTGTGCATGCATGCTGTGTGGTCTGAACACATGTCTCAAAGCATCAACTTTCTGTAATGGAATACGGATGCGCAGGTTCGGAATCTTGCCTTCCGCCAACGTGCGCTGGGATAGGCTCCAGCACCCCCTCGCGACCCAAGAGGATAAGATGATGAATGATAAATGAAGTTCGGAATCAAGACTGCCTTTTGCCTCTCAAGGACGTCGCACACAATTATTGTGTCATGGAAAAAAAAAAGTTTTGGGTTCCATTTACCGTATAAACGATGCTTTGAATTCTGTCTGGCATGATGATAAATTCACTGCATTCCAGTTGCATCTACTTTATTTGATTAGCAGGTTGGAAATGCAGTTAATTCTTTCGCCTTCTCAAGTGGCCTCTTTTCTCTTCCGCGTGTGCCCATCATCCATCTTTTCTCTGTTCCTTTTATGACTCAATGGGCACAGCCAATTCAGACTGCACCCAAATGCCCCCTTACCCTGCCAACGCCCCAAAAAGAAAAAAAAAAAAGGAATGGAAATAGGCTATAAGGTAGTCCACTGCCCCATTCAATTCAGAATGAGGGACTCAGAGCGAGGGAGAGGGAGAGAAAGAGAGAGAGAGAAAGAGAGAGGGCATGATTGAGTTTGTCCCCAGGCAGGTGGGAAAGAAACAGCATGGAGAAAGGAGGGGTGGGGGAATTGTGCAGGTGAAGAACAAGGACACCATGGTGCCTCTATGCTATTTCTGGTTGGGTTTGGGAGGGGCAGAATGAAAGAGACAGAGTGAGAGAAAGAACAGGAGCGAGAGAAGGGACAAAGTGCCTAAAGGGATACTGAAAGAGAAACAGTGGGTATCGGGGATGTGTGTGTGTGTAGGGGGGGGGGGTTGTTTTTGCACATTTTCAGAACAAGAATGAGTTACAGGAAAAAGGGCTAACCTACAATATCAGGACTTGGTGATGTACTTAGTTTAGGGTTATATACATATAATAAATACAGCTATTATACTATAGGTTAGTCTTTTTGGACAAAACTTTAAAGAAGAAGGAAAAAAAAAAAAAAACTTTTTAAATGTTTGTAAAAGCCAGGCCAGCACCTGGAGGCTCAGCTAGAGGAACATGAATGAGAAGGTATAAAGAGACAGTTATGAAGGTAATGAGGCAAGGCAGCAGCGGCCAGGCCTTGAGGGATATGTCTACTATGGACAGGAGCAATGCTTTCTTTGTGTGTGTGGGCAGGGCAGGTGCTCAAACAGCCAGCTCCTGTAATGAAGACGGCTTCCTCCAGCAGGCCCTGCGCCCCTTCGGGTTTCAACTATAGCCAAGACAGGTGGCAGGACAAGTCTGTGTCTGTCTCTCTGTGAGTGTGAGTGTGTGTGTGTGTGTGTGTGTGTGTGTGTGTGTAGCCTGAACTCAGCTGGTGATGTAGCTCAAGTGGGTGAGAATGTGTACACAAGGATCCATCTCACCTTCTCTCAATAGTCTCCTAAGGCACAACACACACCCAATCTCATCTCTTAAAGGGGAATTTCACCAATTTTACTAAGATTGAGTATACTCGATTAAACATAGACCATCAGAACTCTCAACCACTTCGTTATGCAGAACATCTTAATCATTGGAGTTCCTCTTGATCAACTTAACACTATAGTGCTGCACAGTGTACATCCAGCTGTTCTTCAAGGCTCAGTTATTGTTGTGAAAGAGACCTAAATACTAGAGGTATAAGAATATAACAAATATCGGGATATTATGTTTGGTGATACTGTATCAATTCTCAAAAACACGGTATCAATACACAGATTCCTGGCAGACAGTGAATCAGTGTGTGTTGTGTTTAAACCTCTGACCACTAGACGGCAGTGTTGTAGTCCATTTTCAGCTCCACTCCAACATTAACAAGTAGCACAAGGGCGCAATGCTATTGTAAACACTGGCGAACCTGTTCATATAGTGGTGTGTTTTTATAGCAGGATTTGAAAAATCACAATATAATCACTTCGCTTGCAGTATCGCAATATATCGCGATGTATTGAATCGTGAGCGCTGTATCATGATACCTATTGTATCGCCAGGTTACATTTATACCTGCTTATTACAACTACCGCTGGTTTCAGAAAGCAGAGTATAGGACAAGTGCCCTTTACTGACATTTATCTATAGAGATTATTAGAACATTCAGTGTATTAAAAGTGTTTAGAAGGGTTCTGTAAAACATCTGTAGAGCTCTTACTTTCTCTCTCTGCTGAGAAAAGCTCTCCATTAGGAGCTGATGGGGAGAGTGGAGTAGAAGTCTCCTCCTCTCAGCTGCTCTCGCCACTGTCCTCAATAAGAGGCTCACTTTAGCAATGCTGAAAAGAACTACTCAAAGATATTGCAACGGTACTTAATAGTACCTACAGGACCCCCTCAAAAGCATACTCTGCTTCTCAAGGGAGGGCACTTTGGACCTGAGACTGAACTGACTACTGAGTATGAGGACAGATCAGGGTCATTCTATATATGGCTAAGCACAGGCAGGCAACGGATGATATGAACGTTGAGGTTGGTACTTTTTTTCACTATTTGGATGACATTGTGATATCCAATAAATAAGTAAGCAAGCAATCCTGTTAATACTTCAGGGTTAACTTATTTAACTGAATTTGTAACCAGATTTGTTATCTGAACATGTGCCAATTAGGGGTGTAAGAAAATATCGAATATCAGGATATTGTGTTTCGTGATACTGTATTGATTCTCAAAGACACCGTTTCGATACACAGATTCCTGGCAAACAGTGACTCAAATATGTGTTGTGTTAAAACCTCAGACCACTAGATGGCAGTGTTGTAATCCATTTTCAGCTCCACTCCAACATTAACAAGCAGCACAAGGGCGCAATGCTGTTTAAACATCGGCAAACCTGTTCATACAGTGGTGCGTTTTAATAGTAGGATTTGAAAAATATGCAATATACCACTTTGCTTGCAGCCCTAGTGCCAACATGTTTTTTTTTTTTTTTTTTTTAAATATATGTTTTTAATTTAGCAAATAAACAGTAATTGTACAGTTAAATGTGTAAAGGAGGCACATTTATTTTCACTTAGTCACATGCAGAAGTCCAAACAGGACATTCCTGGCTCATTTTCTGTGTTTAGTTGGTCTGTAAGATATTTCACTTCTTGCGTTTCCTAACCATACAGCTCTATTGCCTTTCCTCTTTCTCAGTAACGATCCTGCCTCAGTTCAACACAGCACAACAAGAGTGAAATACAAAACGATTGCAAAGTAACGTGGTGACATGGCACAGCCGATGGCTAGGAAAGCAGCTGTTTTCTGATTACTTTTTTCCCCCCTAGTGGCATGCTGCTATCCACATTATATTTGAAATATATATATATATAAAAAAATCTTCACTGATTAACTTACTGCAAGCAACCCTCAGTGGAGCAGTTACCGCCCCAGGTCAGAAAGTTTATAACAGTTATTTAGGCTGCTTATGTTTAATTTGTTTCGAGAGCAGGGCCGCTTGTGGTTTTTGAGCTTACCTTGGTATTCTAAACTCCACAAAGAGACCTCCAACTAGAGTCTATCATTTGAACATTATATCATTATAAAGCACTCATGAGCTTTTTGAAATGATAATAATAATAAAAATAACAATGATTGTAAAACATTTCTCATCAGATTTTAATCCCTGATTCTCATCCGCACTCTAATGGTGTGCATCAGTGTTAAAAGACCTAATACTATATACACTACAGTATTGTATTGTACTGTATATCTTAAATACTGTATACACTACAAATATTTGTTTAACTAAATGCATCTGTAAAAATCTTACACATCGTCCATTTCCATGTCCTCCTCATCCTCCACAGACAGCAGCAGGTAGGGGTTGTAGGAGGCTGGTCGGAACTTGTGACCCGTTAGAACAAAGAAGGTCAGAGTAGCCAGTTCGTCCAGCAGCTGAAGAGAGCACAGAGGAGGCATGTTAAACTGCAATGCTATCAGGAAGTTCGTTTAGTTCTTTTAGATCAATCCAGGGCCGAGAGCACTGAAAAGCTGGGAAGCTCTAGGCCCACAACTAGTTTCTCTTCTGCCAAACCACAGCCGCATCTGGAAAACAGAGCTAATAGGAAAAGGCTAGCTTTCATCGACCCATTTAACCATAATGAAGATCGGAATCTTCTCATTTTATATTCTAACGCACTATTACTTACACAGGGACTGCAGTGACTACAGTTCCGCTCATACCTCCCATCAGTTTACATCTATAAAGAACAATCACACACCACAGCTACTGTACACAAAGTTAAAATATAAAAATAAATTAAAATAGTGACGCATATCAGCAGCAGAACATGGATTTTCAGTACTTTTAGAAAAAGGCACCACAAACAGTGACTGTAAGGCGGCTCTTAAGCCTAACCTACAGGCTCAGAAGCATTAAAAACCAATCAATCAATCTGTAGCACTTAAACTCACAGGATGATTGATTTTTTTAAAAAGAGAACAGGTCAGTTATCCTAATCAGTACAATGTTGCTTTTACATTTGAATATGAGAAGACTTATGCTGTGGCCTGAAAAACTCTGTAGCTCTGAGTGTGTGCACTCCGTACTCAGTAATGCTACTTCTTCAAAACGCAAAAAATAACAAGTTTTCAAACCACGTCATAATATTAACATAATATGTACTAAACAGTGTATTGTGAGCTGTAGCTAAATTGCATGGGTGGAATTAAAAAAAATATATGCTCCTCACTCACCTGGTACAGCCATTTCCACTGGAAGGGCACAATGACCTTGATGAGGATAGCGATGATACGAGTAAAATAAATGTAGCACACAATCTGCAAAGTAGAAACGTGGTTATTAATATTGGACATACAGAATTTTATAAATACTATAAATAAATAAACAAATAAATAAATAAAGACATTAGAAAATGCTCTTTTATTTAACAGATGTCTTTGGTGTTTGAAATGCAGCCATTGGTCTGACTTAAGTGAACAAAAGTGTGTGAGACTTAGAGAGAAATGTATCCTAATACCTCAATGAAAGAAAGAAAGGAGAGACAGGACAGACAGCGAGTGAGAGAGACGGAGAGAGAGAGAGAGAGAGAGAGAGAGGGGACAGAGAGAAAGAGAGAGAGAAAGAGAGAGAGAGACAGAGAGAAAGAGAGAGATCTAATATGTTTACAAAACGCTGTACATGACGAACCAATCAGCGCAGAGGGATTTGGATGTCACACAGAATCTATTACACATGGCATCCTGTGCCTTACTTCAATAAGAGCGACGTCAAAGAGGAAACAAATCCAGACCAATGAAACTAATAAAGAACCCCCAGAACATCACTGCTGGGGGATCTCTGAGCGGACAAGAAACTGTAATACATATTCATACACGGCAAGTCATGAATAGATGAATATAAATCACATCTGTCAATGTTCAGGTCAAGCAGAACCGACATCCAATATAACCCACGCGATGAGAGAGAGATCTACAAAGAGCGTCATGTTAGCTGTTAGCTCAATTTCCATATAAAAGATGTTTCTGAGACTGTGAGGGGTGTGTGTGCTTGTGTACGTATATATCTAGTTAAAGATAGAGAGAGGGAGAAAGACAGTGAAAGACAGTCTCAGGGAGGAAGGGAGTTAAGGAGGAGAAGGAAAGAAAGTGGAAGTGTAAGGGAGGGTGTGAGGGACAGAGAGAGTTCGGGAGGGAGGGAGTTGAAGAGGGAGAGAGAGGGACAGATTGCTAAATTGAGAGAGAGACAGAATGAGATGGCAAAAATGAAAGTGAGTGAGAGAGTAAGGGAGAATGAGATGGCAAAAGTGTGAGAGAGAGAAAGAAAGCGGCGAGTCATTCTCTTTGAGACAATGAGTTGGTGACTGATTTATAATAAAAAATAAATAAAAATGCCAACACTCAACAGTTTTTGCTTGATGAGAACATTTAGGAAGGAAGACCTTTTGGTCCCACTAGCCTCACTTCTCAAGTCTCAGTTCAAACGCAAGGGCTTTTTAATGCACAGCCTAAACATACAATAACAGAGAAAGCCCACTGTAGCGAGTGTCCTACACAACAAAGCCAGTGGCTTCTATGTATAATGCATTATAACGCAGAACAAATACGCCAGAAAGTGCAAATCCCACTGGAAATGAATACTTTCTTGCAAGAGTGACAGAGTTAGAAATGAATAACGTTAGCACTCACCATCACGTAGTAGTGCCTGAAAAGCTTCAGCTGAGCCAGATTGATGGCGGCTTTAAAAGACAGGAAAACAGAAACCCATTAACTGTCAATACAACTGCAGAGAGACAAAACTGCCCTTTTACCTCTCCTAATAAAATAACTCATCCAATGTTTCCGCTACAAAAGAGTAAAGGATCATATTTACATCGTACCATATCTTAAAAGAGGCCGTTATCCTATATTATTCTTGTCTGAGACCCCCCTATAACATTTGTATGGCATTATGTACCAAAACAGTTTTCATTTGTACATTAATATTTTTTAACCTATCTTTACTGAACTACTGCTTTTGTAAATGAGTGAGAATGAGAACGTAAAGGAGCTCTGTTCTGATTGGCTGTTCTGTGTATTAAGTAGTAGTCCAGGCTGTAAAACTCTTTAACTATTAAACCATAATGAAGATCAGAATCTTCTCATTTTACATTCTAACACACTATTACTTACACAGGGACTGCACTGACTCAGTTTCGCTCATACCTCCCATCATTTTACAACAATCAAGAACAATCACACACCACAGCTACTGCACACAGAGTTTAAAATATAAAAATAAATTAAAATAGTGATGCATATCAGCAGCAGAATATGGATTTTCAGCACACTTAGAAAAAGGCACCACAAACAGTGACTGTAAGGCAGCTCTTAAGCCTAACCTACAGGCTGAGAAGCATTAAAAACCAATCAATCAATCTGTAGCACTTAAACTCACAGGATGATTAACATATCCTACATAGTATACTACATTATTCTTGTCACAGATCCCCTTATAATGTTTGTATAATGTACCAAACAAAAACAGTCTTAATTTGTACATAAATATTTTTCAACCTACTGTTTTTGTTGAAAAAGAATGAGAATGTAAATGAGCTCTGTTCTGATTGGCTGTCCTGTGTTTTAAGTAGCAGTCCAGGCTGAAAAACTCAAACTAAAATGGGCAAAATAAAACAGCTGCAGGTTAAAATTAAGAGGTTAATATGAACATGTGGTGGTGTTTTTTTGTGACACCAGGAATGGAGGGGCTGCCTTTGCAGCTTAAATTCCATATATTGACTGTATGGTCTGGGGAGCAAAGACCTATCTAGACACGAAAAGCTGAAAAAGGAAAAGCGAGTGTTATTTAAATAAGAACAAATAATAAAAAAAACATTTCTCCTGAAGATAAAACCACTGTGGGCCATCTTTTCCAATCTTTTCTTTGTGCTGCAGTGGAACAATATGGGACACACACAGCAGGGCTTAGGGAGTAACCTGTTTCACACATAACTACTCTCTTTTTCTCTCACTGGCACAATTAGAATATTTCCTTAACAACATTAGCACAATGATGATGATGATGACTATGCCTATACAACAAAGCATGTGTGCCACATTCACTAATAGCACGCTAATAAACAGACTGCATGGTTTCACCCATACTTCATTTCCGCATGCACCACAATCGGACACCGCCCTGGAGCTACAGTGGCTACGCAAGAAAAGAAACAAACAAAAACCACTGCTAAATAAACAGCAGACATTTTTTAAATGCCCTCAGGTCTAGTGCGCAACACTTGTCAGATAACTTCCATGTCACTGCAGAGAGAAGATCGCACTGGCCAATAATGGTCAGTTCCAGCCTTGGGGAGTGGAGGGAGGGTGGAGCAAGAGCGAGACATGCTGCATGCAAAACAGCACTGCAGAAACACCACAGAGAGAGACAGCTGTTTAAGCTGCGTCACATATTGGCAGTACTGAATTTTCTCTGTTGTACATGCTTTTTTCCAACAAGGGATGAACATTTTGACTGTGTTTGCTAAAAGAAAGTCCAAATTTTGAAACAAATAGTATTTCAATATTGTATTCTCTATTTAAAAAATAGGTAGAGAACTGTTAAGAATAAATATACTCTATAAAGACAGAATTTTTAATTTGCACTTACAATCATAGGAAAAAAACCTTTTTTTGCTTGTTTTGCAGATGTTACATTGGGTCATCAACAAGCTAATGGTGGCTTACTCTTATCTGCACGTTCTAGCTTTAGTCAAGACATGGACATTTGAAGTTTACAAGAAATTCAAGCTACATATTATCTACTTTTCACATTTCAGTTTTACAAAGCATACATATAATCAGATCTGTCGCCAGCTACACTCTGAAGTGCTTACTTTCTATATTAATCCAAAGCAGAACTAAATTTGAACTAACCCTAACCCTAACCAACCAGCTCTCCTCTTCTGCTACACCTCGACTGCGTTACTGTATCATCTAGATGTAGCACCTGTGCAGCTTCTCTCCTTTTAGTTGATTCTGTTTATAATCAGATCTGTCAGAGTCGCCAGCTACACTCTAAACTCTCCTCATCCTCTGTACTAACCCAAACCAGAGAAACTCAAACCCAGAACTAATCTCTTCGTCTCTTTTCTCTTTCTGAGGTAATAACCGCCCACCTGTCCTGCCGAAAGGACTGACCACCAGGGCCTCCCTGTCACCTGGCACCAACCAGCTCTCGTCTCAATTGGTGCCATTTGCTCCATCCTTGACTGCATCGCTGTATCATCCTGATGTAGCACCTGTGCAGCTTCTAAAGCATTTACCTTTAGACTCAGCTTTAGTTTAATAAACTGTAAATACTGTTCGACCAGAGGAGGATGGGTCTCCCCTGGTGAGCCTGGTTCCTCCCAAGGTTTCTTCCTCCAGATGAGGGAGTGGAGTGTTGTGACTTCATGTTGTCATGCTTTCAAACTCCTGTAAAGCTGCTTTGTGACAACATCGTTGTAAAAAGCGCTACACAAATAAACTTGACTAGACACATAGCTTCGCTCCCCGCTGCACTCAGCATTAAGTAGATGCGTGTTGGCTGTCAGCTGTGGTCTTTGCTGCTGTGTTTGTGTGCACAATTTCACACGAGACGAGAGGTGATAGTCAGCCGACAGAAGTGGATCATTAGTCAGCCTCGGCTGGTGCTACCTCCTACTCGTGGTGTGTCTGCACCCTAAAAAAGGCAAAACTCGGAGGAGAAGCCTGCTGCACTTGGAGGAAAAGGAAAATTGCAGAAACTGTACAGATTCATGTGTGTTGCTTTGATATGGTTAGAGTTAACACCCTCTTGCTACTAAACATGCTCTACGGTGCTACCTGGAGGTGGGAAGAGATAGTGTGTGCGTGTGTGTGTGTGTGTTTGAGAGAGATAATATTCTTTCCAGATAATGGGAACTACATGGCCTGCACAATAAAGGTAAAAAATCCATGGCACTATCTGCAGCTCCAATAGAGATGTAGCCCAGGCCGCTCTCTCTGCGTTGTGACATTTACGGCCTGTCCAGCATCTGCTGTCTCCATGGGGTACAACGCAAGGTGGTCCGGCTCTTTCCAGTTACACAACTGTTGGCACCATATCATTTTTTCCCCTCCCCGAATCAGTCAAGGTCGTTATACAGTTAAGGAGTCGGGATTTCGCTGTAATATGCTGATAGAAAGCTAGACTTGAAGACGGTACAGCAATTACAGCTACATGTTTGGGACTAATAAAATCTCTCAGTCAATAACTTATCAGTTTTAGTAAACATCCAGTTGATAAAGCACGGTTATAGGATCACGTCCCTTATGTAAAGAGAACCGAAATGAAGAAAGACTCAAAACAAAAATTGTCTAAAAATAAAAAATTACAGTTGAAAAATAATAATTAGAAGGAACAATGTACAGTTTTATCATATCAATAAGTAAAGCTTCAATAGTATTAATGTATTAAATTATGTTAGTCAGAGGAGATATTATTGGTATCAGGGTTTTAACTCCCTCAAAATAAAGTATAGTGCCCAAGTAGGATTCCAGCAGAGCTAAACCGAGGGGTTTTCAGGTTTGCTGGGTAAGTCAGCTTTACCGTAAAAAAAATGTGAGTGTGCAAGAGTTGTGATTAATACTTGCTTAAAAGAAAAAATAAACAGCGGGGACTCTCTCATGCTGCATCTGGACCCAAACATAAAAGAAGAAGCTACTGACATCCAGTCTGGTTGGAAGGAAGGATGTCTGAATGAAAGACTGTGACACCGCTGCAACGTTTTAGTCACTGAAGCAACAGTAGACACACTGCAACATAGTTAGCAGCTATTATGAGATTGTTATCCTGTCACTATACCCCAACAAAGCACAGCCAACATTAACATGATTTAACACTAAGCGCTAAAGGACAAAAGACACTTTTTCTATACCCAAAACTGATTTGTTGACCCTTCTCTGGCTTCTGTTCATATATCAAGTTATAGACCGTCACTGTCCAATACAACACATGTATCTCCACTTTTGTTGATGTAGTTTTCTCTATCATTCGAACATGACAGCTGCTGTTTACATTGTGTTTTACATTGTGTATGTAAAATGGACCAATAGAAACGCTCCAAAATAGCATGGAAAAAATTTGGGTTCCATTAAATTCCATTAAAAGTGAAGACAGTTTTTAGTCTCTCCTGTAAAGTTGCCATTTTGAAGATACTTGTTTTTCTTTGGACAGCGACAATGTATAGGTTTTGTCCTATGTACAACTCAGCCTCACCACCAAAGGGCTCAGACCCAGAGAAGCACAAACTACAAAATGACTTTAGAGGTCTACACAGAAAACGGAGGCTTCAATTTTTTAAATCCATGGTGATGCAGCTGCAGGGTCCAGTTCTCCAGTGCTGAAGCAATGATGCACTACTACTTCATTCTGAGCACAATTAAAAATTAAATCCTGGTGATTCCTTACTGTAGGTTAAAGACATACCTTCTCACTAAACAGCTGACACTGACAACCCTGCACCACATAAGCACATCATACATAACTGCAAAGCATCACTAATGTTTTCATTCCCATCATGACTAATTGAGGGGCAGTGACTGACTAACCTAATACACTTGACCTCCAGACAGATGAGGCATTTAATTTTTCTGCCGGTTTAGAATTTCATTCACCTGACTGGGTACAGACAGAACGACATCAAAACTCCATTTCCTGCCGTAAAAGCCAAGCCCTATGAATAAGTTATAGAGGACAGTCAACCGTGACATTAAGTCATGAAGCACTACTACCTATAAAGCTATTTAAAGCAATCGCAAAATCAAAAACACATTTGACCCAGAAAGAATATTTCCCATTGTTTGTTCCCCCAAAAAGTTTGCATGTGGGGAAACTTTGGAACAGAGTAAATATTTAACAAGCCTACATGCTCGTGAATGACAATACCTATAAAGCTTTTATGTAAATATGATCAAGATAACCTGAGAAGCATGTTAAACAATGCAAAGAACCAGTGGTTAAAAGCTTAGTTTATTACATATTGGGGGTATGAAACCACACATTTCAGGTTCGATCTGATTTTATAGTCTGAGCTCAAGATTCCATTAGATTTTTGAGGTATGTTTTATCTACTTATTTCTTTTTTGTTGATTCTATAGATCTCCAGTTACATATTACACTGGCTTGTCTCAAAATATAGCTAAATAAACGATACACAAAATAGTCAACTTGTAAAAGTAAGCTATAAAAGAGAACCCAAATAAGATGCAGCCAGGTGACTAGTTTTGGTCAGTGACCGTGGTCTCCACAAAATACAATCAATGATGGAAGAAACTGAGGGAAGCGTCATTGATACCAGTTTAAATGTTAATACCTTGCTTTGAATGTTAATAGTTCAGATACTGCACTGACCAACTGCATCAAGCCTTCTGTAAGCATGTATTCCAATATGAAGGATTACATCATTTATAGTTTGTAGGAGACTGTCAAATAAATAAATAAATAAATAAATAAATAAATAAATAAATAAATAAAGTACTAGCACCTAACATGACATGGGTCTCAAATACTACAGAACAACCACTGAACAGCCGTCCGCACATAACCACCCATATATATTGTTGCTACTCGATTTTTAGATTTTTTTAGTTACCATCTATCAACATTAACTGCCTTGTGTATCTTGTTTACACTATCTTGCGTAAACATTACATCATGAACAGATAAGAAATCGAATACAGAAATGGCCCAAAATTAATTGAATTAACTAACAATTCACATTAACTTATGTTGTATTACTTCTCCTGTAAAGTCACCATTCAGGCATTCTATTAGAGTTTCAGTACTTTTATCTCAGTAACAACTCAAACCATTACAACACAAACTAGAAATCATTGCTATATTTTTGATGAACCATGCGGTAAAGGAATACTCAGCTTACCTTTTCCATCAGTTGCTGACGCCTCTTGTAAATGCCTGATAGACCTGAAAGCAAAAAAGCCAGAAAGTCAAAAGCAGGTTTCCCAGAAATATGGATGTAATCATTTCATGCAAAGCAAAATCATCCATATTTTATCGATGTTTACATCAAAATTTAAACATAGCCATTGGGCTCTAAACAGATCCATGTGTCTGCAGAGCAATGCCTTGTGAAACATCTAGAACTTTCCAAGTTGTGGACAGCATACCACACAACAGGAAAGAGAATAGCTCCACAGCACAGCAGGTCCACCAGGAACAAGATCTCCATCCACAGGCCATACTCGCTGGAACCTTCCTCTGTGGACTCGATGATGATGTACGCCACGTTGGCTAGAACCTGGAACCAAAGACCGGCCTCCTCATATCAGTATTGAATTAAAAGCTAATTGTAATTCAGTAAGAAATGGATCTAAAGGCAGCTTGAAGTGAAAACATTACATGAAAACAATTTTCTTGTTTTTCACAAGTAGCCCATCAAGAAGTCTTTGATGTCCAAAGCTTTGTTCTTTAGTTTTGTGCTGTAGCAAAGTACACTGTACCAATTAGCACTGCAACTCAGTGATCATTTTAGGTAGGGTAGTTTGTGTGATGCTAATTAGCAAGGTTTAAGCTTCCCATTACTTGTTAACTACATTAGTCTTGTATCTCTCAGCACTAAAGAAAAAAAACTTCAGACACCGAACACGGTCTGGCAGATAAAAGCACATTCACTGTACGAGGAAAAACATATCAATAAGGTTTTTTGCTCAAATATTGCTTTAAAAAGGTCAGTCCAAATTTTCTTTGCATCTTTCATACTCCACATTTTGAAAAATGCCAGCCAGCAACATGAGCATGTACCTGTAGAGGAATGACGATCATGAAAATCTTCTTGTCTTTGTCTGAAAGGATGTGTTTAACAAAGGCCCAGCCAGTACCTATCAAAGCTATAGTGATGAACAACAGTGCCCCCTTCAGTCTGCAGAGAAAGCATAAAAAGAGCAAGTCTCTTAGTAAACAAAACAGAAAAAGAAAAACAAAAAAAGTTTGTACAAATTAAATGCACTTCCATATAATCATCTATGCAGCAGAGAAACTCACAAGTGTGTGATATAATACACCACAGCCCAGCCTTCAATAGGGAAGCCCTGGTTGGAGATGTAGTAGTAGTCAATCTATAAAACAAACAGAATTATTGTATTAATAAATCATTACTCCTCTCATGTGTTTAGTAGCATAAACTAAATTTAACTACAGACTTACACTAAATTAATTTATGTACATGTTATACACATAGGCCCCAAAAAGTCAACTCACTGCATGGAAAATGAGGGAAAGAGACTTGGTGAATGGTAGAGCTGCCATAAGCCAGTGGATTTTGTACACATCCGCACTGTAAAGATAAAGAAAAATAAAGAAAGAGGAAAAACAGAATAAGCAGAAGAGAGAGCATTACATCATGGGTTTAACCTATTAACACTAATCCAAGATAGGATGGCATGAAAGTGTAGTGTCTTTGCATATACAGTAAGTACATATTATAAGGGACTGAATGATTAAGGAAAATTGTGTTACACAATCATTCCTTTTAATTAGATTTTTAATTCATTTGACTACTGAAGATACTAACTTGTGCAGTTTTGTATGTGGGATTTCTGCCCATCCCTCCTTATACAAGATCACAGCTGCTTAACATTCTGGTGCCGCTGTCTGATTCTCCTCTTCGTAATGCACCATACATTTTAATAGGAGACAGATCCAAACTGCAGGCAGGCCAGTCAAGCTCATGTACTCTGTGTCTATGAAGTCATGATGTTGTAATGTGCGGAAGAAGATCTGGCATTGTAAAAATAGCCATGGGCTTCCTGGGAACATGGTAGTATATGCAGCTCTACTAAAATACCAATTAATGCCATCATGTGAAAGGTGCCTTTACATATATGCAGCACACCCATGCACCTCATACTATGCTAGAACTTTTTGACCTTGCACTGATTAGTCTGGACTGTGGTAATATCAAAAAATTATAGTTTCTCATGCAATGTTGTCTGGTGGCTCAACAGCCATGCATTCAACAGAGGTTTCTGGCCTTGCCCTACATGGACTGGGACTGAGACTGAGTTGCAGCGTGTCCTGAACCATTTCACAGTATTCGGTATGATAGATATGAAAAAAAAAAAAAATTCTTTGCAACCTTGCTTTGAGAATTTTGCTAGCAATGGCTGAGCCTTTGGTGGATACTCCATGATCCTCTCACCCGTTACTAATTCACCTGCTCATTGTAGTTGGTTTAAAGTGGCCTAACCTGTACATCCTCTTCTCACTTTTATTCGGCCTTGTATTACAGCTATTAAATCCAAAGTTTGTTTAGATTTACAAAATACAATTAAGTCAGTGAGTCACAACATTAAAAAAGACCACAGATATTTGATTTACTGCATTTGACAAAAATCTTTCCAGAAATGGGCTTACACATTGTCAGGCTTGAGGTTTGACACCTGGACATATTAGACATTTTCCAGACTGCCAGTTGAATGTCAGTTGCGATGTTACAGCAGATGGATACTAATAAATCTAGAGGCAGTTAACAAGCTGCATGTTATTGTGTTAAATTTCATCGTTTAAGATTTTAAGATATCACTGTTGAAATATAATTAAACTGCAGATTTGAAAACTGCAGGCTTTTAAATTGTGATTTTAACGCAAAGACCATTAACCTTTCAGCCCTAGTGTCGGGTGTACTGTGCCTCTACCTGCGTGTGCGTAGAACATGCACCCAGACTGTACCGCTGAAGAAGAAAAACACAGACATGCAGATGTAGAGCTTGGGCAGAGGAATCTCTCCAGCAGACAGGAAGCTGTCAGGATTCTTCTCCTCTATCTTGATCTGAAACCAGACAGATTTGCCTTTTACATCAAAAGCATGGCAGTGTTAACACTGCATGATCAAACTCAATCGAAAGGAGAAAAAATTATATGTACAGTTTGATACTATTCTATTTCTAGCCTTGAAAAAGAAAAGATCAAATGATTACTCGATTAATCTATATAACTTTAATGTAATAGTGACAGCTCTACACAGAAACAGCTGGATTTATCAGTGGTACCAATTTTGGGGTGTAGAAACAAAAGCAGGCACTTACATCTATGCTGAAACTCAGCGTTCTCACTGAAGAGACATCCTGATTTATAGCCATAGAGGAGTAGCAGTTGTGAAAGTAGAAGTTGTAAAGACCTTGCTGCACATCTGTCGTCACGTTGAAGTAAAACTGAAAACAGGCAAAGAAAAGTTTGTTCTTAACACAATCTAGCTTTTTATGTGGGCTTCTCTGTTTACATTCCTCGCATTAAGTTTGTGTACATGTGTGTTTGTGTATGTTTTGCTATACCTTTGAACATCAAAATAACAAAACAAGTCAGAACATGACAACTTTGCAGGCTCTCACTAGAACATGCACTGCCAACACATTATTTATTTATTTATTTATTTTTGTTTAAGGAAAACTAAAGAGTTTAAAGAGATTAAGGTTAGGTTTAGGTGTGGGTATGGTTGGCCATAGTAGTACTGAAATCAGTAAAAGTCAATGGAAGTCCTCACATGTACTGAAAAACAAATGTGTATGTGTGGAAGAGAGAGTGAGTGATAGGCAGAAAACTCCTCATGACTTAAACTGACTCCACTGCAACGTTTTAAGATGTAATTATAACGTTTTTTCTCTGTATTTGTCTTCTACTATAACTTGATTTATATGCAGCCCACATATCTGTTATAAGAAACAATTCCAAATTGACACTATTTCCCACTCATGAAGCTGGTCATCCAGGACATCTCTGGTGTCCAAATTTTGCTTTTCAGTTTAGCGAGTTAGGAGTTAAGAGTCTAACATTGATAGGAGAGGTTAAGGGTTGATTCTATTAAAGGTGGGGTCATTACCTTTAGGTCAGAAGACAGTTGACAGCTGTGAATAATGCATACTGTATACTCAGAGAGAGAACTCTGCAGCTGAACTAGTGAGGACAGGGAAGCGTATCTACTTGCTTGTCAATCATGTTGCAAACCCACAGCGCATACTGGGGAGATGTAATCTGGCCTTACAGCCAAGCAGCTACGAACTTCAGCTGGACCATTATCCCAAAACAGCCTCCAGTTGATGAATGTGTGTCATATTTGATGCAGTACAACAACGAGCTGCATATGATAGACCAAATACTCATTTTCCTATTTTAAAGTTTTGCCATTCCTAGATGTATTTCTCACTGCCATAATGTGTCCACATTTAAGTTTTATCCTTGATATTAATAATATTATTTTTTTCTGTTTTCTTGGGTATATGGAAGAATATGGAATGAAGAGCAATGCTGATGTAGCTTCATATCTCCTACGCATGCAACTATTTTGAATAGTTAGTCACAACTGAAGCCAACACAGTGGCTGGGGGAATTTAGTTGCGCCAGAGGAACGTTAAGACAAGTGGCTGGTGTTTTACATTAGCTAGCTTATTAGGCTTATTCATGTCACTTGTGGCACTGTTTGTGATGATCAATAAGGTTAGAACTAGTTTGCATCAGGATTCATGTGTTCTACTCTGTTTTTTGTGGTGTGGTTTTGAAAGGAAGGGCCTGTAGTCCTAAAAATCAATGACCTGACCTTTCACCTCATTTCTAAATAATCAGCCATTAACACTCCTACCAACACATTGGAAACATGAGAGAATAAACATGTTACAACTTCTCCAACGAGGCTGAATTCATGAATTAGCAAATAAACAGTGCTAAATAATTAATTCAATTAATTACTGTGTTCAGCTCACTGAATAACATTTTACAGTATTTTGATGTTAATCATTAATCACACTAACCTGAAAGGAGTAAGTGGAGTTGTCTTTGTGCTGCAGGGAGTAAGTGACGTCTGCTTTGTTCTACAAGGAAAGCAATCAATACGTTTTAGTACAACACTGACAAAAGCCAATGACATGAAACACCATGTGACTCCTCAGACAGCCTGGCCAAGAAAGTCAACAGAAGCCAAAGCAATAATTCCTACCTCAGTCACATCCCGTTTGGATAGACTCATAGCTGTAAAGAACAAAGATACAGAAGCTGGAATCATACAGTGTAGGTTACATTAGAAAATGATGTAATTCTCCATTACAATAATACAATGTGGTGTAAAGCTTTCTCTGCAGTTTGCCTGCACTTGTTTATGAAAACTGTTTAGATTTCAAAGGGAAAATGCATCATCTTTTTTTCTAATCCCAAAGCTGTCTTATCTGGACACTGAACACAATTAGCTTAAAGAGCTGTACCATCAGACTGAGGTTTCTTCTCTTTTTCCTCCACTTTAGCCTTTGGCACCACAGGAAAAATGTGGGGGAACATTCCTTCATCTGCAGAAGTCTTCATCCTCACTCTAAGAGACAAAATGAACATTTTGGTATCTGTATAGTACCTGTTTTGGAAGCTCGAGGCTTTATCATGAATGGATTATCATATAACAGTGGGGTGGTGGGGTTCATCTAGAACAATATTACTGAACTTACAGGTTATTTCGGAAGTCCAGCAAAAGAAGCACCACTGCAAAATCACTGCTAGGCACCTTTTTCAAAACACAGTAGTCTAGACCATCATCCTGTAGAACAAACAACAGACAATCACGCAACTCTATTGGTTCAATCAATTAACCACTAGTAGCAGCTATTGCCCCATCACGTCTAGCATCTGAAAGGCTCCATATACACTACTGCTACTACCCAATAACAGGTTTAAGTTTTAAAAGCTCTATTTGAGTATATTTACATGTTCAGAATAATAACTTGCAATTCCAAAAATAAAAATGTGTACCATCTCATGATTTAATCAATCACAATCATGGTAATACAGGTTTGTTACAACAAGTAAGAACACATGCTCTTTGAATTCATTGAACACCACAGCAAACAACAATAACATGATTTACTGCCATTGCAGACAGTGCCTTACCAGATAAGTCGAGAAGCCATTGCTACTGGTTCGATCCAGGCTGAAACCAATCTGTTGGCAAACCACAATAAAAGAGGGAGAGACATAAGGCAAAATTATAACTTGCTGTGGATAAACAAAATAACATACAATGGTCATTTACCATCACAACATTCCTGGGTTGTCAGTACAACATAAACATAATCAGTATCATAATATTGGCCTTCACAAAACTCTACTGCATTGTAAAGTTGTGGTGGTATCAGAAACAGAGAAATACCAGTTTTCCCCACTCATCAATTGCTCAACCAACCACGACCAGCGTGTTCGGAATAGTCAGCTCGCCCACTCCGTTCTGATTGGCCAACCACCTAAGCGGTATCCTGCTACAAGTTCAATCCCCATACCGCTGTGGCTATTCAGTTTGAGCCAGAGTGCGATCCAAAAGGTTAGGCGGTATAAGTTGGTAGACCTGATCCACCTTTATAAGCTTGAAAGTAGGCGGGCTGTGAGGATTGTGTTACTAGATGACCTCACCTTGTAAGAGAGAAAAGGGCTGGAATTCAACATGTTTTGGACAGCTGAGGAAAGTGGTTTGTGTGGGAGAGAGTTTCTCCCTCTGGTATGTACTTTGAGCTTTATAACTTTACAGACTGTTTACATAATCATTAACACACTAATTGAAAGAGAAAAACTGTAATAGCATAAAAAATTGAAAGGCATATTACAATATATAGCAATGCAAGCGCAACATGACATATACTGTGTTGCCTTAGTGTGCAATTTCCAGAGATTACCAACAAAGATCTCTCAGATCTAATAAACATGGATCAGAAAACTGTTTACAAAAGTGACTTACCGTGGAACTGTCAATGTCCTTGATCGGTGCCCCACTCACACTGAGATTCTTCATGTTTACACTCATGTAACCATTTTTATAAAACCCAAATGTGTTCAGATGGACCCTCTGACGGACGTCATCCTGAGGTAAAAGAATCAGTTTTAGGTAGAGGTGGGTGATATAGTGAAAAAAGAATATATTGAAACTTCAAGGAATGATCACAATACACTCTGTCACCAGATGAGGTGGCAATGTCATCTGCCCAATCTGATGAAATAGCATTTTCACCCCTTTTGGCCCGTCGGTTCATTCTGTTTAACTGAAAATCAGCATTCCCTCCCCACAGTCAATGGGTAAAGGACACAATGTCTTTCTTAAAACTGGAGAAACTGAGATATTCAACCAGAGGATCTGTTCAGAGGTTTTACAAGGTGTGGCAGTCATTTTTGAATTACTTTGATTCAGAATTTCCTGCCAAAGATACATAATAACTGACAAACAAAGTCCTATTCGTAATAAATTACAAATCTGTTTATTAGTATCATTATGTTTTATGAGTATGATTGACGTTGGTAATTATTATTTTTGTCTTACCATGTTAATTTATTTTATTATTTACTAGTACTGTCATTTCTTTCTGAGTATATTTGGTTGAATGTATGATGTTTGCATTAAAAAAATAATAATAACAACAACACACTGTCACATTATTTACTTTTTCAGACATCTGGTCAGTTGGAAGTGAGTAAAAAAAGAATCAACAGGCTACAATTGATAAAACTGTTAATATTCAATTTTTTGGTGTACTGTACTGAACTACTATTTTCTCTCTTTATATTGAAACCTGCAGTTGGTTAGTGTTCTGCAAGTACTAAAGAAATCCATTATATGTCCAGAAATCAATACTGTTCACCTTTTCAACTTCTTCAAAAACATACTTTTTTCCTAGTCCATTGATCCTGTAGTTCATCCACTTAGCCATGATGTTTGATAAGTCCTTTCAACATATGTCATTGCTATGACCACCAAATGCATTATTGCACCATTTTGATGCAGGATGCTTTACATTATACAACTAAAACTATACACATGCAATTTAGTTTCATGCAAATTATATACAACTGCTGTTGCTTGGAAGTTTCACCACGTGAAGTCTAGAGATGTGAACTAATCTAACATCTAAAGGCCTCAGGCCAGATATACCAATTCCCTCTACCCTTCACTTTACTGTACTCTAATCCTGTCATATTACTCATTTACACATAATGAAGCGAGAAACGTTTGAAACGCGCATTACAGCAGTTCAGCTAGGGATGACAAAACTACAGCAGTTCAGAAATATCCATTTTTCAGATGTTCAGTCTTCAGTACAATGAAAATATTTTTGATGTGTAACACTGACTATTGCCTTTGCACTGCTGCATTAAGATGAATTAGCCTGAAGATCAAATTCAACTACATTTTGAGGTGGCTGACATCATGACACTCCAGGATGTTTTTATGATACGCAATGTCACATTTATGTTTTCTAAATTTAGAATGGAAAACTAAATCCACATTTTTTTTAAAAAGCTATCGAAACCTAGGAATTAAATTACTTGCATACAATATTTCACATCCTGTGCTTCTCTACAGCCAGTTTAACAGGACTAATCATACTTTCTCAAACATGCAGTTGGAAAGCTATTTTAAGTACTGATATCCACGATATGTACAGAAAAACATACTGTGATATTTTGTCATTTATTATAATTATTAATGTTATCATAATGCCCAGCCCTAGTTTCAGTGGTACTGCCTCATTCGCCATTATCCAAGGCATCCAGCTTATTAGCCTTTTTACCAGGTATTGATAATGATCTATTAAACAGGGATTCCTAATTAAATGGCATGCTCCCTCCTCTTCCTGTACAACAATCCGAGAGTATTAGCAACCCCACCAGCAGTATCAGAGGAGACTGCTTAGATTTCTTTACTAGATTATATTTTAATTTTTTTTATTTTAATTTTAGATAGCTTACTGATCCCAAAGGTAATTCAAGAACTCTGCATTTAGCACATCAGGGCAGTGAAACACTCACATGTACACACACACACACACACTAGTGAACACACACTAGGGGGGCAGTGAGCACACTAGCCCGGAGCGATGGGCAGCCCTACCACGGTGCCCGGGGAGCAGTCAGGGGTTAGATGCCTTGCTCAAGGGCACTTCAGTCGTGTCCTGTTGGTTATGACATGGGTTTGTTTTCTATGATCAGCCAGAGAGAAGCACCTTACACACACTGAATACTTAAAGGGGCAATCCACCAATATTTCAACATTTCTGAATAACTCAGCCCTTGCAATGTAAATGCCATTCAGAGAATCTTTTGTAAAAAGATGTGGTTCATTGTGGTGGGGACAGGAACCAGGGGTCTTATTGTATTTTTCATCCAAAACCATGAGTGAATCTACATACGTCTCCCGAGATTTTATATGCAAATGTTTATGATAGTAAAATAGGTCTGAGGGTTATTTTATGTTCCAACTGTATGCAGCCCTCTGCTACGAATGGATTAAAATACATTTAGGCCTTTATCACATAATGATCATAAAACAAAACAATGTCTCAGACATCAGGCCGCGTATATCTAAGCATCTGACGCAGGAACTTGCTGTGTGGGAGCTTTTAAAGGGGGGACGTCTGGTTCCCACCAAAAGCACTGTAAACAACTCTAACTGTAAGTTTCTCCAGAACGGATGGGTTACTGTTACCTCAGGCTCGCCATCAGTTTGCTGGAATAGCTCAGGCGCTTGCTGTCCGCAGTTAGCTTTTTATTCAAATTCCCAGCTCCACCTTAAGTGGTGCAGCAGTTACATTCTGGCTCCATTTAAGGTGGAACGGGGAATTCAAATAAGAAGCCAACTTTAGCCTCGTCTTTTCTCAGGTTTTCACTCATTAACTGGTCCCAGAACCGAGCATTTCACACCAAACCACTCTGAATCACTTTGTTGACATGTTAGCCATTTAAGCATGCATATATTTAGATAAGAAAAAAATTAACAGAATTCTGCTTTAGTAGGAAAACAGAAACAGCAGGTGCTGAACTGTATCAACATCTCCTCAACTGAGAATGACAATAACACTGCCCCTCCGGCGCATCTCTCCTATTCATCAGTGCCGTGATACAACATATTAACACTTCTGAAGCATAAAAAGATTACAGCAATATCTGAAAGGGTTTTACTCCACAGCCAGAGTGTTAATGTAAGGATTACGCCAAACAGTCATTTCAGAAAAACAAAAAGGAGAGAAGTTACGAAGAAGGGTTAGCAATATTAGCCGTCACGCTAGTTAACAGCTGTAGATAAATCGCAGGTCGGTACGACCAAACAGACAACTGTCACAGAATAAACTTAAAATACAGAATCATCTTCACATCTAATTCTCTGTCTGCGTTTTCCTCACTTAACGCTGTTCCACTGTTCCTCAGTTCGCAGCTCAGGCCAACAACCAACAGCTCGGGCCAAACAGACGCCGAGGGATCGAACTGTAACGGACACCTACCTTAAGTATGAGGTGATGAAGCCTACACTGGCTTTCTACAACGAATAGCACTAAAAATAAGTTAATACTCGTAAATATATATCCTTTGTCGGTCGCCATTTTTAAAAAGAAGGAAAAAACACAGCTGCCGACCGCATACAAGCACTTCCAGGTCAGAGAAACTGGACGCTGTGGGCGCGTCCTAAATCCATCTTCTAGGGCGCGTTCTAATCTGCGTACTTGCTTAGCTAGTGCGGGACGGTCTGTGTCAGTGCTAATGCAGCAGACTTTCTGTGTTAGTTCAGTGTTGCACGGTGTATAGAAAGCTTAGTAGTTTTTCAGTTCTGCAGTGTGGTAAACTATTCAGCCCACCTTAACCTCATAGAGGCATTTATCATTATATCAATATTAACATTTACATTAACATTAACTGCATCTTATCCAGAGCTTCATGTTCAGTCAAAGAAGGACTCTCCAGCTCCTACAAACAGGTTCAAGCCCAAAGTACCCTTTACTTCAAATAAGAGTCAGTGCTGATAACCAGAGAGAAAAATATACAAGAGTAAATGAAGCCTAAGTGCAAAAGTCAGTGACAGAAGAAGGCCATGATTCTACTTAGAGATGTGTTTTTATTGACACCAGCAGGAAAAACACATACAGAATACTGAGCTCACCAGTCACACGCTGACTAACCCTCAACACAAAACACCCACACGAATAACACATATACACACACCTTCAAACTAAAACACAAGATATTAACAATATTTAAGTAGTTTTTTAGAAAAGGCCTTTTACACGTGGGGGCTCGTTCACGGTAGTCATCCAGACAGTAACAACAATAACACACAAATAGACCAATCATTGTCTTCAAAAACAAGCTATTCTATGAATAATAATAATAATAAAAGTAACGACGCCAACAACAACAACAACAACAACAACAACAACAATAATAATAATAATAATAATAATAATAATAATAATAATAATAACTAATGTTTCTGGGTATCAGCAGAGAGAATATAAAAAAGCCGAGAGCCGCTATGTGAAATTAGTTCTGGGAAGCTGGTCACGTGGTTTTGCCGAGCAGGAATTTCTCCGTTAAGCAGACAATAGAGACTCGAGCGCCGTTTAAACCGGCGGGAAATTCTGTTAACTTCACCAACTTTGGGAACTATTTCCCCCTCATTGCAGACTACAGCGAAGTTGTGGCAATTTTTGTAAACGTAAGGCTCTTGTGAGTATTTCGAGTCGAAACCCGTTTTTTTCCGATTATCTGAATTGAAGGTAAAAACACTTTTGTTTCGGGTTTGTTCGGCCCGCTGGTCAGTCTCACACCACAGGCTTCGGCTGTTGCTGCGGTTGACGCACAACGTAAGCAGACCGGAAGTAGGCCAATTTTCAACCCCTCACCAAAGAAAGTTTTCCTTTAATTACAAAATGTAATATTGTTAATTAGATAAGGATTATATTTTATTTCCCATATCATCAAATCTAAGGAGCTTAATTACAGATAATAATTACAGATTTAGATATTTTGATATTGAAAGAGCAGAACATGTTTTCTCTAGCTGTGCTTATTCTAGCACTTTCTGAAATTATCGCCAAAACTAGTTCTTCTCGAAGAATGTTGATTTAGTAACTTTAGATTTTTATATGATCAGATCTGATATTAATGAAACGAAATGTGTTGTTGGTTAGTAATGTCATTATTTCAGGAAATACATTTTACATGAAAGCAGAACATTAAAAAGCTTCTTTTTAAAAAGTTTTCATTTATCTTTATTAACTTTCATTTATCCGGAAATATGATCTATTCCGAACTAAGGGTGTAAGAAAATATCGAATATCCCAATATTATGTTTAGTCATACTGTATAGATTCTCCAAAACACATTATTAATTAATAATTAACAGGTTACATGCAAAGATTGCGGGCAGACAGTTAATCACTGTGTTGTGTTAAAAAAATCGCAGTACATCACTTCAATACACAATACACAATACACAGCCATATTCTGAACTACACATTGCCATTATTATTATTATTATTATTATTATTATTATTATTATTATTATTATTATTAAGGCGCGAACCTACTTTTTTTGTTAACATTTTTTTCTCGCCCCATTCACTAAAATAGGCATGTCCCGTCTTGGTTTACCTGCTATATAATGTTTAGCCCTAGCTGTAACATAGGGACTAGTGAGTAAGGCGCTATGGGGAGTGGTTATGTTATTGGAACGCGCCCGCGGTGTGACGGGAGGTTCATTCATGAGGTAATTACATGTTCATGTGTAGCAGCTTCAGGGGTCCTCAGTCTTTCTGCTGTCACTGCTGAGGGTAAAAGCTGCTTTATAAAAAAGGTAAGCTGATATTCTTTATCTATTCGAAACGCTGATGTGGTTATACTCCACTAAAGTACCACGTGTAGACATGTTCAATAATGAAACGTTACAGGGGTCAGACGCTGACAGAAGCAGTTTGTTACAGCAGCCTGTAACCTTTTGCCTGTAACTTGTGTATGATGTTAATTGGAAACAACAAACGAGAGCGAACGGGTTTCTGCGCTCTGTTACTGAGCATTGTGATCCAGCGGTTTACAGCAGCGGTGCGGGGGGCTACACTGGATCTGTACATAACCGAAGAGGTCAGTACGGAACGAAACTCCGAACGACCATCGTGATACAACTTATTTCAGAGTTAATATACTTTTAGTCATATCCTTTACATTTCTTTACATGTTTGGACTCAGACGTGAGCTGCACGGTGTATAGAAAGCTTAGTAGTTTTTCAGTACTGCAGTGTGGTAAACTATTCAGCCCACCTTAACCTCATAGAGTCATTTACATTCACATTTATATCCATATTTACACTTACAGTAACTGTATTTAACAGACACTACTGTCCAGAGCTTTGTGTTCAGTTACACACGCTAAAAAATTAAAGGAGCAGTCCACCAATATTTTAACATTTCTAAATAACCCATCCTTTGCGACGTGAATGTTATTCAAAGTGGTTAGATGTAAAAAGATGTGGTTTATTGTGGTGGGGACAGGGACCAGGGGTCTCATTTGCTAACTATTAGTACAAAATTGCTAGGACAAGCAGGTTGAAGTCCAAACTACTATTGAGCTCAAACACGGCCAGAAACAAGAGTCAGTGCTGATACCTAGAAAGCAAAATATACAGAGATTCTACTTAGATATACAGCAGAAAACACACATACAGAACCCTGAACTCACCATCAGCTACTTCAGTCACACGCTGACTAACCCTCAACACAAATAACACATACACACACACCTTTATACTAACACACAATAATGTTAACAACATTTAAGTGTTTTTTTAGGAGGGCATGTGTCTAACAAGAGCTTTTCTATGCCTGGGGCCTCGTTCACGTTAGTCACACAGACAGTAACACCAGTAACACACAAACAGCACTTAGACACACTTAAGACTTAAAAGCAACATCTATTTGCAGAGCCTCTGTGCAAGGCCACTCTGCATCCCCGGGACCAGCAGGACACGGCTAAAGTGCCTTTGAGCAAGGCACCTAACCCCCAACTGCTCCCCGGACGCCATGGATAGGGCTGCCCACTGCTCCGAGCAAGTGTGCTCACTGCCGCCGAGTGTGTATGTTCACTAGTGTGTGTATATGTGGGTGTTTCACTGCACGGATTGGTTAAATGTGAAGGTCAAATGTTGTCTGACTAATAATAATAATAATAATAATAATAATAATAACAATAATAATAATAATAAAAAGATTCACCATCCCAACACACACTTCAGCCAAGCACTCCTCTGGCGGGGCCTCATCCTCAGCCATGGTGTGCCTGAATCCTTGTTTACACCGACAGTCCAAATCTGATTTTTGCCATATTCACATATGTATCTAGATTGAGTTTTAATTTTTAGTTTTAGTCTGGACAGCAAAAAACACATGTGGAAGAGCCTTATGCACATGGCTGCTCTGCAGGGCCACACCTCCAGTGCTCCCAGGGGCACACAAGCTGATAGAAGGATAGTTTCATTTAGTCTTTAAAAAAGGTAACACCAGGACATTTCAGTGAATGCTTCTGTTTTAAATGAGATGTGCGAGTGTGAAGAACCTTTGTAGTTTAAAGGAACTCCATATATTGCGAATGTTATGTAACAGTTAGAGTATAAACGCATAACTGCATCACTAATAGTAAGTCTTTTCCTTTTTACTGGAGCTGTTTGACCATTAATCATTGAATTGTAGACATTTTTGCACTTTGTAACACAATAAACATCAAGTTGTGTGTGTTTGCTATATCTGTTGTATATTGTGTGTTTTTCTTCAGTCTTCTTCATTTCAGTCCCATATCTTTGGATTTTAATTACTGTGTCTTCACAATGCTGTATATCAGTGTAAATATAATAACATGTATAGCTTTAATAGTGTGTGTATCTAGCCTATTAACCTCTAGTCAGTAAATTGATTGCTTATTTCATCTTAATTTAATCTCTAATTACAGAACTGGGCTGCGTGACAGAATGGCGACGCATACGCTTCTGGTTTTATATGGGAGTCAGACAGGCACGGCTCAGGACACGGCCGAGAGAATTGGGCGGCAGGCCCAGAGGAGGCGGCTAGGGGTTCGAGTGCAAGCTCTGGACAGTTACAATGTGGTTGGTATACATCATTAACCTAGTGGAACGGCCAAGACATGCTTAGTGTCTGACGCTTGCTTTTTTAGTTTTGTATTAGAGCTACGAGGCTAACGTAGCTGCCAAGTAATGGAAGATTACTAGCACCTCAAACTGTCGAGGTGTTCAAAGACTTCCAAGAGTAATATAAAAGAGACTATGTGGTTTTTGACCCTGTGGTTCTGGTAAGAAAGTTTTGGTGTCACAATAAACATACAATTTCTTGGGAAAGCAACAAAACAAATAAAATAGAAAATAAATTTATATAAAACTTATATATATTATATAAAACATTTTAGAGCCACCATTAAGGTAACTTTTGCATCACTTAAAGTGGACCAGAAAAGTCTACAAAGATTTGGTGAGGGCAACTCTGGCCTTTAAAAAAAAAAAAAAAAAAAAAAAAAATTAGCCTCCTTTGAAAACGTAGCGAGTAAAAGTAAAAAGTATTAGGTGAAGTATTAAGTATTCAGGTAACTAAGTTCCTGTATTTTATTATTTGCCAGCTCTGCATGTTCATGGCTGTTTATGTGTATTTCAGGCAAACCTGATAACGGAGTCTCTTGTGGTGTTTGTTTGCGCCACTACAGGACAAGGTGACCCTCCAGACAACATGAAGGTAAGAAAGTATATTATAAACAACAGGTAACCTCTTGTTTCAGTCAGTGCTGATATATTCACAATGCTGCAGCTGCTTTTCACTGTGTCATAATTACAGTAATGTATGTCTGCAGCATAACAGACATTAGAAATAAAAAAATATTCCTTTGCATAGTACATGTAATTACACATTAACACCAGAGAGGTCTCCAACTACCCAATACCTCAACTTTCACTGTTGCTGGTGGAAAAATAACCGTTCAGTTATTTGACCAGCTTAAATCATGCAATGCATTTAACTGTTTATATGTTTGTATCACCTGGCATTTATTACATATTGTCACATGGCTACTCCACAGTAGCTCTATGTTCTCTCTGTCCTGGGAGCCTCAAACCCATCCTTGCTTATTAAGATTTGGAGCATACTGGATGTTCCTTTCATGTACAAGCATAATTTGAATATATAACAAAGTTCTTAGTCTTGCCCCAATGTCTTGGAATGTGTTTCAGGCATCAGAGTAAACATATACTTACAAAAGTTGATTAAAAGACAATAAACTTGTTGTTTTTGTGTAGGTTATATTTAACCTTTTATACAGATCAGAGAAGATTTTCAGCTATTTTTTGTTTAATTTAAAAATGTAGAATATGTTTTCTGTCATTGTCTTGTAGAACTTCTGGAGGTTTCTGTTCAGGAAATCTTTGCCAGCTGGTTCCCTTTGTCGCCTGGATTGTGCAGTGCTTGGCCTGGGGGACTCTTCTTACTCTAAGTGAGATTTTCCTTATTATTATTCTTATTATTATGATTATTGTTATCGTTATTAGCATCATTATTATTATTAGTAGTAGTAGCAATATTAGCAGTAGTAATAATAGTCTATAGATAATGTTCCTGTAATCCGGTGTTCAGCACTTCAGCTGCTGTATCGTCTGTGGGAATGTTATGTTAGAGGCTTAATTGCATAAACAAGGATACGTTTGAACAAGGGTCAGACTCTGAGCACTGTTTTCAAATAGGATAAGATCGTTATTAATTATTATTTAGTCCTTTAGTTGAGCTAAAGTTGCATTGCCATTAAGCCTGCTTTGTATAATAACAGTTGTGCCTGTCACTTTCTAGGTTCAACTTCGTGGCTAAGAAGCTCTGTAAGCGTTTGCAGCAACTTGGTGCTAATGTCCTGCTCCCTGTTGGCCTGGCTGATGATCAGCATGATCTGGGGTAAGAATTTTGGGCATCAACAAAGCTGGGAAACAGTAATATTATCTCTGTTTGTTTATTCAGCGACCACTTGTTTTGTTCGTTTTATTAGATGTGCTTGAGCAGGAGCGTCACCAAATTACACTAAACTCTGGTCCTGCGCTAGAACTGTTGGCCCTGAGATATTCTAAAATGCTTATATATGTTTTGTTTCATCTCTTCAGGCCTGATGGAGTGATTGACCCCTGGTTGATATCATTCTGGCAGAAAGTTCTGTCTCTGTATCCTCCACCTGCTGGATTAAGTCCACTCCGTGAGGAAGATCCGTGAGTCTCCCTAGTTATTATTATTATTATTATTATTATTATTATAGTTGTTGTTGTTGATGATGATAATAATAATATACAGTATTTTGGTTACTGTGCCTGTATGTGTGACACTCACAAGCAACTTATTAGGTACAGGTGTGATGACTCCCAGTCCATTGTATACGTATACAGTTACACATTACCCCATTTAACAAATGGCCACGACCTGTAAAGAGTGACTAACGAATTATGCAGAGAAACAGATGAACTGCAATCTGTATTTTTAAAACTTGAGTCTTGAGTGAGTATATGCAAATGACCTTCGTTCTGATTGGCCTCTCTGTATTGTGCCTCATTTCAGAACTTTCCTGGCTTAAAATGTGTGGAACAAACTTATAGTTGTTTGCATTTATTTGACAGAACGGTGCAAATAAGGAGAAAATATGACCTTTTGTCTGTGTATATGTTCTGCAGGCTTCCTCCGCGCTATGTGTTCCAATTCTTGGATGACCTGACTGAGAAGCCGCTAATGAAACCCCACCCACCCAATGACCAGACTCTGCCCTCCTCAGTGCAGCCCTTCCCTGCAAGAATGGTGTTTAATCAGAGAGTAACAGACTCCTCTCACTTCCAGGATGTAAGGCTTATTGAGTTTGACATCACAGGCTCGAACATCCAGTAAGTGGTAAAAGTAGTGAATTGAAGTCCCTCCTGTGTGTGTAAGTGTGTGTTTGGCATTATGTGGAATCATGTATTTAACTGTTCATGATTTGTTTTATGGCAAGTGATTAAAAAAACACAGTTATATAGATGGAACATTTGTCCGCCAGGTACAGTGCAGGCGACGTTGTGATGATGAGGCCGAGCAATTCCGCTGAAGATGTAGAGCAGTTTTGCCAGCTACTGAGACTGGACCCGGACCGCTACTTCATACTTAGCCCCACTGATGGTAGCACAGGTATTTATATGAACAAATAAATAAACATTGTGGGCCTGTCTCAAAACCTGAGCTGTCTAAGTAGACACTGTCTGGGTAGACAGATGTTTAAGTAGCAGCGTCCTGTCAGATTACTGAGACCCTCTAATTAGAGATACTGCGTCACGGCTTGTTCCCGCCCACTGCAGCACGCGACCGGTGGTTTAGCTGGTTGCTAAGCTACTGGCCGGCATCCAAAACAATAGCCCGAGGCTTAAAAACCCGCTAGCATAAATGCTAATGGCTCGAGAAGAAAACTGCTAAATGGTGAACGAGTCGTTACAGAGTTGATAATAAAAATACTGTTTTGTGTGATTATATGACAAGAAACACATTAAAACTCCAGAGAGAATCAAAATAACTTACATTTTAAAACCACTTCACTGCTCGTAGATTTGCCTGTGTTGCATCATGGGATTGTCTTAGCGGCTGAGGGAGCTTCGATGCTTCCTTCAAATCAGGTTAAAATAAGGTTCCTCAGTAGACAGCATGTTTAAGGTATCTAAGAATTGGGACAGTCTACATGTCGGGAGCATTCTATGACGTAAAATGCTGCCTATGTAGACCCTCACTAGGTTTTGAGACACACCCTGTATGTCTGACATTTAATTGCAGTTGAGTGGAGTAGCACAAGATTCTAATGTAGAGTTGCCAGCTAGGGTACACATTGCAAACATATTTACAAATGTGTTGTGTTGCTCATATATGATATGTCTGCCATGACGTGTGTATGTGACCCACCTTTGCCCTTGAAATGACCCTCGTGCTCACAAGCTAAAGCCAACAGTGGCCCACTGACTTGGCTAAGAAATGCAGCCCCTTTGTTACACAGTTCTAAAAACCCATCATTTAAGAATATTGCTTTGTAATGTGAATGTAGCCAACAGGACAGTGAATAGCAGTAAGTTGTGAGCATGTGCAACTTCATCTCGTTTCTCGCAGCTCCAGTACCCGCACGCCTGCCTCAGCCCTGTTCAGTCAGGTATCTGGTAGAGCAGTTTTTGGACATTGCTGCAGTTCCTCGCCGCTCTTTCTTCGAGCTGCTCGCCACGTTCGCCACCAACGAGCTGGAGCGAGAGAAACTGGCTGAGTTCAGCTCAGCACAAGGTCAGGACGAGCTGCACAGTTACTGCAACAGACCCCGCCGTACAGCCCTGGAGGTGAGGGCCCTCTGCAGGTTGTTAGTGTTAGCAAGACTTTAAGGACACGAAGGGCTGAAAACACTACATTCTGCAGATCTGACTAGACTGAATATATATATCTTTATATTTGAAACAATTAGGAGGTCGTTGATCATCATTGTAGTTTCCCCCCACTTTAACTACTGTTTCTTTCCATCAGGTTCTGTCTGACTTTCCTCATACGACAGCTGAGCTGAGCGTGGACTATCTACTAGATTTATTCCCTGAAATCCAGCCTCGCTCTTTCTCTATAGCATCTTCCCTACTGGTAAATGTCTTTATTCACTGAAGTCACACTGAAATAAGTGTCCACATTAATTTAATTATTGGCATCTCCACCTAAACATGTGCTCTACAGGCACACCCTAACCGACTTCAGATCCTGGTGGCCGTGGTGAGGTATAAAACCAGACTTCATAAGCCACGTAAAGGCCTGTGCTCCTCCTGGCTAGCTTCTTTGGACCCCACACAGGGTACAGTATCCCAGACAGAGGGTCTTATGCCAGCTGATGTTACATACAGATTGTTTTGTGTCTGAAGATTGCTTTTTACCTTTTGCACTTAAGCTGTGAGGCCAATGTAGCTAACAAGTAATGGAGTGTACTCTGTCAAGCATGTCAAGTTGTTAAGTAGTCTTAAAAAGATCTGCTTATGAGGTTCCAGACATGTATGTCATGTTACTGTCCATAAAAATAAACAAAAGCACATCTCATAGCTTAACAAACAGGAACAGGTCTTCCTGGAGCATGAATTCTGTCTATGCTTTTGGCTGCATTACATTACATTAGATACGTTAGCCTTGTTAGCCTTGTAGCACCAAACATGTCTTGGATGACTGACTGTATTTAAGGTGGAAATTGTGGCATGTTGACATTTCTTTATGTAATCTTATTCTATGTATTTTTAATAATATGTATATGTATCTTCTTCAGGTGAGGTCTATGTGCCGTTATGGGTGAAGAAGGGTGGCCTTAAGTTTCCACAGGATCTTGAAACCGCTGCAGTAATGGTAGGGCCTGGAACAGGTGTTGCACCGTTCAGAGCCGCCATACAGGAGAGAATTGCTCAAGGTAAAACAGGTGAGTGAATCATAGCTGGTAAGTCTAATGACTGTGAGTGTAACTCCAATGTAGTTTTAGTGAATAATAATAATACTCCATCAGCTTAATCAAGTGTGCTGATTTTTGCATGTTGACATTTAAACAGGCTATCTGATCTGATAATTACACAATTACAGTTAACCAGCAGCTACAGTCCTCGTATGCAACAGATGTTTAAATTAAACATTACATTTAATTTGAGAATATGTTTGGTATGAAAACACTGGCCTGCACATTTAATAAATTAATCATATTTCCATTTTCTAGTTATTCACATCAGCACATGAACGCACAACAAAATTAAACCAAATCTTCAAAAAAATAAGAGCTAGAAGTGATGGTTGATCAAATAGCCAACAGGAAAAATGTTATGAAGTTTCCTCACTACTAAATATTCCACAGTCAGCTGTCAGTGGTGTTATAACAAAGTGGAAGCAATTGGGAACGACAGTAACTCAGCCACAAAGTGGCATATTTTAATATTGATATTTGATATTGATATTTGGAACTGAGAGGTTTATCTTGGCATTACATGTTGCAAAATCCACAGTAACATTAACGCTGTTGGTCTGATAATTGTCTAAACAGGGCTGTCTAGACAGGGTGAGCAGGGTGCTGTAGTGCTTCATTCTTGTGGTATTTTGAGCACAGAAGGTCACAGACAGTTCACAGACTTTCTTGAATCTGGCCCTTGATGAGTATTACAAGTATTTCTGTTGTTTTCTGGAAAGACCTCTTATAGTGTGGCCTTAAATCGGGGTGTAACAATACATTCTGCCCATGATTCGATTCTCGAAACTGGGTTCACGAGTTGATATATTCTTATAATATTTGGAATCAAATTCCAGTGAAGCAAAATGATGCCAGTATTCACATTGTTGCATGGCTTGCACACAGAGACATGCTGCGGTGGGTTGTTTAAAGGGGCTTGATTCATTGATTGAGGTAACACTAGATCTGGGGGACCAAGGCAATCAAAATAAATAGTTAAAAATAGTTGGAAGTTGACAAATAGCCTATGTCACTTTTCTTGTTTTTTACCAATCGTTAAAAAAAGAAAGGCCAAAGTACCGCAATGTGGAAGTCACTGAAATCAAACACTGCTCATACTGATATACTGATTGACAGTATATTGCTTCTCCACTGAATGATAGCTATCACTGCTGACTGACAGATATAACACTAATGCCCCCCTTACACCTCTTCAACCCTATGTTTCATAGTTATTGTATTTTTATATTATACACTTATAAATGTAAGTAAGGCTATGCTTTCCAAGCCACATAACAATCAAAGATTGTTTCATAAACAGATTCTTTTTTTTAAATAATTCATGTCACTACCTAATTCAAGAATATGCAGGCATATGTGTTAGCGGTGTAAGAAAATATTGAAACATTCAATATAAGGATATTATATTTCATGATACTGTATCGATTCTCAAAAACCCAGTATTGATACACAGTTTCCTGGCAGACAGTGAATCATTGTGTGTTGTGTAAACCTCTAGACCACTAGATGGCAATGTTGTCATTTATTTTCAGCTCCACTCCAACATTAACAAGCAGCACAAGGGTGCAATGCTATTGTAAGCATTGACAAACCTGTTCATACAGTGGTGCATTTTAATAGTAGGATTTGAAAATTCTCTCTGCTTGCAATATCACAGTGTATCGTGATATATTAAATTGTGACCGCTGTATCCTGATATGTACTGTATCGCTAGGTTCTTGCCGATAAACAGCCGTAATATGTGTGTAATTTGAGTATCTTAATGGCTCAGCCAATTCGAATTTGAACCTTGGCTCGTTGTTTCCTTTCCAACTCATCTTTTTCTTTCTCAGCTAACGTGCTGTTCTTCGGATGCCGCTCCGAGACCAAAGACTTCTACTGCCAGTCAGAGTGGGAGGAAAAGGTCCAGGCTGGTCACATGGCTCTGTTCACAGCCTTCTCCAGAGACCAGGTCAGTAGGGCTTAGAAAGCACACTTGTCGGTATTACTGAAGGTGGATTTGAGCACCCATGAGAGAAGTAACCAGATTTAATTAATAAGGTTTTAACAAATGAAAGTTATTTGAAAGAATCAGAGATGAAGGATTTGTGAGATATTACATAAATAAAGGAATGCACTGGTGAAGTGCTGAAATAAGCAGATTACTAATCTTTATATTTATTAGCTAATGTTACATTTGTGATGCCTCAGAAGAAATCTGTATCTGTACTTCTGTACTCATTTATTTTTCATGTTTTTCTCAATTTTAGGAGGACAAAATCTATGTTCAGCACAGAGTAAAGGAACAGGCTAAGCTATTATGGGACCTGATCACAAACAAGAGTGCAGTCTTCTATATAGCAGGGTAGGTATGCACCATTAGCGGCTTGAAAGATTTCACCAGTTCACAAGAAGCCAGTGCATAATAATGAAATGGTCTAAATCAGGGGTTCTCAACTGGTCTCAGCCCAGGACCCACATTTTCTCCTGGTCATTAATTAAGGACCCACTTTTATAGAACACAAACAAATTTATTTTCAAAAAATACCCTTCAACATACATATGCATGCAAAGTGAATTTAAGAGCATTTTTTAAGAAACTGAGGAGGACCATGACAACTACATGTATAAAGTTACTAAAATAAAATAAATATCAACACTAAACAAAATAAATAAGGCCACAAAATTAGATATTTCACTTCTCTGCATATCTCTGCATTCAGAGTACATACATTAGTAAGAAACTGAGCAGGACCATGGCAGCTGCATGTATAAAAGTACAATAAATTTAAATATCAAAACTCCATAAAATAAATTATGCTACAAAACAAGATGCTTTCACCTACCCCATCTTTTGTAGATGTCAGTGAGACAGGCATGTACTTTACTTTTGTTTAGAGTGTTAAAGTCTGGGGTGACAGTAGACAGTAGTTACTCTCAGACCATGATCAGTGTTCAACCTGTTTTTCTTTGACTTGAGCTGGACCAAGGTAGAAAACTTTATAACTCTGGGTTATATTTGTGTTTTGCCATCTTGCCTCCAAACATCATCACAAATTTAAAGAGAAGGGTAACCAGCAATCGAATTGTGGTTACCATGGCAACAAGAGCGCTGCATGCCTCTCTCTGTCTCTTTTTTTCAAGATAAAGGACAGAGTACAAAATTAGATGAGCATTATTTTTAATAAAATTTTTTTTACAAGCTATCTGCGACCCGCCTAGAACGTGTCTGTGACCTACCAGTGGAGAATCGCTGGTTTAAAAGGTTTTGTATAGCTGCACATGCCTGATAAATTTAAAAAATGAGTCAGTAGTCACCCACACCTTTCTGCACATTCCCAAAATCTCCTTTTAACCTGCTTAAACTGCTTCCAGATTTCCAGAACTCCCCTCTTAGAAATTTTGGGAATGTGTTTATTATAAAATATCGACTCAGAGTGTTTGTTAGGGTAAGTGGAAACCTGTTCAAGTTTGATTTGGCACGGTTTGAAGTGGTGTACACATTTGTATGGGGAAACATCTCTGTGTACATTAACACAGCATTATAGGAATTAGATTTTATGCATAATATAAAATGAATAACAATATCGTCAATATGCCCATTGGCCTATTAACATTCCCATCTTTTTTTTTTTTTTTTAGTAAATTACCAAAAGTAGGCATCTGGGTACATTAAAAAAATATCTTTGAGAACTTTATTATTTATCTGAACCAAACCATCTAGGTAGTATATAATTTAAGAATTATTTACTATTTGTGTTTTGCACACAGCGGATATGACCTCCGCATTTAACCTATCCGTGCAGTGAAACCCCCACATTTATACACACTAGGGAGCAGTGAGCACACTTAGCGCCCGGGGAGCAATGTTGAAACTCAAGTCAAAAATTTTAATTAATCCAAAATAAATTTGAAAAAGACCTAACAAAAAAATAAAACAAATGTGCATTGTTACACATCTGCTGTAAATACCATCTTTCTTTTTACCCAGGAGCTCCAATCAGATGCCTACAGGAGTATGTGATGCACTTAAGGAGGTTTTCCAACAGGAGGGCGGTGTGACAGAGAGCCAGGCTCAGGAAATGCTGGACGCCATGGAGAAGGCTGGTCGTTTCCAGAGTGAGACCTGGTCCTAAATGGCCTGTATGAACTTACTTAATATTTACCGTCAACATGGCCTTCAGTGGCGAAAGGAAAACTCTGCGTCATTCGAAGGTGTGTGTGATAATGCAATGCAGTTGAGAACTACACATCTTCTACTTGACCTTTTAAATGTTATAATGATATGCTTGACCAGTCTGACGTAAAAATGCCTTTAATCGTTTGACTTACCGGCGCACACCTGCACAGATGTCTCCAAACATCTTCTTAACTGGCAAATAGTAAGACGTCATTGACCTAAGCCTGACTATATCCTCAGCTGGCATGTTTATTTTAATGATGTCCATAAGCCTTTTCAGGATTTGCCTTATTCCAAACCCACCTGGCACGTATTAGTATAGCCATGGTGAAAATCATAAGAGGTGGTCCAATAGTTGCACTAATCTAATGTAACCACACTGAAATCAGCCTTGAATAAACCCATGACTGAAACTTAGATTTAAAGGACCCATATCTTACATTTGTCTTTCATTATTTATAACCTTTTTAATTCCTTAAGGCCCACTTTTGCATGTTACTATATACTAAACACAACTCATTTTACATGATCATAAACAACCTCTCTTTATCCTTTAAAGTGGAACAGTTTTCTTAATATGCCTTTTAGACTGATCTAAGACAAATGAGCTGTTCTGCCTCATTTAGAAAAGAAAACAGGGATGAAACACTGCTTAAAACTTCAATATGGGTGGGCAGAGCTAAACTGCTGTAGGCTGAATAGGTGGATATATGTCAAGAAGTTGGTTCCTGTGATGTTACAGATACAGTGAATTTAACACAGGCTGTTTTAGCAGCTTAGTTTCTGTATATGGACTGTATGGAGTGGATGGTAAATCTTTACATATTATTTATTCTTTTTAAAAATTGGGGGAAATTTAGGGGAAATTTGGTTTTCAATGATGACCCTTGTTGAGCAGCTACTGACTTTTCCTAGATCTTTTGGGGTTTTTTGGCTGAAGGCCACTTAAAACATGGTGATATGTACCAAAAAATAATACAGGTTAATTATAAAGGCCTATAAAGATAGACACAGCTCAACAATAATTTCTACAAAGCTGTTTATTTTACTGTTTCACACTCATTCGTAGTAAACACTTACATGCATACATAAATCTCTAAATAAGTTATACATAAACATCCACCCGGAGAAATCGGTCCTATACAAGCACACAGATGGGGCTATAATTGGGCTGGCTTAAATATCAAGTCTTATTCCACTCAATGCACAAAGGAGCACTTTCCATTACCATGACGTTTGCCTACAGTTGCCCTTAAAAATACAGATGTTTAGTTTTCTTGGCAGCTTAAACAACAATGTATTGTGTTGTGACAGGCCTTTGAACCCCTCAGCAACAGTCCAGAGAAGATTCCGGCAAACTAGATCCGAAACGCTTTCCTCGCTTAAAGCCCCCAAGTTTTTTTGACACAGGCACATATTGATCCTTATCCAGTCTTGTGCATCATTTAGAAACCGCAATAACGCTGGCAGGAACAATCTTGTACAGCATTAACATGGTTCATAGAGTTGCTTTCTCATAAAACAGTGGCTCATCTAACTCACTTCCTTTCCTATCTAAGAGCTAACGTGTGGACCTGATATATCTCTTCAGGAAAGTTCTGCTGCTGTTCCTCGTGGACAATGGTGAGTCCAGCTCTGGCCACCAGGCGATGCAAGACCTGCAGGTCTCTGCAAACACTGCTGTCCACCTCATCGGGTACCACACCCTCATACGCCACATTATCCTTTATCACAATCAAGCCATCAGGTCGCAGGGCACCACGACAGCGCCTCAGGAACTCTATTAAGTGGTCATCAGTCAAGTGACCTGGAAAAAAAGGGAGAGCAGTTTTTACATTTTTGTTTTCAAATGGGGCGGCACGGTGGTGTAGCGGTTAGCACTGTCGCCGGACAGCAATCTGGGTTGGATTCCCAGTTAGTGCCGTTAGGTGTGGAGTTTGCATGTTCTCCCCGTGCTTGAGTGGGTACTCCGGTTTCCTCCCACACGTCCAAGACATGCATGCCTGATGATGCTGGGATTGGCTCCAGCTCCCTGTGACCCCGACTAGCGGGATAAAGCGGCAAATAACGGATGGATGGATGTTTTCAAATGGCATTTGAAATTATTTTCAAAAAGCTAAATTGGTTTCAGGTAAAGGCAAACAGTGGAAAAATAAGATAAACAGAAATGAGGTTAATTTTGTAATGACAAATCTAGATTAACTCAGTGAGGCCCATTAACGTGACGTCCTATTTCACATTTTTTACACATTATGAGATGCAAGATTCCCAACATGTACATTCCTGAACAAATTGGAATGTTTAATGTTGCATGTATGCAAGAACATATTTAACAGACTATATCTTAATCCTATGTTGGATGCTATGGTTTATAGGCAGTCTACAAATGCTGATGTTTTTGTGCCAAAGCTTGTTATATGCCAAGAACCCAGAACCTGCAGCAGATAATTCTATGTATAGCTTACAGGTGTCATTTAACATTTTACTCTAGCAGACAAAAAACCAAAAAAAAACCACAAAAAAAAAAAACCACAAAACAATGTCACTTCATGTCAGTGTTTAACAGTATAAAGCTTGCAGAGTTAACTCAGCATTATACAGTATAACACATTGACTCACTAACTCCCTCCAGTGGCCAATGGACTTTGATGTCAGCTCTAGTTCAAATAAAGCCTTTGAAATTTGTAAGAGGCATGTAAGTAACATTTAAGCCTTCTCTAGTGATTAGGGCTGTGTGCTGGCACAACCTGGCGATAAGTACAATGACACTGGGGTTATGATCTGCAGCAACCAGTGATGTCTGTTTGGCTTCACAGATTTCAACAATAATACCTGTGTTTTTTTTTGTAAGTAGTATTTATGAAGCCACATTCATATTTCTGAAGCACTTAGGAGATTTATGCTTACCATACTTGTAGTGTAACTGCACTTTTTCACCCAGTATTTATGGAATATTAAAAAATATTTGAACAGGTAAGCACAGTTAGTTTGACTCAAGTAAGCAGTAATGAATGGCACCTCTGTTGCCCAACTATATATCTCAGCCAGAACACAGTGGTCATTTGAAAAATGAATAGTGACGTACCGATGACCCACTGGATCCAGATGACATCGTAACGGTCTGACTGAGGCTGGAAATCCTGCAGGCCGGAGCAAAAATAGTTCTCCACTCTCTTCCCCTCTTCGCCCAGGTAGGAGCGGGCTTTGTCCAGGAACTCCTGGGTTACGTCCACCAAATCCACAGTCCGGAATAGAGGTAGTAGCAGACGCTTGGTGATGCGGCCAATTCCTGCCCCACAGTCCAGCGCACAACCTGGTCTGGTCTTACCTTTACCCTCCTGAGAAAAGGGTACAGGAGACAAGGGGGTAGAGAAAGATTTACCCCAAAATGTTAATTTTTCCCAACTTCCCAAAAAACGAAATGTTGTGATGTTTTGAAACTAGCACAACTGTTTCATCCAACCCTAATTAATGGATCATTATTATACAAACACTGCTCATGGGCGTATGCTAAGTGTCTAAGAAGCTACCCATTTGACATCATTACAGAATGAAGATATAGAGTGTGTCTCAAAACCTAGTGAGTGTGTAAGTAGGCTGTCTAGGTAGGAGCTGTTTAACTAGCAGCATTCTGTCTGACATCTCTCCTCATAAAACATATTACTGAGACCCTCTAGTTAGAGAGAGACAGCGTCACGGCTTGTTCCGGCCCACTGCAGCACGCGACCGGTGGTTTAGCTACCGGGGCATCCAAAACAGTAGCCTAAAGAGGCTTAAAAATCCGCTAGCATAAATGTTAATGGCTCAACGACAAAACTGCAAAATGGTCACCGACTCGTTACAGAGTTGATAATAAAATACTGTTTTGTGTGATTATATGACAAGAAACACATTAAAACACCAGAGAGAATCAAAATAACTTACATTTTAAAACCACTTCACTGCTCGTAGATTTGCCTGTGTTGCATCATGGGATTGTCTTAGCAGCTGAGGAAGTGTCTGATGCTTCCGTAAAATCAGGACAAAATAAGGTTCCTCAGTAGACAGCATGTTTAAGGTATCTAAGAATTGGGACAGCCTACATGTTGGGAGCGCATACTATGACGTAAAATGCTGCCTATGTAGGCAGCTCACTAGGTTTTGAGACACACCCCGAATGTGTTACTCAACAAAATGTGCTAGAGAGTGGGCAAGTCAGGTTCACTTACAAAATGAAAAGGGTTCACACATACACCACAGATTCCACACATACACAAGCTTGTCCAACATCAAACATGCATATGCATAACTTACCCCAAGGAATTTCTGCAGAAACTTCTTGGAACCGTTGATGTCGATGCTAGAAATGCTGCCATAACCCCCGAGCATGCCATCCACAGTGGGTGGTACCTCTTTCCAGTAATGCTCCGCCTTGGAGTAAAACACTGTCTCATTTTCAGTTGGGCAGTCCTCCATCGTCTCTTACCTTTCAGGTCAAAAACAGTAGAGGATGTTAGCTCACATTGCTACATTTCTTTTTAGATTCTCTATGACGATATAAAGCAGAACTAGTATAGAGAACACTGGTCCTGATAAGAACACTGATAAGTACACTGATAAAAATCAGTGATGCTAATGTAATTAAAGGTTACGGTTGATATAATTTAATATAATATAACTGGCTGGTACTACGTCTGTTACCTTAGTGTAACTAAAAGCTAACATCATTAAAGAGTTGGTATGTAAAGCCAGCAGCTTCTAAACCAACAGGGAGAAACTCTGGTCTGAGGTCAGATTCCTGTACGGTTTGGTCATTCTCCAGCTCAAACACAACTGACTCAACTCTGCATATGGATGGCTGGCTGGTTGGATGCTTTATTGAGCCCAGAGGGACATTCAAGGCTATCCAGTAGCTATTCCACAAGTGCATATAGTAAGGCAAAACAGGATCATTGCAACTAAATAATAAAATATAAAATAAATAGAATATAAAATATACAAAGTTGAAACAGAAAGTCTCACAGTGTGTATCAGTGAAGACAGTAGTGCAGTTAACCAGTGTAAACAGTGAAGACCACTTCGGTAGTACAAATACGCAGTTGCCACACAGTTCATTTACCAGGTTTAGCTTGTGTCAGAACAGAAACGGCCATTGGCCCTCACTTTAACACTCTTTTCTAAAACGACAGGAACATCATGTTAACCTGCGTCGTACTTTCGCTGATTGCTGGCGATGAAAGAGGAGAGAGGTTCAGTGTATAAACACTCAACACCTGCTTTCAGGAGTCAAAGGGCAGAAGCTCCATATGAAACCCAAGCAGACAGTCTGTAACCTCACATCACCATCACGCAGACAGTTCTGGCCTTACTTGGCTCGGCTTCAGCTGTCATCGCCTGTCTTATGATCAGAGGTGTGAAGAGTGATGTGACTAAATCTTGTTAGCCCAGAAAATAACTTCCAAAATTTGCATATTTATGCTCCTGTCTAGAACGCTAAATAACTGTGGCAACTTCATTCAAAATTCTCCCCCTCCATTCAGCCACTGCCCAATCTACAGTCCTAATTACAAAATTATTCCCTGGTTAATCCAATACTAACACATTACATGTTTATGGTTCAACGTTTATGGTTCATCTCATTCATTATATTAACTTAAATAAAAAGATATATAGGATATTAAGAGTGTCTGATAGTGATGGAGCAATGTTACTACAACTGACAGCTTAGATGATCTTTGATTTTACACAGAGTCAGAACTGTGATCTTGAGAAAACTTATGCTATGTTGAGATCTCAAGGCTATGAAGTCGTGATCTCAAGATAACAGTTCAGAACATTACAGCTGTCTCTGGAAGGAGCCTTAATGGAGCGTAAACTTGAGGAAGGACGTGGCTGAAGTTAGCTTCTTATTCTAATTCCCCGTTCCACCTTAAATGGTGTAGCAGTAACATTCTGGCACCTGAGTTCCACCTTAAATGGTCCAATAAATCCGAATAAGAAGCTAACCTCAGAAAAGTAAGCGGTAACTGCTGCACTATTTAAGGTGGACCGAGGAACTCGAATAAGAAGCTAACTTCAAGCGGTTGAGCTTTTCCAGCGAGCCTAAGTTTTAAGGTAAGCCTTCTCTGACCATCCATACTTTTCACATCTTTTTCTTTTCCTGGTCACCAGTTTCTGGGTTTGACGCCTGAAGTGAAATATCAAAATTTAAGCATTGTGAAAATACTAAACAACACGTTAGCTTACTTCTTTGCTGGGTTTTGTTTCATTTTAGCCGCTTAATGTCTGAAAAAATAAAAGCCTAGAAGTTGTGTATATTAGCTAGCTAGCTGAAATAACGTTACCAAAGCCGGCTAAAGCTAGTTTACAGACTGAAACATACGTGTCTCTCCTACCGCTGCTAATTCTTATATAATTAACACGAGAATAAATTAATCCTTAAATAGAAACGACTATTTTTAGAACACAGCTGACGTTACACGTACACGTGTTCAGAAAGCGGTGAAAATTCACCAATTTAGCAACACTTTTGACGAAACCTGATCTGACTCTAAAGCTCCATATGACTACAGTTATTAACACAGTTGTCATCTCAGTCCAGAGCAGAACAGAAACCTACCTTCAGCTCCGTGTACGTGTAAATCTTTGGGTTCTAAACTCAGTCATGGCCCAAACTCAGCACCCACAGCGACCTCCACACACCGCAGGTCTGCTTCCTCTACGACATTTCCTCCGCTTCTTCGGGAGCGTCTGACTCGGAGCGCAGCTGCCTACTGCCTAGCAGCCTTGTTGCCTAGCAGCCTTGTTGCCTAGTGCAGGGCTATGTGTCCAATTTAGCAGGTAAACCTGCGGTAATATCTCAGTAGGTATCAACGTTTGTGATTAAGTTGGAGCAAAGTATGAACCCTCTTTAACGAATACGTATTAAACAAAAAGGTAGAAGTAATTATTTTGAGAATTTTTGGAATGATGTAGTAAAATATATTGAACAAAAAATGACTTTAATATTTAGGATCGACACATATTATAAATTATTTTGTTATAAAGACTGCAATAAGGATACCTGTTATTGACTTCTTTTTCTTTAGGCTTTTCCCTTTTCAGGGGTCATCCTCCTCCATTTCATTCTGTCCTCTGCGTCCTCTGTCCACACATCTACTATAACTACTTCCATGTCCTCTAACTGCATCCATATATCTCCTCTTTGTCTTCTTCCTGGCAGCTGCATTTCTAACATCCTTCCACCAATATACCTCTAACTTTATCTCCTAGCTGTTTAACCTGTGCTGTACCTCTGATGATCTCATTCCTAACCTTATCCATCCTTGTCACTCACAAGGAGAACCTCAACATCTTTAGCTCTGCCACTTCCATTTCCTTCTCCTGTCTTTTTGCTAATAAATCTGTTATTGACTTAATCTATTTATTCTCCTTGGTAAATATTTTATCCATAAAACAAAATTTGATAAGAAAATCCCAACTTACAAACTTTTACAATTATGTCTCATCAATCCAATATATATATTGAAAAAGAACAGCTAAATTAATAAAGCGTCAGATTAAATTTAATGTCTTTTAAAAATCATTATTATTAAAAAAATCCCTCTTATTACATACATATTCTGTCCTTGGTATTTATATTTTCCTTCCTCTAGCACATTCAGTTTAGTATGTGTAATATAGTAGTAAGCAGCTTTGGACACAGCTGGACATCTATGCTGCCTGTGATCAGTAGTAGATCATACAGTAGTAGATGTGATCAGTAGTAGATCATACAGTAGTAGATGTGATCAGTAGTAGATCAGACAGTAGTGGATGTGATCAGTAGTAGATCAGACAGTAGTAGATGTGATCAGTAGTAGATCATACAGTAGTAGATGTGATCAGTAGTAGATGTGATCAGTAGTAGATCAGACAGTAGTGGATGTGATCAGTAGTAGATGTGATCAGTAGTAGATCAGACAGTAGTGGATGTGATCAGTAGTAGATGTGATCAGAAGTAGATCAGACAGTAGTGGATGTGATCAGTAGTAGATGCGATCAGTAGTAGATCAGACAGTAGTGGATGTGATGAGTAGTATATCAGACAGTAGTAGATGTGATCAGAAGTAGGTCAGACAGTAGTTTTGTGTTAGTTTCACGCACTTCACATCTTTTACTGAAAATGTCTCCATCTAGTGGTCATTTTTTAAAGTTGCTACCCCAACGTTTACCAGGTTGGATTTAAAATTGTATTTGAATGTTTAAATCTCTACTGTGGGATTTTGAAAAACACTATTTATAATCTGGGCGTAAAGAACATGCAGCTGTAGAGTGTGTACAGCATTGTTTGGTTTATTTTTTGACTATATTTACTTTATGCTAAGTACTGTCACCTGAAGCCTTTTGTTTGAGACTTCAACAGCTGCAACTGTCTTGTGAGACAGGTTTCACACAACTGCTAATCAAAATGCCACATACCATGTGATCCTTTTTAGTTGATTGACTTCAATTGACTCATCATGGGGGAAAAAATAAAACAGGTGATAATGTCTGGATTGCTTATTTGGTAGTAAACAGTTTACTGTTTGCTTTATAAGGCAGATTGCTGACCAGCTAACATAAACAGTCCCGCTGACAAAGGACCATTAGGACAAGTGAGATTAAAACCAGAGGCTTTTGCTTCCTAAGCAATCTTAATGGTCATCATCAAAGTCCACTGGTTTCCTGTAGGACACCTTAAGATCCCCTTAGGATCGAATGCATCTAGAATCAGTCCCACCTGCTAAACAAGCATTGTTTCCATGATGCTTGTTTCAGCAGGAAGCTGTTGGAGAGTATGTCTGTTTGTTAGCTTGCTGCACAGTGACAAATGTAGATAATTACATAAACAATAAATAATAAAATAACACAAAGATGCTTAATAGCATGTTTATACAGCCAGAACAACAGCATACATGAAAAATGCTGTTAGGTAATGCTGCTAACTAGTGTAACTGATTGTGTTGCATATAATTATTTTTAATTGCTTCTGAAGTTGCAACATGTATTCTTCTCTCCTCTGTGTATTGTTCTTTACTCTCCCCTCTCGCTCTTCTTCTCTTTCTCTTTCTCTATTTCTCTCTTTCTCTTTCTCCATCCCTCTCTTCCTCCTCCTCCTCCTGGCTCTGTCTTTCCTTTTACCAATGCTGGCACAGCTCGCTGATGATGAGTCAGTGCACTGCTGCTTGTCTGCACTGGACAGCCTGAAGTCAGTCGATATTTAATCTGATCTGCTCCCCCTCCCTCTCTCCCTCTCTCTCTCCCTCTCTCTCTCTCTCTCCATCCTTCTGAAACCCCTGCCTTTCTTTCCTCCTTTCATTAGAATTACAAAACAGGCTGAGAAACGGAGTGGAAATCAACACTTTTCTCGAATAGGCCTGAGTCAGCAGCGCCAGAGAAGCCTCCACCTTCTCTTCACCTCTCTTGTCTTCTGTTGCCCCCCCCATTCCTCCTCCTTTGACTCTCCTTCACTCTGTCAACCTCTCTTTCATCCTCTTTGCTCTTTGCCCCTGCTTATTCCACAATTTTACAATACATATTCTCACAAGACAGGATGTATTGTCCTCCCAACCCAAACCTCCCTCATTCATGTCTATATAGAGATTAAATATTAGTACAATGGCAGAGAAAAGCTATTCTTCTGGAAGACTGCAGTAGCAAGTAGCAGTTATTCTACTGTATCCGACATGCATAGTGTAATTACTGTAATGCAGTTGACTGATATTTATAGGCCAAATAAATAAATCTGCATACTCACAGGGGCTCTTGTGGCTCAGGGGCCTTAATGACTGCCTGATATCTCTTACAGCAGGAAACAGCCCTGACTATGAATGCTGCTCGCTGAGCAGGTACGGTTGTAATTTAGCTTCATGGATACAGTCATGACATGGCAGTAGATACAGCATGTCAGAATAGGGCTGTTAAATGAATTCACTAAAGATGCAGATTTTACTGCCAACATATCACTAACTATAGTATAACTCACAATAATTCTAAAATTCATACTTGACATAGCAAAAATTCTACCTAATGGTTAAGTTTAATAGTCATTCAAAGGGGTTTTTGCTCTGTTCCTGAGAAGTAGTGGTGAAAGCTAGAGAAAGTTACTACTGAATTCTGAATTTCATGATAGTTTTGTGCTAAAGTTTTGGCTTGGTTTAATTTTCTTTCTAATAAATTAAGTTAATCTTGTTCCTCTGTGCCATAAGATACATGTACAAAGCTTTATCAATACCATCCTACCAATCTAATAAACGTCTGCTGGATTTCACCATATTTCTCTACTCTCTATGTAACCTGACTTGTCCTACTCTTGGATAACACTTTCGTAAGCTATTCCCATCCAAACACAAGGCTGGTGTATCTTGCCCTGCCCACACAAAACTGTTTCAACTTAATCAAGTTGTTGAGTTAAAGCTAAGCCAGCATAAGCAAAAAGCTAGCCAGCTAAGCTTCCTGCTGTACGTAGCTGTTGGGCATTCATTCCTTTATCCATAGACTAACGTTGTCCAACACTATTCCCTCAGTCATGTGTTCCTTAACTTACAAATGGATTTGTCTGTCTGTTTGTTCATCTAGAAGTCACATAGAAGCTGGATAATGATTTTAGCTCTGTATGAGTGGCAGAGCAGGCTAGGAGTGTTGGATAGAGAGCTATCAATCTACACAGTTCTCAGAGGTTCTCATTCAGGCTTTACCAGAGTTTTAATGTAACACTCAATTGTTTAGTGTTTGAGTTCCCTTGGACTTTTATTTTAATCCATTTCTTTTTTTCCCCATGTATGACAGAGATTTAGGACTATTTTCCCATCACCCACTTCTACTAAAGCACATGTGGGTTCGATGGTGGGTTTGTATAGTAAATAAAATGGCTATACGTGCATTGTAGACATGGTGACCCCTGGTTCCTATGCCCACCACTATAAAGAAATGTGTAAAAGTCTGTAAATTCCTCTATAATTGAAGCATTTCACGTCAAACCACTTTTAATAACTGTTTACAACTCAGGGACTGATTTATACAGAAATGTTAAAAAAAAGTGGTGGAGTCTTCCTTTAAGTATCAAACCTATCTTGGTGATTTTATAAGGAGGAAAAATGTATAAATTTGATTTCTTGCTGAACTCGCACTTTAATATAACCTTGAGTGTGCCATAAATGTAGCTGCGCTGAATGGAAAGCTGCTAGTCTGCCATGCCTGCGAAAGCTGGGTCACGGTGGAGAAAGAGATGAACGTTTGAGGGTGGTGTGGAGGTCATCCAGCTTCGCTCATTATAATAATCCAATCTAGAACCTCAGACCCTTCAGACAGGCACAAGGACACACATCCGCAGCGCCGATTTACATAAACACAGACATGCACACGCTTACGGACACACTCGCGCACTATGAATGAAAATCTCGCGACGCGTGTTCTGTGCATAAGGGTAAGACGTCTCTTTACTTACGAGTTACTATGTTCAAGTACACTGTATAGCCAAAAGTATGTGGACGCCTATACATCGCACCCATATGAGCTTGGATATCCCATGAGGATTGATATGAAGTTGCACAAACCCCAAGTTTTGCAGTGTGTCTGTGGGAATTTGTGCCCAATTAGTCAAAAGAGCATTTGTGATTGTGAGCCTTTGTTTAGTTCATCTTAGGTCTTTAGTGGAGATAGGTCCAGGGCTTTGTACAGGCCACTGGTGTTCCTCCACACCAAAATTCAAATTTTTCTTTATGCAGCTGGCTTTCCGCCCCATGTGCCCACTCAACAAGAAAGGGTTTTCCCAAATTTGTTGGAAGCATTTATTTTCTAAAATGTCTTTGTATGCTGTAGTATTAACACCTGTCACTGGAGGGGACCAAACTCTTTAAAAAAACATTCTCAGACCCCATTATTCTTCCTCCACCAAACTTTACCTTTAGCACTATGCATTCTTGTAGGTAGTGCTTCTCCCCAGACTTGTGCATCGGACTGCTAGATATAGAAGCTTCAGATATGAATCACTTCAGAGAAATTGCTTCTACTGCTCCAGAGTCCTGTGGTGGCATGCACTCCAGCCGACACTTGGTACTCTGGAACTGTTGCTATAATGACGTCACCAACAACTCAGAGACCACTTGTTCAAGTGCTGCAGAACCAAATGAGCTACAAATACGTATTAAGTACATGTGACCGGTTGGATGTCGATGCATATACGTCTGGGTTCTATAAGAAATAAAATGGCTTGTATAAAAGTGAAGGTTCAGAAGATGTTCTGGTTTTCTGATAATGTTTAAACAAAAGGTTTAGAGTTTGGATGTATGCTAAAGTAATACAGAAAACAGTGGAAACACATCACAGTGAAACTTGAGCTTAGTTTGTTGTAGGGAGCCATATGTCCTCAGGATAATAAACAATGTGAACGTTCTGAAATTCTGGTTTGCTGGCGTAGGACAGGAGCATGGTTGTGCAACAGTAGAGAGTAGACAGTAGAAACTTACTGATATAGAACATTTCTAGCATTAGTATCATTAGCAGTTTAACTTGTTTTGATGTTATTTTCTGGTAGCCATACTAACTACAGGATCAGGAAACATGTTTTTACAGGTCTCTCTCACGCAGTCAGAGGAGCAGGTTGTAAGATGATGCAGTTGGTAAAATTCATACTTTAAACAACAGGGGGCAACATATCACCAGAAAATGCACAGGTCCCGCCTCCCTCCTCTCAAGACCATCTCTAGTGGTGGAAAGCTATGGATCTTGTTTTGCTTCTGTTTGTATCATTTCTTTTCTTAGCTTAGTAACGGTAATGGTTGCTTGACAGGAGCTTTGTTGCATTTGCTGTTTTTTTTTCATTGGCTTTCCATTCTTAAATAATCTAACTGGAAGCTAAACCTTTAACATGTTTGACAAGAGGATGCAAAACACCGTTGGGGCAGCAGTGCTAATTCCTCATCCCCTCGTGTTGGACTCTCTAGAGGCATTAAAGTGGTATTACAGCACAGGATGCTAATGCTAATATAAGCAGATATTTATGTAGCTGGATACATTGTCTTTGACGTACCATCAAAATTGTAATTTCCCATAATGCAATATTACTGTAATATTTAGTCATGATACAACATTGTTGTAATATGTTGAGTATTGCAATAATGTACAGTAAGTTGCAAACAGGTTAGGCATTTGGGGACAATTTGTTTAAAAAGCTATTTTTTCCAGACAGGAAGCTTTTATTTGTTCAGCTTTCATTAAGCAAATAGTATAAATACAGTAAGCCCTGATTTTACATATGTCAGTGTGTTTATTTAACCCCTTTTTAGCTTTTCCTTGTGGCAACCCAGTATTATTTACAGTTCTCATCTAATACCTGCTAAAAACTGCTCAGTACTTTATTAAGCTAAATCAAGATTGCTGCTGAAGGAATTGAATTGAATCTGGAACTAAACTTTGTTCTTCAAACTGGCGCACAAGATATTATCTACTTCTTTTACAATAAGATATTCATGCTACCCTGTCTAGTATGTATGCTTTTTTACGTCTGTTCTAATGATATCTGGAGAATTTTACTGGCAAAACAACACTGATTGCTAAGATAAAGGGTTTTACAGGTCTTTTTGTAGTGTATATTGTGATGTGATGTGATTTAATACCTTTTGCAAATGTTTACTCAGAGTAATTGGTTGAATAAGTGTAATAACAACATACTTGGTTTAATCAAAGATTATTGCAATATCTTTCTAACACATACTATCTGCTACAAAGGGTTTAAACAAATAGGAGCCACAGTATTATTCATATTAGTTATCCAAAGAACACTGTATACACAACACTACACAGCCATATACCTGTGCTGAGACAGGTAAATATTGGGAATTGCCAATATTTAAATCCCACTAAGAACCCATCAAACACATCTGGAATCAGTCCCAGAACACCTGGTCAACCATTAGAATCCTTTACATTTTGATATCAACCTATGAGAAGAACACAAAATACCATTAGAGGCTAGCGAACCAGAAACCAACAGAAACTTTCATTGGTTTCTGAGATTGTGTTAACCAGGGCAGGCATGCTAAAGACATGCACTTTCCTTTCCAGCCACTGGATGGCACTGTTGCTCTTTACAGTGGTACCTCATGATACTGGCTGTTGTGCAAGACTTTTTTTTCCCCTTTCTCAGGGTAGAACCTATTTTCTGTGTTCTGTGTCTGAGCATAACCCTCCCTCCCACCACCAGCACCCCCTTTACTGCTCTCAACGCGATGCCACTCAGTGGCCAGAGGTTGCAATTGATTCTAATTCAGTCGTATAGATCATGTGATATGGATACTTCTGTCCCCAACACACCTGGACATGCAATTTAACTGAACGTACTGCAGAGATAGAGGCTGTTGCGGATGTGACTGCAATGAGTCATATGGAACACAAGCTTCTGGTGTACATATACATGATTAATGAGCATTCGAGTACAGACTTGAATTCAACTGTCAGACTTGTGTTGGCGCTCTGACGAAATTAGTGGGAAAAAAGACACAAGAATCCAAGCTTATTTTCACAGATGAGCTTTATTGACCTGCCAGTGCTCCGCCCACAAAGGTATTCTTTTATTGGACATATTGGAAAAGCCTGACAGAATGCTTAACCAAATCTCATTTAAAGGTGCAGTGTGTAAGATTTATGGGAATATATTAGCAGTAGTGGTAAAACTATGTTTTCATAATCACCTGGAACTACACATCGTTGTTGTTAACTTAGAATAAGCCCCTTATTTCTACGTAGAAGTGGGTTGTCTTCCAGTGGAGGCTGCCACGTAGAGACACACTATTGCTACAGTAGCCAAGATCTGACAAACTCCATACTAGCTGTAGATACCGTTCCAGTTCTTACACTGAAGCTTAAATTTGGTGGGGCCGTAGCTTCAGCTGAAAGATGTAGAAGGAAGAAGAATTCGTGTTGAAATGTCTTCAGATTTATCAGTAGCTTTGTGTATAAGATTCTAGGTAGGATACATTAATACCTTAAATCACTGACCTTATCTGAAATACTAGAGCCATAAAACTATGGGTCAGCTACAAGATGCTTCTCTGTCCTGGCACCCTGATGGTGGATGGTGGAACAAACTTCTACTGGCTGTCCGAACAGCGAACTCTCAAACGGTCTTTAAACGCAGACTGAAGACCCATCTCTTTGTGAAGCACTTATAAACACTTATCTACTGAAGCAATGGTATAAACCACAATTGCACTTAATCTTCTAGGAACACTGGATAAGTATTGCACTTATACTGTATATAGTTTTGTATTTATTCTCTTCTCTGTAGGTATAGTCTTGCTAGGTATTTAACTGTATCTAACCTTATGTGTTTGAGCTCGAGTAGTTTGGACTTAAAACTGTTTGTACTAGATAGAGATACATACTGAACACTGAACACATAGCACTTATTTAAGTTGCTCTCAATAAGAGCGTCTAAATGTAAATGTAAATGTACTGATTTACCAGCTTCTTGTTCAAAAAAGTGCAAGAAAAGGAAGCAAAAACTCGAAGAAGCATTGAGGCAGCAGCAGGAAAACTGGTGTTCACCAGGGTTTCTCAGGGTGGGGAGTTCTTTTTTTTAGATTTAACCAAGAACTTTAAATAAGTACTTTTAAAATCTTGTATATACAGTATTTCCTGGTATGCTGGATGTTGGTTCGGGTTATTAAAAAAATATCAAAGGACTTCTAAACCACTTTTATGGTTAATAGTAAACATACACATACACAAAATATTAATTATTATGATCAAATTATGAAATAAAACAAGAAAATGTGTGTTTTGCTTTAGACATCAGCTGTTGTTCTTCTAAACTGCTTATCCTCCTGGGTTGCTTATTGGGTGAAAGGCAGGAAACACTATGGACAGGTCACCAGACCAGACTCACACCCAAGGGCTATTTAGTATCTCCAACTAGCCTGACTGCAGTTCTTTGGAATGTGGGAAGAAGCTTACACAGACACAGAGAGAGCTCCATACAGAATGAAGCTTGGTTATTTGGTTGGAGAATCAAACCCTGGCCCTTTTGCTATGAGGCAGCAACACAACTCACTGCATCACCATCCTGCATCACCATATCCACAGTTGTTAAAAATGAATGTACAGCAGGGCTGTCACTAGAAGTTTATGAACAGGGGGCTATGCTTCTATTAGGGGGTTTGGGGATATGGTCCACCCAAGAAAAAGTTTTTTGTCTCCTTCTGCTTCTTTCACTCCTTCTCTTTACCTATTCAGTAATACAGTACTTTATTAAACTTTGCTCTATAAAAACTCTTTTTTTTTTTAACTAGTAAAAGTCTTCCTGGCCTTTGACGGAGCTACCGTCTACTAATTTCCATCTACAGGTTGATGAATTGAGGGATATAAAGCGTGATTTGAAAACAACGTATGATGAGCTTGTCACTAATATAATGAATTACTGTACAATATGACAAATGCTGTTTCCAAATACAGAAGATAAATATAAAAACAAAGGCTATAAGGAGCTGTCCTTAATGCCATTTTATCTCTCTTACTAGTTCACTCTATCACACTCATGCTACAAATTTACGTTACTGATAATTCTTAAACTGGTTTCCTTGTCAACTAGTTAGCTAATGTTCGTGTTGGGCCAATAGCCAGCTATACTGACTATAATTAAACATATATCTATGTTGTAGGTAACATTAAGTATATTCACTCAGTAACTACTACGTATACTAAGAATATTGTAGATTTTGAATAAGATCTAAGGTTTATTTTAGTGAGATATTTGCCAAAAACATGCCACAACGTTAGCTTTTAAAAACTGATGTTACTTTGCATAGTGCACTCATGAGTTAAACCAGAGACCCCCATTTAGGTCTGATATGCTTCGCCTACAACTTATGAGGTCTGATTTGATTGGCTCACAACTTACAAGGTCTGATATGATTCGCTTACAACTTATGAGGTCTGATTTGATTGGCTCAAAACATACAAGGTCTGATATAACTGGCCTACAACTTATGAGGTCTGATATGATTGGCTCACAACATAAGAGGTCTGATATAACTGGCTTACAACTTATGAGGTCTGATATGATTGGCTCACAACATTCAAGGTCTGATATAACTGGCTTACAACTTATGAGGTCTGATATGATTGGCTTACAACATTCGAGGTCTGATATAACTGGCTTACAACTTATGAGGTCTTATATCTGGCTTACAACATTCAAGGTCTAATATGATTGACTTACAATTTATGTGCTCTAATATGATTGGTTTACAACTTTTGAGGTTTGTTGTGATTGGCTTACAATTTATGAGGTCTAATATGATTGGTTTACAACTTTTGAGGTTTGTTGTGATTGGCCTACAACTTATGAGGTCTGATATGATTGACTCACAATGTATAAAGTCTGATATGATTGGCTTACAATTTATGAGGTCTAATCTAATTGGCTTACAACTAACGATGTCTGATTTGATTGGCTTATGAAGTATGAGGTCTGATATGATTGATTTACATCTTACAAGGTTTGATACAGTTGGCTAACATCTTACAAAGTCTAATATGATTGGCTCATAACTTAAGATATCTGATATAATCGGCTTTCAGCTTACAATATCTTGGCCTGGAATTTCCCTTTTAACGTTATGATAGATCTCTGGTAGCATAGCAGAGGCAGCACTGCATTGGTGCGGCAGACAACAGAAAAGTGTGGGTCGGTGTCTGTAATAGGATTCCACTGTTGAAACAAGGCTTACATCACCATACAGAGTGTCGAGTGTTGTGTGGAGTGGTGTAAAGCTCACAGCCACTGGACTCTGGATCAGTGGAAATGTGTTCTATGAAGTGATGAATCATGCTCCTCTATCTGGCAGTCTGATGGATGAGTCTAAGTTGGTCGAATGTCAGTAGAACGTTAACTGCCTGACTGTATTGTGCTGACTGTAAAGTTTGGTGGAGGAGGGATAATGCTGTGGTGTTGTTAGTGCTTCAGCATGCTGAGACATTATGGACAACTGTATGCTTTCAGCTTTATGGAAACAGTTTGTGGAAGACCCTTTTCCAGCATGACTGTGTCCAGAATCGTTTCTGTTTGCACGTGTGGGCATGGGATAGAATTCCCCCTATAGTGTGCAAGGTCATGTGATTCCACAACACCCTGCAATAAAGAGTCAAAAGGCTAAAGACAAACACTAGTAGTTCAGCATCAGTACTTTATTCTTTTAAAAATGAATGCTCTCTTTCCCCAAACTGATGCTCAGGGCCAACTTTTTAGCCTCACACTCTCACACTCTGATGCAAAGAGATGCCAAAGGCTTTGAAGAGTGTGTTTCTGAATCAAGACAACTGCACAGTCGTTTGATGTTTGGCATTACAATTGAATTACATCATGCTGGAGCGTGAAGAAGCACCTGTAGTTTGAAAAGAGAGATGCTGAATAAATAACATAAAAGAAGGGATTTAAGAATTTAGAAGAATGAAGAGATAAAACAGTATGAGAAGCAATAAGATCTTTTTCAGATGATGCTAAAAGTTAAAATATCCCACCATATGCACATGCGGTGAGGTGTGTGTGTGAGAGAGGGTTTGTGCTGGTGTCTGTTGCATCAGGCAACTATCCTGATCCTATTCTCTAATGAAGTAGAAGTTAAGAACATGTCCATTATTTACGGAATTAGAGTACAGTCTAGACCATATCCTCCCATAACATAACCACATATGCTTCGTTTCTATACTTCGTTTTTCCTGTATTTGTACTTTATTTCAATATTTTGAGACTCTAATCTTCATCCTTACGGTGCTTTTAGGCTTTAGCACACTGTTCTGTATGTAGCCTACAAATGCTGACTGGAGGCATGTCTGTCTACGCCTTTCTGAGAAATTGGATATAGGGACTAATGCTCAGCACAAAGAATTTCACAGATTAAACTGTCAACCGTCTAAAGAGGTTCAACGCTGTAGTTCCCATTGCATGCTTGATAGCTTAAAGACTGACCAATTGATTAAAGAAGTAGAATCATGTGAGCTACAGCATGGGTGAAATGGAAACTTATAGCCAAACCGCCCCTTTGTGAATAAGATAAGACTCTAAAGTAAACTAAACTCTATCTGGGTGACTGTATTTGATAAACCATATTTCAGTACGAGCCTCATTTACCCACATATTTCACTAAGCTTTCTGACATTCACAAATTTTACTTATTTGAGTTCTTAGAACAGAATCTATATTCATGCAAAACTACAAAGCATGTGAATTTTTACATGGTCAAAAGTACCAAAGTCACTGGACAGTTGAGCGCTTATCAGTTTCATGGATGGGTGTGACCGGTTCCATTTCTTGTTTCATGACAAATTAAGAAGATACAAGGTCTGGAGTTGATTCCAAGTCTTGATTATGCATTTGCTAGCTTTTTCATGAAAACTCTTACTATACCGTCCAATGAGGTGTTGATGCAAGTGAGGGGGGCAACATTAAACTGAAAAAGCAAACCTATCAGAGAGATGGCAGAAATTAAGGAGTGGCCAAACCAACAATTACAAAAATGCATTCTTAAAAAGAAAGGAATGCACCAGTAAACTCAGCAACACCAAAAGATCTTGTATAACAATGAAAGTGAAAGACCACAGAATTCTTTTGCAACATCTAGTCAAGTCAAGGACATTTTGGAAGAGGTTGGTGTAGCATTGTCAAAGTCTACAATCAAGTGATGCCTTTGTGAATTTAAATACAGAGGGTTTACCTCAACATACAAACCAATGGAAGCACTCCAGAAGAGAAAGTCCAGATTAGACGTTGCTAGAAAACATCTAAAAAAGCCTTCCATGTTCTGAAACAAAAATGTCCGGACAGATGAAAGCAAAATGAACTTGAACCAGAAAAAAGCCTGAATTAGAAAACGGTGGGGCTCTTAATTCTAAGTATACCCCATCATCTGTCAAACATGGTAGCAAGAGGTTTATGGCATGTTCATGCATGGCTGCCAAAGGAATTGGGTCACTGGTGTTTATTGATGATGTGACTGCTGATAGAAATAGCTGGATAAATGTCTAAGTATATAGAGCCATACATTCTCCTTAGACGTGGTAAAATGCTGTAAAACCGATAGGAAAGAGCTTTACAGTACAGATAGATAATGACCCAAAACATACAGTAAAAACAACCCAAGAGCTTCATAGATTGTTCAATTGTTCATAAATGACATACTCAATCACCTGAACACAACCCAAATGAGCATGTATTTTATTTACTGGAGACACTGAAGAAAGCAGCAAGACCAAGAAACAAGCAGCAGCGGAAGGCAGCTGTAGTAAACAGTTGGCAAAGCATCTCAACGCAGGAAACTCTGCACTTGGGTTAGTCTGCACCCACCTACAGGAGTTCATACAGGAGAATCAGGTTACGTTTTGCCAGACCCCATCAGTCAGCTAATTTACCATTAGCTGGCAAGCTCTCCAAATTTCTTTGCAAAGGTCAAACATAATTACACAAAAATACACCCTATTGATAGATTCTGGGCAGTAGAATGATAACATTACAGCTATTGTACATGGAAATGATACAAAAGTAGTTTTACAACATGTTTAAGGCACATTCAAAGCCATTATAAAATATTTTTTTCTGCAACCATCATTTGTCTTATGCATTACTGTCCAAATACTACTATAAAATCAATATTAAAAAAAAGAGATACAATAATAGAAGCATGAAACTTAATTAGGCCAATGTCCAGCATAGTTAAAAAAAGGACATTATCCCAGTCCTGTCCTACTCTGTCCAAACAGTATTTTTCCACTTGACTTTCGTTTTGGTTCAGCTTTTATCATGTAACAATATAATAATAAACATTTAATATTGCACCTTGTAAGGCAAACTTTTACTTTATAAAAACTTTCTGGTCATCAAATCCTCTGGTGCCTCTCTTCCTATGTTGGGGTTAAATCTCAAATAGCTCCCTGCTTCCTACATAGTGAACTAATACAGTTAAAAAATAGAAATTTGCGATTTAGCCACATCCATATTTGACAAATAAGGGAGTGTTTGACTGTAGAAGCTAGAAACTAAAAACGTACATAGCAAACTAATTACGGTTTGAGGTTCAGCCTGGGTTCGATGATGCTCCTGACTGAAACAGGGACATTTAAAGCGTTTAAGACATTCATGTGACATCCTTTAGACGTTTCTATTGCAGTGTATATAATCATTGCCACTTTTAAAGCCTGTAATTTTGATAATGGAGTTATTTAGCTGACCAGCCTAAACAAAAACAGATTCTTACTTCATTAGTACACTCGGCGGTCCATTCAAGCAGCATTAGCGTCAAAGATTATTCTATTAACAGCACAAGGTTTTTTCGTGACATTGGGAGTAAAACAGAGGCCAGTTGTCGTGAGGTGATCACAGGTGTGGATATATTGTGTATTTTACAGTAGCTTCGAACGTGGATCAGCCAATCCGATTTTAGAACCGGAACAATCCGTTTTGTGAGTGGTGTTAAAGGAATCCTGCTTCTGTTATCAGTTTTTTTCTTTTGTGACTACCAAACCTTTTTGGTATCCTGATAAAATGTTGTTGTCATTTTATTTTTTCCCAGCTCCAATAACCGGTTATGAATTAAGATAAAAAGCTTTTTGCCTGCCAATAAAAGTGAAAGCCTGTTTTAAAATATCATGTGTTCCAGCATGATTATCCAAATACATACATATATTAATTCTACTGTTTGTGTTATTTATGTTAAACGTATGGACCAGTTGAATAGCTTTCAATGTCATTTTTATGGGGATATTAATCCCCGTACATCGTTTCGGGCATGGAGGTTCGGAGAAGCTCCAGTGTAAAGCAGTGTAGCTTTTCTGCAGCACAGACTTACACCAAAGCTCTTCACATGAGCCAGTGAAGCAGCATTGCACAGTGTGGCTGTGAATTCCCAATGACTGAATTAGCATCGGCTGTGAGCGCGAGCAAGATTAGCTCTGCCTTTGAAGGGCCGGGGGTTTGGCGAGTTTTTTTTTTTTTTTTGTTCTACACTGTAAGTGCGCCTTGCATACTGAAAGCAGAAGTTGTGTGCCCGTGTGTTTGTTTTTGTACATTTGCAGAACAATGCTGTACTCACTTTCCTGGAAACCCTGAAAAGAATAGGGCACACCTACAAATTCAGCACCAACAGAAAGGGTCCCGAAATATTTTATTTATACAAAAGGTCAAAGGCCAGGGTTCAAATTGAGTGGGGGTATGAGGGGGTCCCAGACGTCCCATAAAAGTAAAGGAACCCATCATGAGAGAGACGAAATGAAACTTTGGGTCCTGTGTTATGTCCTCAAATAATTGGAAAACAAAGTCTGACAAAATAAATGTCCTCATATAAGGAGACTTTACTTTTACAGTTTCATCAGGTTCGACCTTAGATCACCCTCCCCTCGGATAAACTGTAAACACAGCCAGGCCAGATTCATAACCTAGCCATAGAATGTAGGGCACCAAGCACATTGCTCTGATTTTAAAACTGAAGAAGCCTGAAGTTTAGACACGTCACCGGTTGCCAAGAAACTTTAGATATGTTTGTCTTCAGCCACAGAGCACATGTTGTTTGGGCCATGCCAACAAATACTGTGTTAGCCTGTTGGCAACTTAATGGGCCACCACTACTGCACAGCAGACACAGTAGAAAGCACTGCTATACTACATAGAATGGGAATAAAAGGTTTAACATACTTTCTGAGCCATGTTTAGCAACAGATAACTCTATAAGGATATTTATACAAGGCTGTACCGTTGGGTGTATGTCAGTAACAAACAATTACCATCTGTCTATTTAACCCCTTAAATGGCCGGGGTCCACCAGCAGGCTCAAAGTGTTACTACACACTTCTCTAACCTATGAATAATCCAACTAGGTTTATTGTAGCTAATGAATAACATCTCTTAGTGTGTAATAAGTCTGGGATTTCAAGTGGTTAAAACAATGTCATAGTGGCCTACTATGGCTTTCTGTGGTCTCATTCTGGATTTAATTTAACACAGTAATGGCAAAATAATGAGCAGCACGCAGAGAAATTGAATGGTGCTGGAAGTCGATGAGCGTCGATGCTGAATGTCGGCACCTTCATTAAAAACAATGGTTTCAATTTTTTAGAAGCTGCGCAACCTTGAGTGTAGAAATCATCTATAGTCATACAAATATAACACAAATTTATATAGGATATGACTCCTGCCTAGCAAGAACTATAGGGGTAAACCCCACAAAAATATAATGTAAAAATATTCAATACATTAGGTCACCTATGGACCCCCCTCACCCTCCCTCAGACTGAATAAGCAAATATACAGAGAAACAGATGGACTACAGTCTGTACTTGTAGAACTACAAAGTGCTCTAACATGGTAAGCAGAGCTCATGAAATTGACAGTGAGTGTAGATACATAGAGAAGTGCCTAATGAAGTGGCAGGTGGATGAATATATACTAATAAGCAGTGCTTACGTCACAATTATAGACAAAAACAATCTAACTCACCTGAAAATCGACCCCCTTCGCCATTCCAAAACACAAATCTTCTTCTTTTTCAAACATTCTTTAGTTGATGTATCAACACTTAATGTCTCTTCAGCTTGAGATCATGGACCGCTACCCTTAAATTCTCTTGTAAAATGTTTACCTAAATGATCGCAAGGTGTGCAGGCCCTGAGGCAACAAAGCAGCCCCAATCCATGCAACTCCCGCCACCATGCTTCGCAGTTGGTTTGCAGAATCCTTTTTCCTCCAAGTGGTTCACTGACTTTATCTTGCAAATAATCATGAACCATTTCAACTGGTCCATTTAATTTGATGTGGCGTAAATTGTTGCTGTTTGAACAAAACCTCACCTCTGTTTTTGTTGTTCTTCCGATTTTGTTGCTTTTAACATGTGTAGATATGTAGATTTTGTGATTACTTAATCAAAAGAAATTACTAAAGTTTACTTGCTGAACAGTTTAATTAAACTGACTAACATTAAAAGTAAACAATATTACTAAGTGCATTAATGCATTGTCATACTAATTTCATATAACAGATTTGTACTATGAAATTAACCTATTCTGATGCATATTTCTTGGTACTTTTTAATAATTACTTACAATTATTTTTATATATCTTCGCTTTCCAATGAAAACCATGTATCTCAATTTTTCTTGATTTCTATTTTTTTTCAAAAAAATTTCTACATGGAATTAGTACTGGTTCCATTGACTTACATTGAAAGTATAGACAGTTTTTGGCCTCTCCTGTAAAGTTGCCATTTTGGACATACTTGGACATTAGACAGCGACGATATATTTCTATAGTTAATCATGCTGATGAAACCTGTGCAAATCTTTGAAAATAAAAGTCATGTGAAAAACAACTGCCTTCATATGCGTCTGCTTTTCATGCATATTTAAGACAGTGTTTGAAACATTCACTTTCCTGTCAGTTTGGGTTTGTCTTACTGAACACAAAGAGAACTCTCAGAATTACACTTCTGGTCTATTTCAGTAAAAGCTATCACTGAATATCTGTAAGTTTTAACATTCAACAGTAAAAATGATCTCAAGACTATGACTTTATTAATTGTACTACATAAGAGTTTTGCTGTTTTATAAGTCTTTGACTCTCAATATCTCAAAACTGCTCTGAACCTTGTAATTCTAGGCTGTTTGTTTGTGCAGTGCGAGGACTTTTATGCAGTGGACATATAAAAAGGCCAGTTGACAAAATGCTGCTTTATTTACAAAATGAATTATAGCATCTACGAAGAGTTAATACATTGTGTAGCATGTTGAATATAGTTTGTGTTTTGTTTTTTTTCTCCTGCATATGCAATCAAATAAATGTGTTGAAGCACTGCATGTGTGTTTACTGAACGAAATAGGACAGGGTGTTACACAATCCCACTAGCTTGCTATACACCGCCCTCAGCCTACGCTATGCTTGCCTAACCCATTTCTCTCTCTCCCTCTCTCTCTCTTCCATTCTTTACTGCTCCTGTCTATTCCTTTCTCTCGATCTTTCTGCCTTTTCTTCTCCGATTTTTCTCTCACTGTCTTTTTCTCCCCTGTGTGCCTTTCCCCCTCTCTCTCCCTTTCTCCCTCTCTCTCTCTTTCTCCCTCTCTATCTCTCTGTATTGTCTGAGGTTGGGATCAGCTTTGGCTGGGCAGATTGGAGCAGACAGCAGAGAGAGGCACACGCTCAAACCTGACCTAGAAACGGAGCGAGAGGGAGAGAGAAAGAGGGGGAAGAGAGAGAGAGAGAGAGAGCGATAGAGAAGAAAAGGAGGAAGGTTACTGGGAGGACAACGCTATCCTGTCCTTAGAAGAACGTGTGTGTGTGTGTGTGTGTGTGTGTGTGTGTGTGTGTGTATGTGCGTATATAGTAATACTCAGCAGTCTGCCTCATTTTAATACTCACTGTGGTGTAAAGCTGTGGGGGTCCATGGAGAGTTCACTCTAATATCCTCTTTGTATATGTGTGAGTGTCTGTATGTGTGTTTTCATGCTCAGCCGCAGTTTAGCTGACTTGATAGACTGGACATTAACCCTTAAGCAACCTGTATTCGGTCCACGCTTCAATCCCTCACACCAATCAATAATTCAGTTTAGTTACTGCATGATGAGCTTAGAATTTGAGGGGTTAACGTTGGCTTTCTATAATACACATACTGCTATGAATAGGTTGCTAAACAGACACACAAATGTTCTTCCAACAACTTCAATTTTGCATCACTAATTTGGAAAGGAATGGTTGTGTAGCTCCACTAGGTTTAGGTTTTACTGCTGTGCATGTGTTTACACTCATTTGCTACTTTATTGGAAATGCCCCACCTTGCTGGTGTACAGTTGAATACTGTTGATGCACAATTTGGATTGTCCATCCACTGTTCCTTTATCAGAGATCAGTTTTTGGCCACAGAGCCAATCTGGATATTTTAGTTGTTGAGCCACTACACATCACTCAACATTGACATTGGCTGTGTCTTTCTACTGCTTGGGAGGAAAGATGGCCAAGTTGCTCTCCATCAGTCTGTGTAAGTCATATGTTAGCCAATGCAGAGCTACTCTTCCAAGTTATGCTATACCACTGAAAAAGTAGATGCTCCAGCATCTCATGCTGGCATGTGTTAACTGGTAGCACTTTCAAAAATCAAATTTACTACTTGTTTCATAGCCCAAATATAGTTGATCAGCCGAAACATGTCTCTTGTTGGAACAAAACAGTTTTGCACTAAAGAAATGAGGCTAACAAGTAATGGAAGCACATACCTCACTAGTTAGCATCATGCAAACTGTAACGAGAACATTTGTGTGTAAAGAAATCTTTATTTATTTAAAAAATGTTTTTCCAGCCTTATTCCATCGCTTTGAATAAATCAGGCTGTTTTGTTGCTGTTAACTTGAGACTAATATATGTAAATGATCTCTGCTCTGATTGGTTGCCCTGTATTGTGCTTCAAACACTGTTTACATGTTCAATTTGAACAGATACTAAACCGCTTTATGCTGAGGCATGCAAAAGCTTGGGCACCCCTGGTCACAATTGCACAAAAAGAAGTTTTAAAATTCAACATTTTAAGCTAGAAAAGTGTATTATTTCTGTTTTGTACAATTATAGAGCGGAAAAAGGAAAGCATCACTATACAAAAGTTTAAGCACCCCAAAAGGTTTTAGTTCTTGGATAACTTTTACGAAGATCTCAGACCCTAATTAGCTTATTAGGGCTATGGCTTGGGCACAGTTATTCTTATCCCAACAATTAGCTGCCATGCGCTCCTCGAAGCAGTCGCTCAACACTCTGAACATTAAAATAATGAATGCTCACGAAGCAGGAGAACGCTGTCAGGTAGCAGTTTCCTCAATTCATAATGTAAGATATAGCAGTTAACAGGAACAGTGGAGGCCAAGTTGAGGCCCGGAAGATTAACAAAACATTCTGAGAGAACTCCTTGTAGGTTTTCTAGAAAAGCAAATCAAAATCCATGTTTGACTGCAGTAACCTTCAAGAAGACTTAACAGACTGCAGTGGTGATGTGATGTGTTCTACCTGCACAAATATGACCTTCATGGAAATGTCATGAGAAGAAAACCTGCATCCTCACCCCAAAAGAGGTTTACAGAAGGATGTCTAAACAAGGCCTATTTTATATTCTAATGTCATTTTCATTCCATCATGAATATCATGTATAGAGCACCTCTCTACCTGGCTTATACAACAGGATAATGATCCTAAACACACGGCAAAATCCACAATACAAAACTACCTTAAGAGGTGCAAGGCCGTGACAGTCCCCTGACCTTTTTGCAAAGAAGAATAAATCTTTCTTTTTTATTATCTAAAAGCTCATTTTAAAACATTAAAACAACAAGTAACACTAAAGAAATGTGTCATCTTTAACTTTAATATTTTTCTATTGGAAGATCTTACTTGCATTAGCTATTCACAGTAAACACACAGAATTTGTGAGCAGTAAGTAAGGGTGCTGGTTTTGGTGATGACACAGAAACAGTAAATTAAAAATAGGCTGCTTTTACAGCTTTGTGTGGCAGGAGGAGTAATCGCTATCAATCTCTTTTCTTTCTTAAACAGTGAGGACAGTCAGTTTACCAGTGTCAGGTGGTTAGGTAACCTCAAATCAACTGCTTATGTTATTTCTTTTATCCATGCTTGAAGGTGAACTTAGCATCATAGATCCAGTACAAAACATTTCTAGAATGATTGACTACAGTTCAGATATGAAAAAGTTGTGGAAATTTGATTTTAGCCAAGCCATTTCTTTAATACGCAAAAAAAAAAGGTAAAACTGAATTACAAAACTTTTATTAAATTACTGACGACTCCTGTGGACATGCCTCTAATTTGACCCACTAGCCATAGGCCAGTGCCCCCTCCAGGCAGGGGGTGAACATGTGTCCTGACTGCTTAAAGCCAGCGTTTATGTCTGGTATCGCTCCACTGCGGGCGCACTGAGAGCCAAGGTGGCTGCCGGGTGGTTAAAAATGCATTAGCCATTTTCCTATTAATATTTCACACAGGCAAACTCCCCATCGCCGGTACAGCAGCCAGCATGCAAGAACCGCAGAGAGAGAGAGAGAGAGAGAGAGAGAGAGAGAGAGAGAGAGAGAGAGAGAGAGAGAGAGAGAGAGAGAGAGAGAGAGAGAGAGAGAGAGAGAGAGAGAGAGAGAGAGAGAGAGAGAGAGAGAAGGGAAGCAGAGGATAAAATAGCCTAACTGTAAAAAGATATGAAGTGAAATAAATAATGAATGAATAGATAGAATCCTGTTTTTCATGTGCCGTGTCTCTTGCCCCAGACCCAGTTGTTAGCAATATCAGGTCAAATGAGCAGGTCTAATTTTACAAAAGGTAACGCCAGTATCCACATGACTGGAGATGTGAAATCAGCAAATGCTTTTATAGCAATATTCAAGATAAGTTTCAGTGAGTGATTTTCAATGCAAGGCAGTTCATCTTTTTTTTCCTCAAGCAAAGCACTGAGATGACATCAGGACGAATTTCATTTGCAGCAGCAGGTGCGCGGACAGCAGCAGGTAGTGACCGTTTTATCAGCTAGCAGTAACCTCGCGATGGTTCGATTAGACTGCAGTTCTTCAGGAAGTGTAGTGTAGGTAGTGTCACTGTTACTTCTGTGAAGAAAAAACCCAACCTTGTACTTAAAGTGCAAAAGATCATAGAAAAAACTTGCAGAGGAACTTGACACATCCATCATCATCATCATTGTAGAGCTGTTTGTTATAGTACTTTTCCATCACACTGTACTCACTTTTGATACCTTTTGATACCAGCTACTTTTTTCCAGTGCAGATATGTGTTAAACGTCAGTGGTTCATTGTAGCAATGCTACATGAAACTGCTGTAAGTGTTTTAAGTAAAAAATCTTTAAAACTTTAAACTCTTTTTGTTTTGTTTAACTGAAGACAATAAAGAAATTACTTTAGAAGACAATAAAGAAATTACTAAACACAATCACTAAAATGTATCTGAGAAAAAGTAGTTTACTGGCCCCACAAAACAAAATCAGTCTGTATGACATCTAACAAGAACTATATTACACTAAGGGAAAGTTACAATAACATACAATAAATAGAATAAAAAATAACAAGAGTAACAAATAGCCAGGAAAGGTGTTAATGAGATATGAAAATCTGTGTCTATATCTGTGCAGATATTCTACACATAAGTAGATACTTAAGGAGAAAAGTATGAAGTACAGATCTTTCACAAATGTTATCCACTTGTACATGTATTTAATGTTAATGTAATAATTTACTTTCCACCTGTGCTGAATACAGAAATGTGACTGCAGAAGTTATTTACACAGTAACTGAATAGAAAAACAGAAAAACATAAACTGAATACATTCTAATACATTGTAATAAATTGTATTTGTATTGTAAAACTGTAAAATCTACTTAGAAACTTAGAATCAGTATCATTTCACACCTTAAAAAAGCTGAAGATGAAAAGAGGATGGCTTGAAAACAGGATCCTGAATCCTAAACACACCTTAAAATCCACAATTAGCTTCCTCAAGAAGTGCAAGCTGAAGGTTGGTCATCACAGTTGACCTGCCCAAACATAATTGAACAGCTGTGGATAAACCTTAAAAGAGCAGTATATAAAAGACGACCCAAGAATCTCAAGAACTAGAATCTTTTTAAAAGGAAGAATGAGAGATGAATTGAAATACTCTTAGCTGCTTACAAAAAGTGTTTATAAGACGTGATACTTGCCAAAGAGGGTGATACTAGGTACTGACCATGCAGGGGCCATTTTCCTATGTTAAACTGTTTTAAATAATTATCTTGCATAAAATATGAAAGAAGTGTATTTATAAATAGCTATTTGTAAATATAGAATTACTGTAATAGCATTAGAGCTATGCATATGGGTTTTACTAAAACAAGATTGCTATTGATACTTGCAATAGAGATGCTATATATCACTTTGCTTACAGTATCACAATATATAGCAATATATTAAATCATAACACCTGAATCACCATACTTATGGTATTGCCAGTACACAGTCGTGATTTTGAAATGTGGTGCTATAATCATGCTTGGATGTGAAAGTAGCATCCAGGAAAGCCAGAGTCCTTTAGGAGCAAAGATAGATTTTGCCAAAACAAAACGCAGCATTTTTAAAACAATAACTTTACTAGAAAAACATGTTTTACTTTTAATGGTTTATTTTTTCATTTTTTGGTCCATTCATCACAAAATTGCATAATGTCAAGGGAAAACGGTAGATTTTAGTTTTTTCACACAGTTAAAAATGAAGATATGAGATTTTAATTTAACAGTTGTAATGTGCTGCCTTTCAGATGCCGTCTTTTTCAGGTATATAAATGTTTTTTTCAGCATGACTATGCAGAGAATTATTTTCTATGTGTTACAACAGCATGGCTGCATAATCAGAGAGCGTGGGTGTTAAGCTGGTTAAGCCATCTAGAAGCCACATCCAGTCTCCTACTGAAAACATGTGTGGCAATATTAAGCTTTCAAAACTGGATCAGTTGGTGCCTTCAGACCCCAAAACAATTATCAGGTGTTGTTATAAGGAAAGGTGATGTAACGCAGTGGTAAACAAGCTCCTGGACTAACATTTTTGAGAATGTATATTCACAAAACATGAAGTTCATAGGATAAAACATCAAAAATGTTGTTTTATACTGTTTTTGTTTAAATCCAGGTCAAATAGCATTTACTGTTACTGTGATTTTATTAGCCTGTAACATACTGTCTTTTTTGGAATTAAATTTGGAGTTATCATCAATTATTTTAGAAGTTGAATAACCGCCTTCAGATGCATGCAGCAGTTTGTACACCTCTAACAGCTGACCTGCTGCTTCAGGGTTGGTCAAGGTTTGTTTTGGTGGAATATTGGTGGTAGGGACCCTCTGGTAAGGAGAAGTGGTGGAAAGCCTTGCTGTCTGTCATGGAAACTATACTGAGTTTCCGTGTGTGTGCATGTGGTTAGGGGTGGATGCACATAAAAATATGAAAATAAATAGTATTTATATTTCAGAACATACATGAACATAAACCAATAGCATTCAATTTCATAGTAGCTGGGGCTCCGCCAGGCCCTTGGTTTAGTGTTAGTGTCAGGGTTAGTGTTTGGCTAGTACAGCATGTAGCTACCATTTTACAGAATTCATACCAAACACAGACAAACAATTCAACCCAGGCTGATTGAGATCATTGTATTCATCTGCGCCATCTGCTGGTGGAAGAGTTGAGCAGCATTTTGTAGTCCTAAGATCTGGAAGTTTCTGCAAATGAGCATGTGTGTAAGTAATAACTGACAAACTTGCTTTAATAAGAGCGGCAGCCCAACAAGTGTGACTTTCAGGACAAAAATGAAAACCAGAGAAAAACAGGGCTAGCCTGTCTACAGCGCCACCAAAATATCCTTGACTGTCTACAGGTGGAGATGTAACAACTTCATTTAGGGTTTAAATCCAGAGAAACGTACTAAGTCCGAATTGTTCACAGTGGTGATAGGAACCAGACATCTGAAGATTTGCTGATCTTGATGATAACCATTGTTTAATAATTCGTATCAACATTTTGTCATCAGTCATTGCATATAAATGCAGAACATGTGTAGGTTCGCTGGTGGTTCTGACAGTAAACAATATGGCTATAGTTGCCTTGTAGACATGGTGACCCCTGGTTTCTATCACCACCACTGTAACTACAATGAAAAACGTCACACCAAGCCACTCTAAATGAAGTAGTTTATGTCTCAAGGACTGATTTTTTTAAATTATTATTATTTAAGATGTTTTAGTTTAATACACAATTATAAATGATAGTATCAGTGAAAAGATTATATGTATCTGAATATTAGATTAGTATCCTATCTGGTATTTTCTGAGCATATCTAATTTGCTTTAACAACAGTCAGGTCAGTCACAGGCATGGGTTCTGTGCGCTTGTGAAAAGAACTACGAAGTAGATAAAATTTACATGAGAGCTACCTGAACATGAGCCTTCTTGTTTTTAAAGCCTTAAAATTAGCAATTAAATTTGTTAAGTGATTCATGAATTGTTGAAATGTGGTTACTATGATATTTTGAAGGTCGATGAGGCTGTGGATTAGACAGATAGAAGAGTGTGGGTCAGTATGACTGTGGATAGGCACATAGAGGAGTGTTGGTTAGTACGACTGTGGATTAGACACATAAAGGAGTGTGGGTCAGTATGACTGTGGATTAGACAGATAGAGGAGTGTTGGTCAGTACGACTGTGGATTAGACAGATAGAGGAGTGTTGGTCAGTACGACTGTGGATTAGACAGATAGAGGAGTGTGGGTCAGTATGACTGTGGATTAGACAGATAGAGGAGAGTGGGTCAGTATGACTGGATTAGACAGATAGAGGAGTGTGGGTTAGTATTGCTGTGGATTAGACAGAGGAGCGGGGGTTAGTACGGCTGTGGATTAGACAGAGGAGTGGGGGTTAGTACGTCTGTGGATTAGACACATAGAGGAGTGTGGCTCAGTATGACTGTGGATTAGACACATAAAGGATTGTGGGTCAGTATGACTGTGGATTAGACAGATAGAGGAGTGTAGGTCAGTATGACTGTGGATTAGACAGATAGAGGAGTGTGGGTCAGTATGACTGTGGATTAGACACATAAAGGAGTGTGGGTCAGTATGACTGTGGATTAGACACATAAAGGAGTGTGGGTCAGTATGACTGTGGATTAGACAGATAGAGGAGTGTTGGTCAGTATGACTGTGTATTAGACAGATAGAGGAGTGTAGGTCAGTATGACTGTGGATTAGACAGATAGAGGAGTGTAGGTCAGTATGACTGTGGATTAGACAGATAGAGGAGTGTTGGTCAGTATGACTGTGTATTAGACACATAAAGGAGTGTAGGTCAGTATGACTGTGTATTAGACAGATAGAGGAGTGTAGGTCAGTATGACTGTGGATTAGACAGATAGAGGAGTGTAGGTCAGTATGACTGTGTATTAGACAGATAGAGGAGTGTTGGTCAGTGCAGCTGTGGATTAGACACATAGAGGAGTGTTGGTCAGTGCAGCTGTGGATTAGACAGATAGAGGAGTGTTGGTCAGTGCAGCTGTGGATTAGACAGATAGAGGAGTGTTGGTCAGTGCAGCTGTGGATTAGACAGATAGAGGAGTGTTGGTCAGTGCAGCTGTGGATTAGACAGATAGAGGAGTGTTGGACAGTGCAGCTGTGTATTAGACAGATAGAGGAGTGTTGGTCAGTGCAGCTGTGGATTAGACACATAGAGGAGTGTTGGACAGTGCAGCTGTGGATTAGACACATAGAGGAGTGTTGGACAGTGCAGCTGTGGATTAGACAGAGGAGTGTTGGACAGTGCAGCTGTGGATTAGACAGATAGAGGAGTGTTGGTCAGTGCAGCTGTGGATTAGACACATAGAGGAGTGTTGGTCAATGCAGCTGTGGATTAGACAGATAGAGGAGTGTTGGTCAGTGCAGCTGTGGATTAGACACATAGAGGAGTGTTGGTCAGTGCAGCTGTGGATTAGACAGATAGAGGAGTGTTGGTCAGTGCAGCTGTGTATTAGACAGATAGAGGAGTGTTGGACAGTGCAGCTGTGTATTAGACAGATAGAGGAGTGTTGGTCAGTGCAGCTGTGGATTAGACAGATAGAGGAGTGTTGGTCAGTGCAGCTGTGGATTAGACACATAGAGGAGTGTTGGTCAGTGCAGCTGTGTATTAGACAGATAGAGGAGTGTTGGACAGTGCAGCTGTGTATTAGACAGATAGAGGAGTGTTGGTCAGTGCAGCTGTGTATTAGACAGATAGAGGAGTGTTGGTCAGTGCAGCTGTGGATTAGACACATAGAGGAGTGTTGGACAGTGCAGCTGTGGATTAGACAGAGGAGTGTTGGACAGTGCAGCTGTGTATTAGACAGATAGAGGAGTGTTGGTCAGTGCAGCTGTGGATTAGACAGATAGAGGAGTGTTGGTCAGTGCAGCTGTGGATTAGACACATAGAGGAGTGTTGGTCAGTGCAGCTGTGGATTAGACAGATAGAGGAGTGTTGGACAGTGCAGCTGTGGATTAGAGTTTGGGGTCCTGCCCTGGGTGAGTACATGCAGTTTGGTTGTTGTGTGGTGGCAATAAGAAGTTTTTATGGGAGGCATGAGGGTTGAATTAACAACACTCTGGCTGTGGATTCAAACTTCAGGAAGTGCCCTCAAGGAGTACATGCAGTTTGGTAACTGTTTGGTGATGGAAAAATAAGGCTGGGCATCTTGAAACCTGCAGAACAAAAAAAACCCAACATTAGAAAAAGGAGAATAATATAAATCAGATAGTGGTAGTCACTAATTCTTGGCACTTTTGGAAAGCATGGATTTGTTTTTAATTATCTTGATCTAATTATCTCTACAGGGTTTACAGTCAAGTGACTAGTACTGCCATGTCTAGAGCTTCAACAATTTGAATGCCTGTTTTGGATTTTTGTTCTGCCGAAAGATTTAGTCATGGCTCAGTTTTCACTGTTTTGAAGAGTCTGTAATGCCATGTATCGTAACAAGCTTCACCCACTCTTTAGCAAAAAAAACAGCACCAAATCATCACAAACCCTCCGCCGTTTTTAACAGAGGGCAGGTAGTTCTTTTTCTGTAACCATCCTATAAACGCCAAACCTACTTTGATTGTTTCTTGGCAAAAAGCTCTATGTTAGTCTCATCTGAACATGGAAACCTATAGGCACTTAGGATTGTAGTTAGAAAAAGTTTTCTCTGGCATACCTCTCTGACAGTTTGTCGATGTAATTCATGTGCTATGGCCTTCGCAGTTACCAGATCTCAACCCAATTGAACACCTATGGGAGAACGCCAATTAGGAGAATATCTTTTTGAAGAATGGGGCTCTGTTCCTCCTGTACAGCTCCAGAGATTTGAAGAATGTATCCCACAGTGAAGCTATTCTGGAGGCTCACAGTGGACCAACACCTTACTAAGACACTTTATGCTGTTTCTATGTTTTTATGTTTTCAGCTGTTTGTACACTGTAAAAAGAAAATTAAAAAAAAGAAAAAACATTGACCAGACTGCCTTACAGTTTTATGTAGTTAGCATAAGACACAAGCTGCATCCTACATCTCCTACCTCCATATTACACAGTACCCCAAAGCAATTGTTGAGAACGTTTAATGTGTCTGAATACGCCGTAGTCAAATACTCTGGATGATCTACTGAATCGGGAGACATTTTAAAACATGCGACTGCAGCTCCGTGTGCTATCCTAAGATTCAACTAGAGCTGCCGAAGTGTTCGAAGCAGAAGAAGGAAAATGTTGATAAGCGAGAGGTCGGCTGTTAGCAGCCCTTATATTAAGGTATGTAGGTAAAAATTATTAAACTGCTTAAAGTTTGTCTCCTCTGAGTTACAGCTTTACGCCATCTGAGTATGAAATCAGAATACATGGCAAAAAAGCAGGTCAGCGCCACAAACAGTGTAAATGGGACGTTTAATGAATAGCAGGACTTGACAGGACAGAGGTCTTGAGGTAATGACTGTCCTCCCGTCTGTTGAACGCTGTTGAAGGACAGATCATCAGGGTCTCCACCCCACCATCACCAGCCAGCTCTCCTGTCCATCTGTGTCTACTGCTACACCCTCAGTTACATCACTGTGCCATCCTGATGCACCCGCATTGAGATAGGATGGGACTGTTTCAGCTCACGCCCACTTTACATAAAGACTCAGTCATAGACTTCCTCAGTCAGAGACTGCCTCAGTCATACACTGCCTCAGTCAGAGACTACCTCTACCTGAGCAGCTGCTAAAGCTTTACCCTACAGATTTCAAACAGAGACTCCTTTCCTTGATATTTAGTTTATTAAACTGTAAACATTGTTTGACCAGAGGGGGATGGGTCTCCCCTTGTGAGTCTGGTTCCTCCCAAGGTTTCTTTGCCACTGTGGTCTCTGGCTTGCTCACTGGGGGATATATGTTGTAACTGTCTGTTTTCAAAACTCTGTAAATCTGCTTTGTTGTAAAAAGCGCTATATAAATAAACTTGACTTGAACTGGACTGGTGGTGTGATGTGTTGTGTCAAAAGTTGTTGATAAGATGGTGGATGTAGTGCATCTAAGGTTCTGTGGATTGTAAACATTGGTCTGTCAGATGATTAGATGTTAAATCACCTTTTTTTACAGTGTGAATAAGAGACATGGGGAATATTATTTTTTATATATGGGTTCTTACATGTGTATATTATATATTGTCACTATGCAAGAAAACATTTTGTTTTTATGCAGCAGCTGTGCATTAGCTTGGGTAAAAATCTCATCTGATTGGAACAAAAGAAAATTTTCTAATTTACTTGTAATACAACCTCTTAAGGGTTTTCCTTTCTCCTGTAAGGTTTTATTAGATATTTTAGATTTTTTTCTGGACAATTAAAATATAGAACTTAATAAACATCATACTGTTTATCAGCTTTGTAGCATGAGGTCAGAGGTTACTAAAAAATAAAATATGCTCCACAACATACATATTGGAAAAAACCCAAAACAATAAATTCAGCAAATAAACAGTGATTCGCTGTAGAGGATGTGAAACTCGTCATCGAACCAGGGGTGCCAAAACTTGTGCATACAACAGTGATCCCCATAAAAACGAGTGCTTAGTGTGCATGTAATGCTGGCATGTTGCCACTGGACATACAAACTTGGCACCGGGTGGCAGACTGTATGGTGTCTGGTGGTGCACTGCTCTCTCTTTCTCTCTCTCCAGAGACATGGGGCATGGAGGGAGGCCAGACTGAGAGAGACACGACAGAGCGAGAGAGAGCGAGAGAGAGCGAGAGAGAGAGAGAAGAGCTGCCACCATCATCACTGCACATGCAAACTTGGCACTGAGTGGCAGACTGCATGGTGTCTGGTGGCAGTGAACTCTCGCTCTCTCTTTCTGTCTCAGTCTGGCTTCTCTCCAGTCTCACGACAGTCTGAGAGAGCAACCAACTCATGTGGCCACATACAGGAGAATGGGCCACTTCTACTAATACACAGTTGTGCTCAAAAGTTTGAGCACCCTGGTTAATAGTCATGTTTTCTTGATGCGTCTAAGTTCAAATAAGTTACGGCACATCATCTACAGGGAACACAAACTTTGCTGAATGTATTGTAGGGATTTATATATGGGATTTATTTAGCTATATATCTTTCCAGACAAACTGTTGCGAATGTGACTTGACTTCATGGTTTAATCATAAGATTTTTTCAATTATGCTTATACATACCAGACAGAAGGGCTCATGCCCCATAACAAGTCCCAGTCCACATCAACAGCAGTTTCCAAAATTTCTCTGTCTGCATAAACATGCTAAAAAGCCCTGCGAAGTACATTACTAGTGGTACAGAGGATGCGATGATGTATTGCAAACATCCCAGTGGCTATATCTGAAAGCATTACATATCTGTCATGATAAAGTAAAGCTAATTGAAGTAAACAAGCCCAGTACTTGCAGCCACTCAGACTCTGATTATCAGCTATGAGAGACACCTGTAGTGAATATTTTACATACTATAGCGTTTGTTTGAAGTGTATGTGGGACAGATGGCCTAAAGAATGTTGGGATTTGGGACCGAAGCTATATCTTATCTTGGGAACTTCTATTCGAGAACCACTGTCCACCCAGAGAATTACAACTGACCAGGTGTACCACATGAGCCAGAAGGAGCAAGAAGGTGGGCCTATAAAAGACAATCCAGGCGGAGACACCATTGAAACCAAGGTTTGAGAGCTCAGAGAACATTGGTCCCGCAGTCCTAAGAATAAAAACTTGTACGTTGAGCTGGTCTCCCTCTTCCTTCTGACGGCAAAAACAAAGTTATGACACACCCATGTGAGTTTTGAAACACGTTCATCACGGTAAAAGAGAACATGCTGTCAGGGATGACAATGTTTTCAGAAAAGCTGTGTTTATTGGCCGAAACCACCAACCAATGTTTATAATCTGTGAATGGGACCTACATGTTTTCTTCTTACATTGTATGTAGCTTAGTCAAGCCTTGTTTAGTATCTGAAGTTGGTTCTTTACTGTTATGCTGAAGCTTTAAGGCTAATGTAGCTGAAAAGCAATTGTTTTGAAAATACCAGCAGCTTATTTGTTCAGTTTGCAAGCTTTAACCGTGCAAAACCTTCATGTTAACTACATGCAGCTTCATTATAAACAAGACAATGAAGCATTCATCAACATTATGCAAAGAGGTTCCTGAGTGTGATTTTCTGAGTGTGAGTTGGGAAAGTCATCTAAGTGCAGCAGAAAAAAAACATAAAAATAGAAAGGAAAGCAAAAGTTATCTTCTCTTTTGGAGAAGTTAAACTCTTACACTAAAGTGCTGAACGGGCTAGGAAGGACTGCACTTAATGCTAATGTTAATGCAACATTTACGAACATAAGTGTTTGCAGCTATTTGTGGCTCCAGTTTGTCTACTTAGTGCACCATAGATCTGGCACTGGTGAGGGAATACTCAGTAACGGCGGCTCGTGTGGCTGCTAGCCTAGCAAGTAGGCCTGCTCGGCATCCTTCCACTCCCTCCTCTGTCTGCACCACCTCCTAAACCCGGTTACATATCAGGGGGAGACTGGAGATCTTGCTTTGGCCTGCGATATGTCCACTGCAAGTTGATTGTAACACTGATGTGATATTTATGATGTCATACTAATACAAACCACACACTGCGTTAGCACTGTTAGCACTGTTAGCACCGATGCACAGACAAGGACCTCATCTCGTACTTAAATAAATCATGTGGAAATTTCTTGACATGAAATAAAGGGTCTTATATTATTTTAACATCTCAGCAATAGTAATAATACATATTTTTGTATTGTAGATGGTTGACCCCCTCCCCCATCACTAAATCTGCCTCTGCTTGCATGGCAGTTAGGGGTCCAATTTCTTATTTCTTATTTTTTTTTCTTTCTTTATATTATGAGGATCTCCAGTTTTCCTCATATCTAAGCCCCTCACAAGTATCTCATGAAAATGTCTATTGTGACTGGAAATGAAACAAATCACTGCTATTGAAACTAAATCTAGTACCTACATTTTTGTTGTCTTGTTAGTTTGTAACATCAACATACGTTTTGGCCTTTACATTGTGTACACCAGGGGTCACGAATGGGCGGACTATGGTCTGGATCTGGACCCAGACGTTGTCCAATGCGGACCCAAACCGATAATCTGTTGAGAATTATTTAATTTTGACTGTGTTTCTTCTAAGCAGCAGAGCTTTTCTTGTCTTTATGGTATACTGGCTTTACGGCGCAGTAAACTCACAGACCAATCACGTGCGCTGCAAAATCTCCAAAGGCTCCTCAGCCAATCAGATCTGTGCACATTGGGGTGTACACAGGCGAGGAGAAGCAGCAGCCGGAGACTAAAGCGAGTCAAAAAGAATAACGAGCTCTAAAAACAGAAAAGTCTACAGTGTTTAACAGGAACGGTTCTGGAATGGACCTGCTCGTCTAGTTTTGGAGAATACTGCTCTGTAAAACCAACATGTTAATTTGTGAAGCTGAGTTAACAAGACGACACACGTTTTATTTACTTTCTCTATAAATAAACACTTTAAGATGCACTTTTTTCAAAAGCATTCTATTTTTTAGCCTATGTTTTTACTTGAAGTGAGGAAAAACATTTATTAGAAGTTTATAAATAACTCATTCAGCTCTGTATTTAAACAGTCAATATACTGAAATATACTGAACAGTATGTGTGATGTGTTGGTGTTTCAGTTGCTGATGGTATACGATGCTGAAACTAGGCTACTTCAGTAAACAGGACATAGCACTGAATCATAATACAAGTTAGAAATGATGACGGTCTGGACCTTGGCCTGAGGAAATCTCCTCTAACTGGATCTTACTGAACTCTAATTAAATACCCAAATTGACTTTTATTGTCGTTCTTCATTAAAAGTAAAGTATGTGTTTTTTTCTTTCTCCTGTAAAGCCGTTTTGGAGATTCGATGTTTTGTTTAGACAGCAGCTAAAAGAATGGAGGTCTCTGACTACGGTACAGTACTACATGATACTACGTGATGGAAAGTCAACATACCTTGGTTAATTTTCACAGACACTCGCAGTGTGTCATACAGCTTCAGAAACCACTTAAGCTATCGACTGCGTTTGAGGTAAGCTGTATGAATTTGATTTGCTTTGTTTCGATTTAATAGATGCAGTAGATGAGTGTGGAGCACCACTAAACTGTAAACCCACAAGTCAGTGAAGAGCTTTAACTGTCTCGAGGCATGGCTGCTGACTACTCAACTTGCAGCAAACACTCTTAGGCTGAATATGACTCACAAACATAAACTCTCTCTCTCTCTCTCCCTCTCTCTCTCTCTCTCCCAACACTACCCCACAAAACAAATTGTGCGCTCATCACCGATATTATTATTAAAAGGCAATCCATTACAGCGAGATGTAATGTGGCTCAGCAGAAATATACAGAGTTTTGGTATTACATTCACCTCCACAGGGCCTAAAGCAGCACTGGGTTAGCCAGGCATCTCATTTAAGAGCCAGGGCTCGGGTGTGTATGTGTATGTGTGTGTGTGTGTGTGTGTGTGAGTTCGATCGATCCAGCCATCGCTAGCACCACGGCCCAGAGAGACAAGAGAGGCAGAGAGAAAGGGAGGGGGATTGAGAGAGAGGGAGAGAGAGAGAGAGAGAGAGAGAGAGAGAGAGAGAGAGAGAGCACAGCTATTCAAGCTAACTCGTTATGTCCAGGGCTTATTGGAAAACAGTCCGGCTAAGGCTCGGTACTGAAATTAGTTATTGATCTCTCTCTCCCTTCCTCAGCCTCCCTCCATCCCTCCTCCCTCCCCATCACTGTGCTTTGGGACCGCACCCCCACCCCCCCACCCCTCCTTCCCCTTCTTGCTGATTCCTACTCTTTTTCATTTGTTCCTTCTTTCTCTTTCTCTCTTGCTATATATACACAGCTTTCATGCAGCCATCCCCCAGTATTGTTGGTTGAGGCCCTTTGTTTTCTACAACCAGCTTCTCTGTGTTTTGATCAGTTCTCTCTCTCACACACACTTTCTCCCTCTCTCCCTCTCTCTCTGTATGCCTCCTTCCATCATTAACCCTCTTTTCATTCCTCTCTCTTGTCCTACCTGTCATTCTTCCTCTTTAATTCTGTTTTCTCGTTCCCCTCCCCCACCCCCCTCTCTCTCCTTGTCTCTTCTTCTCTTCATTTCTCTTTGCTGCATCAACGCCGCAGCTATAACCCAAAGGAGAGAGAGAGAGAGAGATGATGGTTAAATGTAGCTGTAATTGGTGCATTGGAAGGAAGAAGGAAACAAAATACTAGAGCATGCCATAGTAGCTGCATTCACAGTTTTATATCGTAGCCATAAACAAGCGCAAACCCGTGACTGCAACCCAAACCCATTCGATTTCGGAAGGTATGTAGGTCACCAAGAAAACTTTAGACACACTTGCCTGTATGCAATATATGCAGATGGATAATTTTCTATACATGTGGATCTAAAAGCCCTATCATTGCTGTCCTAAGAAAAACAAGTATCTACCTTTTCAGTTGATTTCCTTTTTCTATATCTTTTAAACACGACAGCTGCTCTTTATATCTTGTGAAACGTTCATGATGAATGGACCAATAGAAATGCTCCATATTCACTTGGAATGAAACCTCTTTACATTAACCTACATTGAAAGTAAAGACGGTTTTTGGGTTTTAATTCTGTCTTACTGGAGCTGGAGGAGATTAGGGTTAGGTTGTTTACAGTATATAATGTAATGGTTTTACCTTCAAATAACAGCTTTAAAATCATTTTGGTGATACACTTGGCGAATGCCGCATCTGTCATTGCCACGCCGGGCCTGGAACGCCTGCTAGAGCGGAGCGGGGTCAAGAACTGCTTAACTGCACTTTATGGAATCACGCCACACGACAACATCTAAGAATGTCATGTTGCTATATTTTGTAAGTTAACATGGTTCTTTCTCTTCTGATGTTGTCTAGGCTGAATTCTGAACCCCACACCAGAATCTGACTCCTATTCACATGCACACGATGGCATATCTGACTCCCTTTCTCATGCACTTGTGAACAACCATAATTGCGACCATACATCTGTGAGATGCGCATGCACATGAAGAGGTGTCGGACTCTGTATCATTCACTGTGCCAACAAATGTATGTATACGCAGTCCAAGATGAGGACTCAAAGAAGGATTTGGAATCAGTTCAGTTTTATTATTGTTTCTCAAAGAGAAAACTGGTTTGCAGGCAGTCTCTAAACAACCAAACCATACATACAGGAAGATAAAAATAAAATAAAAATAATAATAAAAAAACATTAAAAAGCAGACACAAAGAAGGAGCAAACAATTTGCAAAGAAAAAAACAAATAACTTTCCTTTGCCTTCTTATTTAACAGCATAATTGCACTTAGGATTAAAAGAGTATTTTTGAAAGTCTGTAGTGTGAACCAGATGGAAGTTCCCTTTAATGGATGATCATTGAATGCTATAATTAACTCAGCTTTATTCAAGGTATACTTCTGATATAGCTGTAATAAGGATGCTTGCAGACACCCAGTGATCCGAGTACTAGTTTTAACAATGCTGCTGAGAAGATTTTGATTCTTAATACTCAAGTTTTCAAACCAAGTGATAAATGCAAATGTCAAAACTGATTCAATGAAACACTTATTAAAAAAGGTCGCAAGCCTTGAACATACCTGAATTTGCACTGATATTGCATTTACAACAGTGATGCAAAATTGAATCACACTTTGCAACTGTAGTTCGCCAAGAGCAAAAAAAAAAAATACAGCATAATGCTGCTTTAATGTAATCTAGGGCACTCAATCAAGATGGTACAGGTGAAGTACCTGTGTAATCCTCAAATACCTTGCTGTGAATGGATGGTCACATCAGCATCACACAAAAGGCGATTTGTCTAATAGAGGTTTATTTATAGTGTTGACCCTGTTATGGAGGTAGGGAGCTCTGGGTTCAGCCAATTACAGAACTCCATTCACTGCACTCAGACTCTCAGACTTTTTACTGGATTAAAATCACAGATCTAATCAGTAATGTAACATAGGGGGTTGAAGCAGGTTGCATGTGCGAAGTGGCTTTATTAGGGACCATCCTATACTAGAGTCCAAACAACAGGCAGGGGTCCAAACACAGGCAGTCAACATCATAGATAGATATTAAGAAAACAGCAGACAAATACTGGAGAGATATAATACAAAACAAAGAACCAGGCTCAGAACTCAAACGAATCAACACAGCATCTTTGCAAACAGACATCGTAAACAAAGGGGTATAAGTAGGAGCCCTAATGGGGCCTGGATCAGCTGCAGGTGTGTGGAATGGGAAGAGAGTGGGTGGAGCCAGGGTGGAGCTAGAAAAGAGAAACAAAATTTGAGCTCAGCCGTGTAAAAGAATGTATCATGAATGCACCAATGGAAATACTCCAAAAGTGCCTCGAATAACTTCTCTTTATATTAACATACATTCAAAGCAAAGAAAGTTTTTGTTCCCCTTCGTGAAGATTCTATTTAGGATGAAGACACAATATAAACAGTGAATGCTATTGCTATTGATTCCAGGACAAAGTTTTACATTTTAGCCAACAACGCCTTATTATATACGACACTTCCTCAAGTCAGCTGGAAAAGATCAGAGTAGCTCCTCATCAAGGTACTTCCTAAAAGTCCAAGTGTGTGTGAAGCTGCATCATGGCATCAAGGTGGGCTATTTCGAAGGATCTATAACAGAAGAGGGTTGTAGTCAGTGTATCAATTACACATTGTCTTTAGATTTTCTTCACTATTACTTTAAAATGTGGGAAAGAAAGAAAACCCAATGTGTTTAAACCATCTCTCTGGTCCTGTACGTTAGTGTTCTGCTTTGATTCTGCTTCGAGTCTTTGATGGGGCAACTTTATGAAAACTAGGTGATCTATAACAGAGAGTGCCAATCATCCTCCTGGAGATCTAAGCTGCTCACAGGAACTGTTGCTGCTGCTCTTGTGCTGCACGAGAATGAATGTGAACTGAGTGAATGAGGGGTCACTTTTTGAAACGGCACTGACGAACATCATCGAATCTTTTAAGCTGTTAATGAACCAAACCTGAAAGCCCACTCCTAATACTCCTGGTAGTCAGTTGGACACTACTCAGGGACAACATATTTATTTTTGGTTTTTATTTAACATTAAGTACAAAATATGCAAACAAAGATTAAGAGATTACATGACGTAGAGGCTCCTTCATGCTGTCTAGTGATGTCACTCTAAACACCTGTAAAAAGCAGGAGCTGCCAGCGGAAAATTATTTGTAGTAATATCTGTAGTTTCTTCTAGACAACAATGACATCAGATCAGTCAGAAATACTCCAACGCTGTCTCTCATTCATTCACTATTCTGACCAAGCGACACCTGTCTCGAGTCAATTGACTTACCCTATGCACCTGCTTTGCTGCTTTCAGGTGCCAACGTTTTGACATTCCCTTTTGTACTCCTCACGACCACAGGTTTGGCCCCTGCTCAGTTGTCCGGGGTGGGCTCTGCTACTGCTGTTCTTATCTAGCAGGATCTGTGTTGATCTCAACTCTCTTAGTCCTGGCCTGAGGATGAGGCCTACGCCAAGGACTCTTTAACTCTCAAGAGTTGTTTTCCTAAAATTGTAAGAAAATATATATAAAATATTATCTTCCTTCACTCCTGCCTCCACTCTTCTACCAGTCACAGGTCTTCACATAGATCTTCACATTAAAACCACTGCTGCTCCAACTCCTTTGTTAGGCTGTTGTGTCAAATACCAAATAGAAAAACTGCGCAAAGTATATGTTTCCTGAAATGTATGGAACCCCTGAAGGGTCTTTTTTGTATTTGTATCTTTGGTGTGTTTTTTAGGAAAAAGTAAAGTGAGTTCCAGATACTATTACATGAGCATCAGATGCTATAAGTTGAGCACCAGCACTATAAAAGTGTACACTTCGTATGCATCTGGTGATCACCACAAACAATCTGGTGCTCATCTGACAGTATCTGTACACCATAAACTATAAAAAATATCTATGTTTGTATCACTAGCCCACCACATAGTTTCTGGTGCGCACCTAATAGTAAGTAACAAAACACCAACTTACCCCGGGGGCTCTGTAAAATCCATATCTTTGTGGTACAGAGTCACATCTAGACACATTTCTAAACATTTTCTGTCCACCTGCAAGAAAGACACTGTACTTTGAAATTTTATATGTTGAAAGCATGGCTGTAGGCAGCTGTAGCTAGCATTCTGTAGCCGTCTTCATGTGATCTGGTCTTTGACCCAAAAGCATGTTAGCAGAAAGACTGGTAAATGGAGAAACCATCACACTGAACACTCTCTCTGACAGTTAAGTTTTAACACTGAGATGCATTTTGGAAACTGAGACCTGAGCAGTAACAGCAACTTCTGGATGCTCTGTAGATGTGATGAAGTAGCTCTGGTGATGGACCGCAGTGAAATCTGCCCCTAAAGCCCACCTCTAGTCCGTATTCTTTTAATATTAGCAATACATTCCATAACAAAATCAAAACCAACTACACAGTGAAAAGCTATTGTTAGCTATAAGAGGTAATATTTTTTTACCACATCTAATGGCACATGTTGAGTTTTTGGCAAGACTTTTCAGATATGCTAACTTACATCCCCTCTATGGGCTAACAGGCGTGTCGTCCATTGAACGTTGTTGACGAGCGCACCATTTTGTCCTGCTTGAAGTGCTGCCTTCACAAAGCAGATTGAATTAGTTGAGACATTTTACTTTTCCCCACTCTAATAAGTGTACTTTCCAACCTACATTTAGTATAATATAGCTCATGGTCCAGACGTTCTAGTTACACCTGGCCCTGCAAGACCTGCAAGGCGCTTTAATGAGAGGATTTTACTGACATCACACTGCATTAATAGTAAACATGCTGGCTGCACTGAAAAATATATGTTCCTTTGGAATGTACATAATTTAAATGTGTAAATCAAATAAATAAGTATTATTGAAATGGCGACACAATAAATGTGTTTTAATGGATGCATTAAAAGCATGTCAATTTAAAGCAGCTTTTTTGTTTTCATTTGTTTTGGGGACACTTGAAAATAGATATGCCTAGAAAGAACCACCTTAATAAAAAGTTATAGAAAGGTACTGTTCTTAAAATCAGCATTTCCCAACCCTGGTCCTGGAGGCTCACCACCCTGCACATTTTGGTGTTTCTGTATGTCTCCAGGACCAGGGAAAGGTAACTCCGCTTTAAAGAACTATTTTTGTACAAACCCAATTCTAAGAAAGATGAGACAGTAGTTAAATGGGCACAATGGAAATATACCTTCAATCTGAAATTGATGCCTAATAGGACAGTAGCAATTGGCACTATGAACATTGGTAAATAAAAAAAACAAAAAACATCTTAAACAAGTAATGCAATTATGGATGTTAACAGGGCATCCATGAAAGGCCTTGTACTTTGCAAACAAGGATGAATCTGGGCATTATCTGCAAAACTGCATCACCAAATAATCCAACAATCCGAAAAATGGACTGCAAGGTTTCTCATGTAAAGGGCAATAAATAAATGCCCCTAACTTTGACTTCTCAGACAGCATTGCATTAAAATCTGGTATGTTTCTGTGATGGACATGAACACATGGGCTCGGGAATACACTGAAAAAACACTGTCGTGTCATCCACAAAGACAAGTTAAGCCATATATCAACAATGTCCAGGAACACGGTCAACTTGTTTGGACTCAAGCTAACTTGAAATGGACCGATGCACAGTGGGAACACGTATTGTGGTCTGACGACTTGACCTTACAGATTGTTGATGAAAGTAATAAACGTTGTGTTCTCTGGGCCAAAGAAAAAAAAGGGCCATCCAGATCTTTACTAGCGTAAACTTCAAAAGCCAAGGTCTGTCATGGTGTGGGGGGTATTAGTGGATAATTTGCACGCTGTCCTGCCAGCAATCCAGAACTGCCACCCACTGATAATGTTATTAAGCTCCAAATGCAACAATAAAGACCATGTACGGCTGCACAGATAAAGACGTACAATAGTATAACAGAAGAACGACAAAAAAGATTGCTTTGAAAACCGAGTAATCTTGTGTTGTCAGTCCCCACATGATTATTAAGTGCTGTTAAAAGGAAAGGTGATGTAACACAGTGGTAAACAAGCTCCTGTTTCCATATTTCAGTATGTTTTTACTGACATCACATTTGGAATAAGGTAAAACATCAAATACTTGGTTTTGGTGTTCAATGTAACACAGGGTAAACAAAACGAATCACTTTGTTCTGTTTTTATTAGCGTTTCACATACTGCCTAAAATTAAGTCCAGTCAAGCCCAACGTTTTTGGAACTGGGTTTGTAAAGAAGTTCTAACGGAAGGATGTTCTAAAGGTTTAAAGATCCTTCACACACTTTATAGGGTTTCAAATATTCTAAAATTGGTGTAAAACATTCAAAATCATTCAAAAAGCAGGCATGGACTGGCTATTGGGAAGTTCAGGGAAGTTCCTTCCACATTATAATACCACATACAGTATATACAGATATTGAACAGGTCATCACAGCAGCAGTGAGGTGGTTGGTGCAGTCTGTTGCCATCAACACTGAAATTATAGTAGCAAGTTCAGAAAATAGGCTACATGGCTTTTAGGATTAAATTCCCACAGCATTATTTTCTGAGTTTATTTCTAGAAGGACTACAGAAAAAACAGCTAGCTAGTTTGTATATTGTTGTTGTCCAAAAAAAACCACATTTCTCAATCTTTATTTTTCTGCATCTGAATGCAGCAGCGTAGCATTTTGATGATGAATGGATCAACAGAAATGCTCCAAAATAACTAAAAAATCTGGTTTTATAGACTTACATTGAAAGATAAGACTTGTTTTTCTTATGTCCCTTGTGCCTTTCACATGTTTCTCTGCACAACCTGCAAGAAAAGTGAGCATGGAACCGACCCAGTGGTGCATCTGATTCAGTTCCCTCGATCACGGTCGCAGGCGCACGCATTCACGCAGCACTGAAACAGTGAACATTTGAAAATGAAAGTGAAATGGATCAAAAGGTCTTATGCTCCAAATTAGTCATTCAGTGGGCGCCAAAGCAAAGATCTACACACTTCTTGACCCTTTTGCAGTGTGAAGTAAATGCCACTCCTCAGGTTCTTGATTCAGGAAAAGAACGTGAATTTGGGATCTGAAGGTGTGCCGGTGAAAGACTTTGCTCGCTGAAGCTGCAAACTGCTGAGGGCTACTGAGTCAAAATAACTTTCAAGCGATAATTACATTAATTCAACTTTGAGGTTTTGCTTTCCCTACACACAAACACAGAGAGACAAACTTCAGAAACGTAGCCAAATGCAAACAATACAAATGATGATGTTAATGAGTGATTTGTTAATCAACAAACAGTTCATATTTGGTGTATCAAATTGGGGCCACTTGCCAGCAAATTCCTGGGCTGCTTTTTTTTGTTGCCATTCTGCGTCTCAGTAAAAGTATTTATTAATAAATATCTCAATTATCATTTCATTGTGTAAATGATTACGTTTATTGAATTTCTTCTAATACTGTTTGTAGCCTTACTTGAAACTAAAGCTGATGTAGAAACTGCACTCCTGCTTCCGCCCCTAAGCTCCCCTCACACTGAGGCATGTTCTGGCCCACAGGTTCAAACAAGCAGCACTCTAAGCAGCTTGCCTCGTTTTGATTAGAAGGTTTTTCACTTCCTTTGGGGCCACAGTGCCTGTATTACTGTGTACTCAATTAGCCAATAACAGAGATGTTTTTTTGTTTTTTTTACAGGGAAACAATACTGGATACAATATTAACAGCATGAGAGTTTTTGTGTTAAGTGTGTTTACCAGGACCTGTATTTCATCATTAAATCTAAATATCTGGAATAAGTTGAAAAATAGCATCTAAATGATGTAACTGATCAAGGGTACTGTGTGTATCAGCAGAATCTATAAGATCATTTAAGAGCAGTTGGGTTCTAGTGTAGCAGAAGAGCACATTTCTGTTTAGAGCTGAGACGTTGCTCTTGCTGTTTCTTTCCATCTATCTCCTTTTTTTCCCCGCGCTCTCATTCCGTTTGTTATGCAGAGGCGAGCGGCCCGCGTGACTCACATTCCACGCAGTCACGTGAGCGGCAGCACGTGGAGAGGAGCGGCGTTCTCACAGCATCTATTTTGCAAGAACTTCCATAGAAACTGTGGGCCGCAATTCAGAGCGCTGGGTGTTATTGCGCTGCAGCTCATCGCGAAGCTCGTTTTCAAATCTGAAACGTGAGATATTTTGTATATCTAAGACACTGAATGATGAGTCACTGTGGCCTCAGCTGCTGCGGCTAAAAAAACTTTAACTTAAAAGGGCCCATATTATGAAAAACTTTTCTTTTAGTCAAAGTCATTTAAAAGTCTGGAATCACCATTTTCACTGACATAAAACCAATTCTGTACACTGAGCTCGTTTAGATGCTTTTACTCTACACCTGGGTTTAAAATAGTTTGTAGGAAGCTGTAGAAACAATACTATATGCCTTATATGTCTTATGTGACCCAAAATGACTTGTATGTGAAAGGTGGTGATCAAATCTTGAGGAAGATAACCCACCAAAAAGTGTTTATTATTTTAAAATTTTAAATTTAATATATTTTAGATAGTTCTCTGATGTCTACACAGTATGTTATCACTTTAGTTGGGGAGAAAGAGCCCAGATTTGGTTAATCATGTCCATTTACACTCCTGTGATTTGGCCCTACAATGCAACTGATCATAATTTGATGAGCTCTGTGCTGATTTTGTAGGTTAACAGTGAGAACCCTGGATGGCCCACAGAGAAGCAACATGTTGAAATAGACCCAGGCAGGAAGATAATAATAAGCTCCATGTAAATAAGTTAGGTCGTCATAAATTTAGTGAGCGATGCTAACATAAGTTTCTTGGAGATTGCTTATACCAAACATTACCTATGCTGGCTACTTGCTTTCTATCTCATCAATAACTGATTCGGTTCGAGATGTTCAGCTTCAGCTGTCAAAAAGTAGATACAGTCACACAGCATGGCTGCTACTTACAGGTTGCTGTTGGGTTGTGATGCTATTTGTGGTACTAATAAAGGTGGAGCTGCTTCTCTGCTCAGTCTCTGAGCAAACACTGAGCGTAGATACTTGATATTGTCTAAGGACTGAGAAACTGTCTAGAGCGAAATGTGCAGAGCAAACTATCAACTTTAATTCAATTAAAGTTTTAATAGAATGAATTGTCCGCTCCTGCTGCAGTTTTCTGTTTGCGTGCTGCAGTTACATTCTACCTCCTGTACAAGCTGCAGAATTTAAGGAGATATGGAACATTCTATTAAGAAGCTGATGAATTAGACATCAACATCAGCTTTATTTAGAGATGAACCTCAACCATGTCTGCTGACAGTTCGGTTCCTTGGAAAAGGTATGAAAATTGTTGAGGCCTACACAGCATGGAACAGTAGATTTCCCCACATAGTTCATCATTTGCTGTTGCTGTTGCTCTATTGTCGTTTTCTCTGCTGGGCTATAAAGTGAGCTGATGTATGTCATTTTGGGGGCGTAAATATTAATGAGTCAAGTCTGTTTCGTAACAGTCTAGGATTTTCAAATCAGCCTGTTTACCAATCCCCTTTTGTCAATGCGAGATTTGTATTTGAAGAAGGCAGCTGCGGTTCAGGTTTGCAGTATGCAGTAGTCAACTATGCTGATGTAAGTATGATTTTCCATCCAAAAATAGCTTCTGGTGTCTACTTTGCAGTATTTGAATCCACACTGTATACATTATTACTGAACCAAATAGCATCAATTATTAATATAATAAGTGACTCTGTACTTTTAAATGGAATTCAGCCTACTGGCGTTTAGCACGTCCATTCTTGTTGGAGTGATAAGGAGTGTTGTTGCAGCAAGGTACATCATTGGGGTGCAAGGTATGGAGGTAAACGATTACATATGGTACAAGTCACGGCAGCCTTTAAAAGCAATCAGATATGAGACAGAATTTTTTAAAGGATTTCTAAGTGCCTAATTTCAAGGGTTTAGCCAATAAGAATGGAGGTCATGTACATATATAAGCCTTAAAGGCATAGTAGGACAAAGAGCCTGTTTACTATAAAAGGATAGATAGAGATTGGAATAATGGTAAAAATTAAATATTACTGTTTGGGGCACATGAACTTCAGATGATTAAAACAGCCTTTTCCAGCATTATCACATTTGACAACTATGGCCTATGATCATTTAGGCATAAGCCGAGTAAATGTTTGGTGTTTAAACATAGTAAAGTGCAAAGGTGGCACCACACCACCAATAGTGAACTCTTGGTCTTAACAGAGAAATTGTCTTTTTGCACCTATTAGCCTTTATTACAGCTTCCATTCTTCTCCAGAGGCCTACTTTGAGCTTTTCAAAGAATTCTGCAGCTGGATATTTTTCCACATCTTTAAAGTCCAGTCTTTAAAGTTGGTTGCATCTTCTGCTTCTCATGAGCGCAACAATCCCAAACACATTCAGTGGTGTTGAGGTCTGGACTCTGGAGTGTTCTGTCCATTGTTAAGTATGTCTTGTCATCCTCTCAGTAGTGTGCTTGGTGTTGTGATGGCCTTGCTGCTGAATGACCTTCTTCCTCAATCAAAAGCACAGAAGACTGTTTGCACTTATCAGAATTCATGATGCCTTCAATAACAAATTACCAAATGAACAACTCCAGATGTGGTAGTGCATCCCCATGCCTACACTTTGATTGACTGATGGTGTGAGATATGTCTTTCATAGCTTCAGTAACACACGTGCTGAAATTAACCCTCGACAGTGTTTTATGCAACATTAAAGGACTTCTTGGGAACGCTGCATGCTAGAGACTTACTTTTTTCCTGGAAGGCTTGCATAGTACGTTAACATGCCACGGCTGGCGAACAGACTCAATTCAAGACATTATTGGACAGCTAACAGTAAAAAACTCTTTTTAACATGGAGAAATGGATAGATTATCACAGAAGCTTTGGATTTATCCTTATGGTACTGTTTTACAACATCTCCAAAAAGACAGTTCAGGGTTGAACTGCAAAGCATCTGAAAGGGATACGGTCGCACTGAACTCCTCAATGGAACTGAGCGACAATAACCCTCAGAGGGTAAAATAAAAATAACTGTCTAGCAGCCTTTCAAGGATTTATTCTCAAATGTGCACTCTCTTTTTATGTTGCACACTGCCTCATTGGAGGCGTTGGTGGTCCACCAGGTCTTGCCCAATTGTAAGGAGTCCCATTTTCTCTATACCTTTATTATTAATATTTTTTTTATCTAGTTTTTCACTTATTGTATTTTTGACATCTCCCTTCCATATGCATTATATCTCATCTCCTCATATCTACATTACCTTAAACGCACATGAGAAAGGAATTTGCAAGGCATCTAAGAGAAGTTTGTGCAGTTGCCTGTGTGAATGTTACTCTGTTTAAAGGGTAACAATGTCAGCTGCTGCTTTGGGAGCAGCTTTTGTTGGGAGGACACATCTGTAACTCACTGCCTTTAAGACTGAAAGTATGGAAGAGCAAATACTGATAGACCTGATGCTGTGTTTGACATAAGGTTTGACGTGTAACGTGTGGTCTGCGTTTTTTTTGGGGAGTGGATGCCATTTGGATTTCACATGACCGCATGGAAAGCCAGGATGCATTGTTAGTGGATTACAATCGGATCACTAAAACCACATTCAGAGGTGGTAAGAGACGGAGCTTCACCGCACTTAACACAAATGTAAACAGCCTGTGTTTTTGTTATTCGTATACAAATACGTGAGTGGAAATGCATCTCACTGACTAGCAGGTGAGAGAAAGAATGAAAGATGGGCGATACGCTGGGCCAATGAAAACGTCCATGCTGAGTACGTCAGCTCGTATCAAACAGGAAAATGTAAACAAAAAGAAAATGGGAAGGACGTATGTGTTGATGTGCTTCTTACATGCAGAAAAAAAAGATTTCACCTGGTCACAGTGGGGATAGAGTTTAGCGTAAATAGAAACCAGTCAAAGTATTTGGTGATATGATTTAGACACTAAACATATTGCAATGTAATGTGAAAACAGTTACACCGTGTCACTGTTATGTTCCTAACTATTCTGGGTTGCGGTTGTTGCCTCCACAGCCAGACAGTCCAGGAGCATGTCTAAAATAGTCCAGCACGGCTGTTACCATGTTCTGTGTGCTTGCTGTCCTACTTTGTCAGAAGCTGCAATGTGAAAGAAAAACTTTTTTAAAAATCTTAATTAACCTTTGTTTGATCCTGATTACTGAAAAAATTAAAATAGTAATAATGTGAAAAAGAAAAGTGGTGACGTTTTTGAACATCATCAATAATATTATCAAAAAGACTTTCAGAAAGACTAATTTTGGATTTTCATGGCTGTACTTGGGCTGTATGTGGTTCCAAAAAGACTTTTGGGCCAAATTTTAACATCTATTTTTAGGCTAAATATCAGCCATTAAGAAAAAAACAATGTCCATATGACGTCTGGTGTGTGGGGAGACACTTCAGTGGAATACTTGTGAACAAGCATGGTGGATGACGGTGAGACTATTACTATGCTGGTGGTGTGAGATTTCTGTGAGGAAAGTCAAGCAGAAGAAAATGAGAATGCTTGCGATGAAAAGAAGGTGTCAGCACAGTTTATACATATTGCAATGCTAGCTTGACAGACAGACAGACATACATACATAAAAACCGTACACACTAACAAGTTCTGTTTAGCTTAACTCTCATTGGTTGACAGTCAGGCGGGATGTTAACACTGCATTTCACACCAGAGAGTCAGCGTCCAGCCCCACTCTACAGGACACAGCGTCGTAAATACTGAACATGTGTAATATTTACGATACACAGTGGGGTGTCGCTGACTGATCTGGGAGCAGAATGGATTATAGACACCCCACAACACAGGATCATCTGGGAAGATCCCTGATATCAGGAGACCTTTTGCAATAGTCAGGAGGATTAGCCTGTAGTGCGGGCCTGGCAGTAAGAAATAGTGCAACTGACATTTAATCACTTTGACATAGTGTTGTCACATGACCTATATGAGCGAGAGCATCAGTTCTTAAACTGTTTAAACATTTTGTGAGATCACATTAGTCCTTCACATGAACTCATGCTGGTTTTACCTTTTGGAAAATGTCTTACTTCTTCAGTTAAAATAAGGTTTAAATGGGTTCTGGCAGTTTTGCCACCATTTCTTTGACAGTAGACCATGCATTTAGTTTTTCCTAAAAAAGACGCGGTCAGAAAACTAAGAAAAAGTGGTGGGGCATCGCCCCTGTACTTTGAGAATAGGTTGAATGCTTACTTGAATAGTTGAATGCTTACTCACCCTTTATTGTGCTGCTGGCAACGGTAGAACATAGCTTTAACATGAACCACATGAACCATGACTGTTACGTTGTGTTTGTCTTAAATTATTGCTACAGTACTATTAAAATAGGATGTATAAACCCAAAGGTTTTGTTTATTATATGAAAAACGACAAATTGGTCTACAGAAAATAGGACAATAAAAATGCTTCTCACTTGAGTATTGTTATGCACTAGCTTAAACTGGAATGGCTTGAATGAGTTCACTAAGATCTCTGGTTCACTGGATCAGAGAGACAGCAAGCATTTCATGCCACAACAGAACTGGCAGCATACCAGTAGAAAGATTTGGTCTATGTTTAATAATAAATAATAATAATGCATTTCGCTTTGTCTATACAACTTATCATAAAAGTACTGGACATGTACACCATATTTGGGCTTACATATGTACCAGTAATGGTCCACTTTGTGCTTCTTTGTGATGAGGCTTCCGAAGTTTTTATAAGTGCTACTCACTCACTGTTAACCTCAATTAGGTGTCTAGACAATCAACTGCGGTGAAACTGTTTTCACAATAAATGTTCCAGCAGCCTGTGACATGGCGTACAGCAGTTGTGATAATAGCAAACACAAATTAAACCTGTATTTGAGGGTCTTTTGCTAACCTTCTGAATATAGTATGGGTGGACAACCCAATCCAAATAGTGCAAGCACAATATCAAGTCTTGAAACCAAAAAATAATATTGTTTATTTTTTTTTTATATTCGATGCCAGAGAATTCTTTATATGCAAAGGACAAGGAACACTTCCGACCATCACCTGTGAACATACTTCATCACTGCATCCACAAGTACAGATTGAAACTCTACTATGCACAGAAGAAACCATATATAAATCCCATCACGTTCCCTGGGCCCAAGCTCATTTTTTAAGAGTAAAAGGTGCTGTGGTCCAACTATTTGAAGTTATTCTTAGCAATCATGTATGATACTTTGACTGAAGACGAGGTGAACCATCCAGCTTGTTATTAACACATTGTTTGATGTACATGGCAACGTGAGGATCCATCAGTGGTGATTGATATATACGGCTTTTAAGCAACTTACACTGCCATCTAGATGGCGTCTTTTTCAGGGAAGATGTTGCTTATTTCAGTAAGACAAAACACTAAACCACATTCTACATGTATTACAACAACTTGCCTCCATAGTGAAAGAGCCCTGGTGCCAAACTGGCCTGCTTGCAGTCCAGACCGGTCACCCATTAAAAACATTTGGCACATTATAGTACAAGAAATACAACAATAGACCAAAAACACTGAGCAGCCAAAGCAAGTATGAAAAACCGTACACTTTTAAACCTACAGTCGTTGGGCTCCTCAATCCCCAATACCTACCCAGTGTTGTTAAAAGAAGAGGTAATGAGGTGGTAAATATAAACATGTCCCAAACTGTTTCAATGTTATGGTGGCCTCAAAATGGACATATATATATATATATATATATATATATATATATATATATATATATATATATATATATATATATTTTTTTTTTTTTTTTTTTTTTAAACAATATGATTTATAACCATATAAATATATGATTTAAATGTTTGTACATCATTGCATTCTTTTTTATTTACATTTTGCATCTTGTTCCAACTTTTTTGGAAGCAGGATTATAAAAAAAAGTGAACTGCAAAACATCCTCTCTGCTGATTGGTACTTCCTGCAAAGGAATCAGATTAGCATGCTGCTATCCCTCATGTTATATAAGAGACCAGCTTGAGACTAGCATGTTGCTACTATCCCTTTATATTAGGCTTTATTGCCCTTGTACGTTGTCTGATCTCTGATTGGGCAACCCATCCAGGGCTGGCCCATAATTCCTTCTTCATCTATTAATCCTACATGACCAAAAAAATGTATGAATGGTTGGGATGTTGTGACGTTCATTCCAGACCAGTCTGCTGACGAGATTTTAATAACGCCGAGGCCAGAGCTGGGAAGAAACACCACAGCAACAAAGGCCACATTCTCTAGGCAGACGGGAAGTAGCAGCCCCAGCGCCGTCGGCCCGGACCCCTCCTTCTCTCTCCCTCCTTCACTCCTCCCTCCCCCCCCTCTCTCTTTCCCAACCGCCCGTCTGTTTGTGTTCTCTCCTCACAAGGCTGGGAACGGGGGCTCCATGAGGAGAGAGAGAGAGAAGGAACGGGGGATGGGAGAGGGGAGGAGGGGAAGTTAAAGGAACAAAGGAGGAATTTAAATAGTACCCCCTCTCCCTCTCGCCCCCCACAAACCCAATTGCTCATAAGCCCCCCCTTTTTCATGTGTCTGACAGGGCGGTGCAGTGTGGGGGTTGCTCCCCAGACTAGCCCTCACAGCGACGCTCTTTAGATAAGAGTCTACATTCACTATGCGTGTGTGTGTGTTGGGGTGGGGAAGCTGATGTTTAGGGTTGAAGTGAGAGCTAGAAGGTGTGGAGAATGGGGAGTGTTTACAGTATCACATTGGCAAAAGGGGATCCCCTACTTGCTCTCCCACCCAGATAACTCGCCCTATACTACTTCTCAGACCATGCCTCCCTTCAACACCTGGCCCTGAGTTAGAGTTCAGTGAGTTGCTTTTAGTTAGATTCAAGATTCAAGATTCAAGAGTTTTATTGTCATATGTACAGCAGAACAACTTACACTGTACAATGAAATTATTACTTTGCTGTTCCTCCATTCACCAATAGATAAAGATAACAAAAAGAAATAATAAAATGTATATACAAAATATACAAAGTATAATAATATAAAATATATACTATATGTTATATACTAGTTCTCTGGCTTAGAGGTTTATGTAGAGTAGTGGTTCTCAACCTTGTGCTTGATCCAATAAACCAGTTTATAATTTCATATATATAAGTATACAAGTTGGTTTTATAGCTGTCCAGGCCCTGTAAGAGGAATGTTATATAGAATAGCTTGTTTTTAAAGACAATGGTTGCCCTACATTCTGTTCTCTAGAGCTATAATTACAATTTTGCTCTCGGAGAAACAAAAAAACTCCACAGCCTTCACTCAGTATTGCACAAGGCTATATTCAAATATGCTCAAAATGCTAAAAAAAGATATAATGTTAAATATTGTTTTATATGTTCACACTTGAACTGCAATTATGGTACTAAACAATATTTTTCTAAAAAAAAGGTCAATCGTATTAAGTGGAAACAAACATCAGGCCAATTAGCGAATGCCAATCCATCAACCTTCACTGATGGTAGTTATCATAACAGCAAACATTGGTCATTGGGCGAATTCAACTAATGTTAACATTTATGTTATATTTGTCAGTCAAACTATGTGAGGTCTCAGTAAAGTGTAATTGAGATGTTGAGTTTTCATTGGTTCTTCTACATGGACAGTAGTGTACTTTCAAATTGTTAACATGGTAATGGAAGTTTAAGAATTTAAGAAACGCAAATATAACCAGCCACCTTAAACATGACGGTACCTAGTTGTCTTCAACACAGTCAAATATGTGTCCTTATAACTAAAAATGTGTGCCCACTGTCACTGAACATCACAGCCTATTACAATACACTGGCTCAAAGTTTGTGTAACAAAAGACTCATACAGTTATGAGTGGATTTGGTGATGATGACAAGCTATATTTGGCCCGTCCACTTATTGGCTATTGTTCAGCTCTTCAGCGCTTACTACGTCTTCAAAACAGCCGACGGGACAATCTCAGAGCGGCTGTCAGGAAAGCAGTCACCTCCTCCTCCTCCTCCCAGGAGCTATGCACCACCAGCCTCCGCTTCCCCCCATCACCCAGCAACCTGCAGGAAGTGCGTCTTAGGCACGGAAGCACTTCCAGGAAATGGACAGAGTGTACAAAATAAGGCAAGGGTGGCGGATGTGGGTGAGACATTCTGAAGAGCCTGCGTCCAACGCCTCCGCCCATGCATGACTTCCTCAGCTCGGACCAGATGACATGCTTGCAAGTTTTATAAATATAAAATAAGTGGTTAGTCTCAATGAAATGAATCATTTTCTCAATCCTGATATATTCTGAGAAGCTAGAGTTGCCGTTAGAGCAATAACTGAATCAAGCCAAAATTTCAACAGTGCAGTTGCACCAACTTTCCTGTGGCGGGGTCCAAAAAGGAACAGTCATGTGACTGGTGTAGTAATGTCCCTCATCCACCAGGTGGCACTGTTAGTAAGGGCACTTGTCAGTGTTTTGACCCAGACCAAGCACTAGGAGCTTGCCCAGAAAGTGGTGGAGAATCGGAGAGAGTGAGTGAGTGTGAGAGAGAGAGAGAGTGTGGCCCATCAAAAGTACATGGGCTGAGTTCAGTGACTGGAAAAGCAGGTCGGAGATAGTGGAGGAACGGAGGTGAGTCAGCCTCATCTGCCTCATCTCTGTTCAGGCTTTTATCACCAAGTGGATCACAACATGCTCTCTGGCTCTTCTCAGAGATCAGGAACTGACTGACTCGGCCTTCTCGTCAACCCAAACAACACACACCACCACCACCTCTGAAGTTGGGTTTTCACAGGGAGGGAGAGGATACCGAGAAAAGTGTAGGAATTAGGTAAATACCAAAGACCTCAGTGGGCTGTAGGCACTGTGCACTGCTTCTGTTGGCACCATTCACATAAAGCAGCCCATCAGAAAACACTGCTAGTTCTTCTCTTTTGTCAGCGTGAGCCACAACTTGGCAACATGGGTACAGCTGTTGATTTCCCTTGTTTCAACCCAACATGGTGAAGACGTCCTTCCCAAGGACGGGTGGTTCAAGGTGCCCTTGATTAACAAGGAGACAACAGAGACGAGCAAGACCCTCTAACTCCATTATTAACACAGTTAATGAAACGACGACAGTTTGGCTTGTGTGTGTGCTCTTCAGTTCCACCGACGTGGAGCCTGTGTTTACTAGCGAGAGCATGACGTGAGTGGTTATATAAGCTGGCCTCGCTGCCTTTGTTGAAAGGAACTGTAGGGCAATCTCTGGGACTTGCTTGCCATATGCTAACTAGGCTAAACCAAGCTGAGCTCCAGTATCAGCTGACTTTTTAGGGTGGGACACAATAGCCTGCCTGGGTGTGGCTGGAAGCGTGGAACGGGTATGTATGAGTGTATAAGCAAATGTTTTCTTGGTGCGGTTCACAGTGGAGACTTCCCATTAGACTTAGCTAGTTCATGTGACTTTTATTTTCGTTCACTCTAAAGTCAAACCCCCCACCCCACCCTCACACACAACTCCCTCCACTCCTCCCGCCTTCCTGCTGGAGAGTGTGGCTGCAACATTTCCTTCTCCGCCTCACCTCCACTCTTGCTCTCTCCCTCCCTCTCCCTCTCTCTGTTTGGAGATTAAATGGGCATCCTGCCAGTTTTTCATATTTCCTGGCAGCAAAGGGGCCAGCCAACTTCCTGGAGGGGAGGGGCTTACTGAAAGGTTACATTTGCACAATGTGCCTATGGAAAAACACAGAGCAGAGGAGTGAGGGAGAGAGAGAGAGAGAGAGAGAGAGAGAAGGGAGGGGGGGACGGGGGAACAGATAGGGTGAGAGAAAGGGAGGGGGATGTTTGAGGCTTGAAAGAGAGGGAGAGAGAGAGGAGGGAGAGGCAGAGGCAGCTCAGGCTAAACCAAACGACTCCACCATTCTGCTGTGCTCGGGTAATGGAAAAAGCCCTCCAGGGGAATATTCAGCATGCAAGAGTATCGAGTTGCTCTCCATCATTACAATGCAGCCTAACTCCCCCTCCCTCTCTCGTTCCCCTCTCTCTCTCTCTCTCTCTCTCTCTCTCTTCCCTGCAATGGCCTCCTCCTTCTCCTCCTCCTCCTCCCCCACGCTCAGTTTTTCCCCTCCGCTTCTCCACTCTGTGCCTCTGTGAGAAATGAAAAGGTTTTCTGGGAGGCTAGCTACGGGCCACAGGAGGGTGTTTGAATTGGCCCTGTTTGAAATGGGCACATAGGTGTGTGTGGTTGAGGGTGTGTTTGTAGGAGAGTGTTGGAGTGTTTGTTTGTTTTTGCACATTTTCAGAACATTTCCCAACTTTGCTGGAAAACCAAAGGAAATGCAATCAAAGCCAACAAAGTCGTTCTGACGTGATTTAGAAGCTTCATGATTTAAAACTGAGGAGGCAAACTTATTCCTTTTTAGTTACTGATGTCAGTGTGCATAATGCCCCCTGGTATTCAGGGGGTCCCATGTTGGCTGGTTACTCCAGCATTGGCTGACGGCTAGCTCACTTGCTGTAGCTGTACTATGCTAACTTTAATGGCATCACAATGTTTCCTCTTCTGGAAAAGCCTTTTTCTAGTTCGGTTATGCAGACTGCCACATGTTCGTTGAGATCTTACCACATCTCTTCTTTTGTCTTCAGTTTGGAAAAAATGAGAAACCAAATTAGGCCTGTTTTACGCTTCACAAATAATGCTATGATATACTATTAGGTTTTTCTTTCTTTCTTCAATTGCTAAGCTACAAAGCTCCACCCATAGGCAGACCAGTGCTTAGGGGGTCCCATATTCCCTTTATTCTGCACTGAGGTTACAAATATGATTCGTTTTAGGGGTTTGCTTAAATTCTTAAAAGTGGAGACTTCCCATTAGAATTAGCTCCCTATATGTGTAGACTTGCTATTAGACATAGTTGATCGGTCAGAGCACAGTTAGCTCCCTATATTTTTTTTCTGTTGTTTCCCTTTTCTGTAGCATGTTGTAGGTTTTTGTGCATGTAAACGGCCTGCAAAGTTGTAAAGCCCAGAGTACACGCCAGAGAGAGAAACTCTCTCCCACAGAAACCACTTTTCTCAGCTGTCTGAAACACCTCAATGTATTTTAGCTCTTTTCTCTGTTATTTCACACAACACACAGACCAAGTCTTAGCACTCTAAAACGTCCTACTGCAGTCTAGCTTGTAAAGGAAGGATCCACTCTACCAGCTTCTTCAACTTGATTTTCAGGATCAGACTCTGGCTCAACCTGATGTAGCAGAACCAACGCCATTACAAGAATAGCTGAAGTGCTGTGGAGGCAGAACTTGTATGAGGATGCTACTCTGGCAGTAACCAATGAGAACAGAGTGGGTGAGCTAATCACACTTGGCTTATCTGGAGGCGGGGCTTAAAGACACAGGAGCTCTAACAGACTGTTTCAGACAGAGAGTATATTATGTTCTGGTGAATGCTAAAGCATGTAAAGCTGTTCTAGTAGACCCCAGTTAAAAACTGTTATGAACACTGAAAATTAGAATAATAGGTTAATAGGACCCCCCCACCAATGTCAAGAGCAAATCTACGCCCTTGGAATAAATTGACTAGCTGAACTAGATACTGGTACCTAGAAATATTGGACTTTTTTTTAAAAAAGCAGTTTGGAAATGGTTTATCTTACATGCTCACATATATGAAATCACAATGTATTGCTTACTGTTTTTAATCATATTTATTCTAGATATTTGCAAAGTAACATATATAATGCATATATTATATATATATTACAGATTACTATGACATATACATAACATATAGTAATCAGCTCTACTTACCATATAGGTGCATTTTGTAGTCCTACAATAACAGACTGTGGTCTATCTGTTTCACAGCATACTTTGTTAGCCCCCTTTCACCCTGTTCTTCAGTGTGAGCCCCCCCGCCACAGGACCACCACAAAACAGGTATTGTTTGGGTGGTGGATCATTCTCAGAAGTGATACATATGTGGTGACTGTGTGTTAGTGTGTGTTGTGCTGGTATGAGTGGATCATGAGTGGATAGTCCACCAACCAGGAACATCCAGCCAACAGTCTCCTGTGGGCAGCATCCTGTGAGCACTGATGAAGGACTAATGAGAATAAAATAACACAAACTGTGCAGCAGCAGATGAGCTACTGTCTCTGACTTTACATCTACAAGATCCAACAAAGTAGGAGTGTCCAGTAAAGTGGACAGTGAGTGGACACAGTGCTGTGTCTGATCCACTTGTAATGGTCCAACACACACACACTAACACCACTATCAGTGCTGAGAATGATCTACTGCTCAAATAATACCTGCTCTGTGGTGGCTCTTAGGGGGTCCTCATAACTGAAGAACAGGGTGAAAGAGGACTAGCAAAGAAGGCTGAGAAACAGATGGACTGCAGTTGAGCCCACTCTTTGCCTCACAGTGTACATTCTTTTAAGGAGACTTTCAGCTTTTAAGAAAATCTGGGATCCAAAGGTCAGTCTTAGTAGTTGGTTGATTTTTTTGTGTATGTCATGATCCCAACATGTTCAGTGGTGCTGAGGTCTGGGGTGGCCAGTCCAGCAGCTTCTTTGCTTAATTCCAATTCAGTTCAATTCAAGTTTATTTGTGTAGCACTTTTTACAACAATGTTGTCACAAAGCAGCTTTACAAGTTGGAAAACAGTTACAACATATATATCCAACAGTGAGTAAGCTAGAGGCAACAGTGGCAAGGTAAAACTCCCTCAGACTGGAAAAGGACTCTCAAGGGGAGACCCATCCTCCTCTGGTTGAACAGTATTTACAATTTAATAAGCTAAATACCAAAGAAAAGCTAAGAGAGTCTCTGTTTGAAGTCTGGATGGCAAAGCTTTAGAAACTGCACAGGTGGAGGCAGTCTCTGACTGAGGCAGTCTCTGACTCTGAAAAGTAGGAGTGAATTGAAACAGCCCCATCCTATCTCAGTGCTGGTACCTCTGGATGGCAGAGGGATGTAACTGAAGGTGTTGCAGTTGGCACAAATGGACAGGAGAGCTGGTTGGTAAGGGTGAGGAAGAGGCCATGATGGTCAGTCCTCCAACTATTTAAAAGACAGACAAATAAAAACAATTTCAGAGTGTGGCTGGTGACTCCGTCAGATCTAACTATAACAGCAATTTGCAGATATGGTTTTGTTTGTCCTTTCATGACTAAAGGGCTTTTCACAGCTACACATCCTTTCAGACCCGTAGCACAGAGTTTTCTGTTGGATGGAGATCAGAAGCAAGAGTGGAGCTTAATTTCTTTCTTCTGATCTCTCAAGGAAACCAACTTTATGTAAAGTTTAACCTGACAGTGACAGCTTGGATGCGGCTCTGTCAGGTATTGCACCTTCCTGTTGAAAGGTGACAATCTCATTACATCTAATCTCCACTGAAATATCTTCTGACAAATTATGAACTTATAGCTGTTTTGTCTAGAAAATAAATACATAAATGGTGGTCTCTGTCTTCTGCACATCATTTTTCACTAATACGTAAGGCTCCATCAGGTCCTGACATTGTATGAAAACAGGCCTGTGTGGGTTTTAAGCTGCAAGGGCTGCCTGGCTGGTTTGAAAAAAGCAGCTATTTTGCAATTGGAAAACTGGAAGGGCAACTGGAAACAAACACCTGATTCAGTGAATAGGTTATGTCACAGCCTGAGAAACGGAGACAGAGAAAGATTGAGGAAGATGTCTGGAGATAGCTGAGGCAGTCATATTTAACAAGCCTGACTTTGCAAGGCTGGCAGTTCAGTGTGAGAGGTTGCACATTAGTTTTACTTAGTTTTGCAGCTGTAATGTTGCTGATATTTCATGGTATAGGACTATTCATTCATTCGTAGCTCCAAAGCGGTGGCAAAACGGCTGGTGTCTGCGTAGTTTCTGACATTGTGACCTACTGTTAACAAAAATCAGGTTTCTAGATGGCTTATACAACAATTTAAGCTATGTGATGATACCATTTCAGTTCATATGGTGTTTGAGACTGCATAAGCAAGTGTGTTTGAGGTTACATAACAACCTGAAATGGTTTGAGGCAAGTCTGCGATGATTTAGACTTTCAGTTTACAAGATGCTAAGATGTTCCATTACAAAAGTGCAGTTCCAGTGCAAAACTAGAAGAAACAGACTTTGGACAACAACGTCTTGGCTGACCGAATATATTTAGAATGAAGGGAAAGTTGTGTGAGGTGGCAATTCCCTATAGACAACATGTAAACACTAAACATAACAGTAATACAACTAAACATAACATTAATACAGCTAAACATAACATTAATGTTTACAACTAAACATAACAGTAATACAGCTAAACATAACATTAATACAGCTAAACATAACATTAATACAACTAAACATAACAGTAATACAACTAAACATAACATTAATACAACTAAACGTAACAGTAATACAGCTAAATGTAACAGTAATACAACTAAACATAACATTAATACAACTAAACATAACATTAATACAGCTAAACATAACATTAATGTTTACAACTAAACATAACAGTAATACAGCTAAACATAACATTAATACAGCTAAACATAACATTAATACAACTAAACATAACAGTAATACAACTAAACATAACATTAATACAACTAAACATAACAGTAATACAGCTAAACATAACATTAATACAGCTAAACATAACATTAATACAGCTAAACATAACAGTAATACAACTAAACATAACATTAATACAACTAAACATAACAGTAATACAGCTAAACATAACATTAATACAGCTAAGCATAACATTAATACAACTAAACATAACAGTAATTCAACTAAACATAACATTAATACAACTAAACATAACAGTAATACAGCTAAACATAACAGTAATACAACTAAACATAACATTAATACAGCTAAACATAACATTAATACAACTAAACATAACAGTAATACAGCTAAACAACAGTAATACAGCTAAACATAACAGTAATACAACTAAACATAACATTAATACAGCTAAACATGACATTAATACAACTAAACATAACATTAATACAGCTAAACATAACATTAATGCAACTAAACATAACAGTAATACAACTAAACATAACAGTAATACAGCTAAACATAACATTAATACAGCTAAACATAACAGTAATACAGCTAAACATAACAGTAATACAACTAAACATAACATTAATACAGCTAAACATAACATTAATACAACTAAACATAACATTAATACAGCTAAACATAACATTAATACAGCTAAACATAACATTAATGCAACTAAACATAACATTAATACAACTAAACATAACAGTAATACAGCTAAACATAACATTAATACAACTAAACATAACAGTAATACAACTAAACATAACAGTAATACAACTAAACATAACAGTAATACAGCTAAACATAACAGTAATACAACTAAACATAACAGTAATACAACTAAACATAACATTAATACAACTAAACATAACAGTAATACAGCTAAACGTAACAGTAATACAACTAAACGTAACAGTAATACAGCTAAACGTAACATTAATACAACTAAACATAACAGTAATACAGCTAAACATAACATTAATACAGCTAAGCATAACATTAATACAACTAAACATAACAGTAATACAACTAAACATAACAGTAATACAGCTAAACGTAACAGTAATACAACTAAACGTAACAGTAATACAGCTAAACATAACATTAATACAACTAAACATAACAGTAATACAGCTAAACATAACATTAATACAGCTAAACATAACATTAATACAGCTAAACATAACAGTAATACAACTAAACTTAACATTAATACAACTAAACATAACAGTAATACAACTAAACTTAACATTAATACAGCTAAACATAACATTAATACAACTAAACATAACATTAATACAACTAAACATAACAGTAATACAGCTAAACATAACATTAATACAACTAAACATAACATTAATACAGCTAAACGTAACAGTAATACAACTAAACATAACATTAATACAACTAAACATAACATTAATACAGCTAAGCATAACATTAATACAACTAAACATAACATTAATACAGCTAAACGTAACAGTAATACAACTAAACATAACATTAATACAACTAAACATAACAGTAATACAGCTAAACATAACATTAATACAACTAAACATAACATTAATACAGCTAAACGTAACAGTAATACAACTAAACATAACATTAATACAACTAAACATAACATTAATACAACTAAACATAACATTAATACAGCTAAGCATAACATTAACACAACTAAACATAACATTAATACAGCTAAACGTAACAGTAATACAACTAAACGTAACAGTAATACAGCTAAACGTAACATTAATACAACTAAACGTAACAGTAATACAGCTAAACATAACATTAATACAGCTAAGCATAACATTAATACAACTAAACATAACAGTAATACAACTAAACATAACAGTAATACAGCTAAACGTAACAGTAATACAACTAAACATAACAGTAATACAGCTAAACATAACATTAATACAACTAAACATAACAGTAATACAGCTAAACATAACATTAATACAGCTAAGCATAACATTAATACAGCTAAACATAACAGTAATACAACTAAACTTAACATTAATACAACTAAACATAACAGTAATACAACTAAACTTAACATTAATACAGCTAAACATAACATTAATACAACTAAACATAACATTAATACAACTAAACATAACAGTAATACAGCTAAACATAACATTAATACAACTAAACATAACATTAATACAGCTAAACGTAACAGTAATACAACTAAACGTAACATTAATACAACTAAACATAACATTAATACAGCTAAACGTAACAGTAATACAACTAAACATAACATTAATACAACTAAACATAACATTAATACAGCTAAGCATAACATTAATACAGCTAAACATAACAGTAATACAACTAAACTTAACATTAATACAACTAAACATAACATTAATACAGCTAAACATAACATTAATACAACTAAACATAACATTAATACAACTAAACATAACATTAATACAGCTAAACATAACATTAATACAGCTAAACATAACAGTAATACAACTAAACATAACATTAATACAACTAAACGTAACAGTAATACAGCTAAACGTAACAGTAATACAACTAAACGTAACAGTAATACAGCTAAACGTAACATTAATACAGCTAAACATAACATTAATACAACTAAACGTAACATTAATACAACTAAACATAACAGTAATACAACTAAACATAACATTAATACAGCTAAACATAACATTAATACAACTAAACATAACAGTAATACAGCTAAACATAACATTAATACAGCTAAACATAACATTAATACAACTAAACCTAACATTAATACAACTAAACATAACAGTAATACAACTAAACATAACATTAATACAACTAAACATAACAGTAATACAACTAAACATAACAGTAATACAACTAAACATAACATTAATACAACTAAACATAACAGTAATACAACTAAACATGACAGTAATACAGCTACGGTTTTATGTTTTTATCATCAGGATGTCCAATACTTTACCTTCAGTGAACACTTTATTAGGTACAGTTTCTACATCTACATTTATAGTCTACTTTAGACTATAGACTACTTTAGCTCTGCTTACCTTATAGGTGCATGTTGTAGTTCCACAGATACAGACTGTACTGCATCTGTTTCTCCGCAATATGTTATCCCGCCTTTATCCCATTCATCAGGGCACCCACAGGACCACCATCAACAAAGTGGACTATAAAGGTAGGTGTGTTTATCAGAGTGGTCAGTGAGTGGTGTTTATCAGTGCTTAAAAACTCCAGCTGCACCGCTGTGTCTGATCCATTCGGTAAAAAGGTGTAGGCTGGCCAGAAATGCAAAGCAAAACCCCCATATGACAGTAAAGGATCCCCTGGAAGGTTTAGCCAACACAGGAATGATTGCACATTGTTCTACAGTTTTGTGTTGTTCGCACAATAAACCCTTGGTTTGGAGAACAAAATGAGCAGTTTTTGATTAAAAAACAAAACATAACTGATGAGAGGTGTGGTGTAACAGCCAGAGTTCCAGAAAAACACTGAGAATGAATTCCATTAAATATCAACAAATTCTGGGAATAAACATGAAAACAAGCAGGATTCCACAGCGGGATGACCCCTAGGCTACGTTCACACAGGGGGTAAATATGGCCCAAATCTGAATTTTTTCCGCATATGTGTACTTATATGGTACTGAAATCTGATATGTATGCAATATGCAATTAGATTCAGTCTGAACAGTCACATTAATTAATTAATGTGAATTTTTCCACTTTTGACTTCTGGCGCAGTTTTATGCTGCCGAGACCTCTGAAAATGAAGGGCACAAACCAAAATAGTGGGCGTGGATGACTAACGAATAACTAAAGCCGATGGGCGCAGACCTGCATTACCAGCAGTCATGATTGTTTGCCTATAGGTGACTGTGCTACGTGAAGAATTGTCAGTTTAGGAGCGCTATATGATGAGGGATATAGGTCACATTTAAAATATATTGTGAACAGAGTAACAAGAAGATCACAGTCCCATGACTTGACATCACTGAAAACCTGTAGGTAGATCATGCTGTGTATGCCAGACCGCCCAAGAATGTGACAGAACTAGAGTCATTCTGCAAATAAAAGTGAGTGAAAATATATGAAAGAAGAACAGAATCACTGGCTGATGACAAAAAAATGTTTAGCTGTGATATCTGTCAAAGAGGGTGTGCCAACTTTTGCACACGTCACAGTTGTATTTGATACATTTTTAATATTTCTTAAGTTAAAGTAACTGTTTGATAACATTAGCAGAAAATACTGCTATTTGATAATAGTTTTGGATGACTGATAAATCGACCCAGACTTTTCCGTACAAGGTATTTCACCACTGCAAGCCTCACAACTATGAGGGGCTGGGTTCAACTTCCCGGCTGGGCAACTAAGATCCTTGCTGTGTGGAGTTTACATGTTCTCCCTGTGTGGGCTTCTCCTGGGTACTCCAGTTACATCCCACAGTCCAAAGACATACCGTCAAGTGAGAGACACTAAATTGCCCCCAGGTGGGGGTGTGTTTGTGAATGTGTATGCCTTTGTGTATGTCTGTCTATGGGCTGTTAGCCTGTCCAGGGTGTTTCCTACCTTCCACATCCAGCAGCATCTTCCACAACTCATGTATAATAAACAGCTTAAATGATGAATAAATAAATAAATGAATTATTTAATTAATTACTTTCTCAAATAGTTGTAACCAAACAACAAACACAGTGATAGGCATTAATAAACAATAACGTGTAGTCCTGAATGAGCACTACTAGAACCACACACTACTAGGATGTGACACTAAAGGTCTCACAACCAAGAAAGTATTTAAATATCCATATTCATGTCCTAAAGCATTTCCAAAAGTTTGCCCTCTAAGAATTCATAGTGCAAGCAACTGGAGCCTACTTCTGGGGTCTGTAGAAAGAAAAAAAAACGCACACTTATCAGCCAATGAGATGGTCCGGTAAATTAAGTCTTTTGTTAATGATGAAAAGCCGTGACATCAAAGAGAATGGAATGTAATTGCCATAAAAGGCACTTGGGTCAAATGTACTGTTTATAGCTTCCACTGACAAGTGCCACTTTAAATGGATTAAACAAACAGATTCAGAGCCGTTTGGTGGTCTCGAACAGAAAGAAGGGCCAAGGATGAGTCTGCAGGTCAACAGAAAAGTGAGAGGTGTTTCATGATTTCACTGTTAATCAAAAATCTGTAACTTTGCTGATACAGTTTATTTTTCACCCCTAAGTAATGTCTGTTTCTTTCAGTGAGCATTATTAAACAGAGTTAACTTCACATGCTTTTGGCTTTCTGATAGTTAAGATTTTTTTTTTCTCTTTTATCATCAATTAGGACTTAGGTTAAAGGACTTAAACTATTAGCTAACTTGAGCCATTGAAGTAGTTACAGTCTTATAAATAACATCCAGCTTTAAAGAATCTCCGGATAATGTTAAGATTCTGTTTTAACTTTCTAACTCGAGGGAATGCCTAATGATTTGTGTGAACTAAAAAAAGGCATGTCTGTATTAATTTGTTGTTTTAAAAAAATCATCATGCTTGTTGTCTTAAAAATCTAAAAATACTGCAATAAGGTGCTTATTTCATTCTTCAGTTTTGTTTCAAAACAAAGGGGTCAAAATCTTGAAATATCCACCAGAATATCCTCCATTTATTTTTTTATTTGCTTACTTATTTATTTCTATTTTCATGTTACATAGCTACCTAGCTAACACAGAGATAGACAATCCAGAGTTTACGATCATTTAAAATAACCGGATAGGGCATTTACAGGCTATTAACAGCTGAACTGAAAGCTTTATACCTTCGATTAACTATCACCATTATTAGGAATTGACATGTGAGTCGTGTGCTCATACGTTGGGCGACATTTTTGTGAGAAGAACGTCCCTCTGGAAGTCCTGTGCACATCATTGATGCAAATATGAGCTGTACCTTAACCAGGAGTGTGTTTCCCGAAAGCATTGATGAAAGTCTGAAATAGATAAATGATAAAGTGACACTCTTTGAACACTCTCTCTCCACAATTGCCATGGTGGTTGCTCAAAGACGCTTTTGGGAAACACAGTTCTGGTTGTGGTAGCTCTGTGCATGACTGTAGCCTGTAACCCCCAACCCCCATTTTGCTAAGTTAATAGTGTAAAATTAGAGGCTGACTACTAACAATGACTACCACAAAATGTTTAAATGTTATACATTCAAACTGGCTGTTTTGTGTATTGCTGATGGTTGTTGCTCTAATGAGTTTAAATTACAAACACCATGCATCTCAGCATTCTCCATTCAGACAACAAAGTGTCTCAAGAGACAGTATTTCTTGCTCGCCCAACTAACTTTAAGCATGGTTCAGTCTAACCTTAACCATAGATCAATCTAACTTGGCAGCAGCTGTTTTTTCACCATTTAATTGCACTACATTTAATTGAACAGCCCACCAACCAAAATACATCCAGTCAACAGTTCTGGGACCACTGATGATAGACTAGAAGGTGACCAAGAAACACTATGCAGCAACAGATGAGCTATTGTCTCTGACTTTATATCTACAAGGTGATTCTACCAGGTCAGAATCTCCAGCGTAGATAGTGAGTGAACACAATGGTTAAAAGCTTTAGCAGCACTGGTTTTAAGAATTTTGTCTTTTAATGTCTTTTAAAACCTTTTAAGGCGAAATCTTTGTCCATTAATGTAACTGCTGCACCTTTTTAAGTAGAACAGAAAAGATAGCAGCACTTGTGCTGAGAGCTTTGACATCTTTTGTGGCCAGTTATGTTGTTTAGTGTATAATCCCATGCATTAAAATGTTCTGAATTTGCGAAGTATGCACATTATACGGCTCCAGTTTGCCAATCAAGCTATCTTCTCATTGTGGCACTTTCTGGAGACTGCATCTACAGTGTTCACATATCTTTACATCTTTATTGTGGTCATTATAGTAAGTTTTGCCTGGTCCACATCCACCTGCAGGGCTGAACTTGCTGCAGCAATGGTGACGAGACAATCTATACCAGATCATAGAACACCAGATTCATAAAAACTATGAAGCACCGGAGCTTCTTTACTAAAAGAGTAAACTGTTAAACTAAAACAAACATAACAAAATATAAGTTAATGTCAGTTTCAAATAAAACCGAATTCTTGTGCAAGCTTTAAAAGTCTATATTTAATCTACAACAGCCAACGAATGTTAACCACCGCTAGCTGAATGCTAACACAATACTAGAAATCCCATAGGTGTGCTGGCAGAGATGAGCATTATTGTATAGGGCTGTTTGTTCCCATATTTTGCTCAGGTTTTATAACTTAGGGTTCTAACTGAAGGCCTAGCTCTAACAGTCATGTTTTTCAATGCCTTGTGATGTCTCTACCCAGTATTCTCAGCATAAGGATAGGAGTCTACAAAATAGCTTTTAATTATGCATCCACACTAAATAAATACTTACTGAAGGCTAGAAAAGTGGACTCCTGTGTTATGATCAAAATCTTTAAGGAATTTTAATGTGGTATCAGATGGAAAGCCATTTTCAACTTTTCCCAGCAACCCCACTCCTCAGGGCTGCTGCATCTCTTCCAGTCTTCCGAAAAAGAGGATGAAGCAACCCGAGGGAAAGAGAAATTACTGTCCCCTGAATCCTTTTCATGTCTATTTGACTCTCACCCTTTCAGCCATTTCACTGAGAACGCAGTGTAGTTTAGCAGAGTTTTACATGCATAATCCAATACCATCTCTCCCCCTGCATCTCTCTTTCTCTCCGTCTTTTCCTGTTTAATTTGATTTCATTCGATTATTGCTCTCAGTATTATACACATGATGTGAAGCCCTAGACAAAGTTCAGAGGAGCCAGAGCAAGTTGTAGTAGAACTGAGAAACAGCCTCCAGAAGCAGCTCCCACTGTCTCAGTGAAGAAAACAGTGCTAATGCCCGGATCCGACTGGAAAACCTGTGTCTCAGCCAAGTTATATATATAATATATAATAGTTTCAGTAATATTTAATCCAATCCTATCGTGCTTTGCTGTTACGGCTGTTTTATTTCATTCTTAATGGACGCCACTGTTGCATCGGTGACATAAAGGAACTTACAACAGTGACACGAAGGTTTAAGGTTAACGCATAACCTAAACGTCTGCAGAGTAAAACTATGTTAAAAATAATACAAGGAATGGGCTAATTGTGCACAGTGACGTAAAATTAAGAGCACTGTTTCCGAAGTAATTCCAAATCAACAAAAGGTATCAGTTGAGAGTGTCACACTCCAACCAACACACAAAGTTGTCACAACGTGTAGGAGGTTGTGACAGTGTACTGACAACGTCAACACTATATTGTTATAACGTCAGCTTTCTGAGGACTTTCATTGTAATGTTGTGGCAATGTTGTGGACACCAAAACAGTGGGTTGTCACAATGCAATGTTAATATACGGTAACCATGGTAATCATGGCTGCTGGGACTACCCTGCACATACAGTTAAGGTCAAAAGTTTCCTTTTTTAATTTATACAGGTCAAAAAGAGAGTAGGAATTACTGCTGTTAGTTTTTCACCTACTTTACTACTGTTTTGGAATTTGGGTTTGTATATTGTCGCTGTCTAAAGAAAAATGTATCTCCATTTTAGATGTTTTTTTGTTTTTTATATCATATGAACATGACAGCTGTTCTTTCTCTCTATTTGGGATCGACCAGAGGAGGATGGGTTTCTCCCTAGAGCCTGGGTTCCTCTCAAGGTTTCTTCCTTTTATCACAGAGTTGTTTCTGCCACTGTCACCTCTGCCTTCGATACCCTTTCTCAAGTTTTACTATGCATGGACTCTTTTCTTCCAATCCTTCTCTTTGGATCTCTTTTTCATAAACCGCTATTCTGTAAAGCTGCTTTGAGACAACACTGCTTGTAAAAAGCGCTATATAAATAAATGTTAATAGATTGATTGATATCCTGTGAACAGTTTATGTTGAATGGACCAATAGAAATGCTCCAAGAACACTTGCAATAAAACCTCAGTATATCAACTTACATTGAAAGTTAAGAAAGTTTTCAGCCTCTTCTGTAAAGCTACTATTTGGAGATACTTGTTTTCTCTGGACAGTGATGCTATACAGTTGCAAGAAGATGTTAGCCTTCAGAAGTACCTGGATTACTGATCAAATGTGGTCTGATTAGAAGAAATATACCGTTTAGAAATCTGATTGCTTACTGCTTGGCCAGAACCAGAGAGAGCAGGGTGTACATCATGGGTTTGGTGTGTCGTCCAAGATAGATTACAAGATAGTGTAGTGGGGCCTCCATGATGGTCCGCCCTCTCTCGCATCAGTCCATGTGATGCTAGCCAGAGCAGGCGTCTGTTAGCTGATGGTGAAGAATTGGTAATTAGCAGTTTTTCCACCAAGTGTGTTGAGCTGTCCATGGCAGGGCATTGCATAAGCGGTAGTTTGAAAAAGGCGACATGACTGGCCCCTCAGGTGTTGCGGTAAGCATGTGCTTAACCTTATCTTCCCACTGTGTGATAGTAAGAGACCTAGGCTGCGGTTAGAAAATGTTGATGACTACATTTGGTGGAAAGCTGGGTTAAATAAATCAATAAATCAATAAATGTAAAAATAACATATGAAAATAAACAAAAATAACATGGATAACAAACATTTTAATGCAGTTATCAGTATTGACTAACTTTAATACCAATTTAAAGTACCCCAGAGGGCAGAAATAATTAAATCTAAGTAATCTAGAAATATTTTTTCATGTGATTGTTACAACCAAAAGACTATTAAACATCAATGTTCGTTCAGAATGCGGAAATCTATGAATATGCACGATTATGCTAATTTAAAACGCCCCACTGCTGCCCCTTTTTTAAACCTCACGCCTATTTCCCCCCTTACCCTGCACACTGTCTCAGTGTTTGAGCAATTGAGACAGAACAGAAACAAAGCTTTCACGGTGTGTTAATTAATAATTATCAGAGTTTGTCTCTCACTGACTCGCTCAGTCGCTCAGATTTGGGACTTCTAAACTTGCCTTAGGGCGGCGTCAGTGAGCTGGAGTGGCTAGTGGTTTAGCCTTCTCTCTAGCATTAGCCACTAGTGTTAATAGGTGAAGCTAACAGCTCCACACACAAAATCAGCACTCGGAAAGACTTGCTCAGAATTGAGTCTTCCCTAAACTTGCATCAGTGAGATGTTAATAAGCCAGTAGGCCTTCTTGCTAAGCTAACACTAGTGGTGTAGTGTTCTAGTGATAACAGGTAATGATGTAGCCATCAGAGTCTGGTGCAGCTCTTGGCACCTCCTGCGACTGTTATTAGTACTTAGGTACTTCACTAAATCAATACCCATTCGCGGCTCCCATCCGCTCCTCATCCTCACATTAGCTTGTTTTAGTATAGTTTAGATTTAGTATAGATTAAAGTTTAAGGTCATCTGTGACATACAGCTCTAAGTTGTCAGCCCACAAACTGCTTTCCCGAATTACGTTCACAGAATAAACATTAAGCCCTGCGTGCATGTAATTACATACATACCTAGTTAACTGTGTCTGATTTACACAGTGAGTTTCATGTAAACTCGATTTACGCTCCATGTCATCGAGTTTGAATCTGGACAAATACGTAAACAAATCATCTACAAAACACACACACACACTGGACTGGACTTGATTACAGCAGATACTTAATATTAAACAACTGGGATGGGGACAGGGACCAAAAAAACTTAATCGGGACATTTCTATTGACCCCCTGACGACACCCCCCTAACAAGACTCTAACAGACCCGCTCTGAAGTCTGAAACTGCGCCGAACATGTCTGTGTGTACCACCATACATCATTCATTCACAGTAGTGTGACAGGTTTTCTTCCAGTGGAGGGACACAGGCTGTGTGCAACCTCATTTTAATCTCATTGCACTCCCTCTCTCTCTCCCTCCCTCCCTCCCTCACTCCCTCCCTCCACTCAATGTGCGTGTCTGTTTCCCATACCAGACAGTGTCTAGACCGAAGCAATTATAGACAGGGCTCGAGCGCCTTACTGCGGCCTGACGTTTGAGGGCTCCAGTGCTGTCCTGGCAGCAAACAGCAGGAGGGAGAGTGAGGGAGAGTGAGGGAGAGAGAGGGAGAGAGAGGGAGAGAGAGGGAGAGAGAGTAAAGAGCAAAGGGGGGTCACTGGAAGGCCTTATCATCAGCCCGTCCTCTTTTCTCTCGGCTATGTTTAGAAGAACGGAGCAGCTCTTGCTGTCCTCTCCTCCACATTTCCCCCCTTTTTTGGAAGACGAGACCCTTCCTAAACTGTAGGGCAGGAGAAGGAGGAGTGGGGTTGTCAAAATAAAAGATTTCTTTTCGGCTTCGATACTGATATTAAGCGTAGAGAGAGAGAAATTGTATATTGTGTACAGAAATTGTATGTCGCAGTGCCCCAGAATAAGATTATGGAAAGAAAGTTTTAAAGCACTCAGATTTTTACATTCTATGCACTTAAGAGTCATGTGCAAAAGTTTTAACACCCCCTGCCGAAGGATGTGGTTTGCTCATTTTCTAATTTCCTAAATATGTTAACACAATTTTTTTGATGGCTGCAGGAAAAATCTCCTGAAAACAGAAAAACTCTCATTTAAATGTGAGTCATTTTGTTTTGCTATTCAAGTGTAAGTGGGTCAGTGAAATACACGCTTTTCAATTGACAATTACGAAAAAATCTTATTAAAAATCACATACAAACATTTTTGTATCTGCATACACATTTGCATTTATATATTTGTGCATTTAATGTCCTAAATATAGTTATAGTGTTATCAAAGCTTGTCGTTTCTCATTCCAGTTATTAAAGCTGTGCTGGGCTGGTTGCACCATTAGACTTACTGGTTGTGCCACATGACTAATCTCTTTTTTATGGTTGTCTAAACAGGCAAGTACTTACCCCCATAAAAACTGAGACCTTCTTTCTTTTGAACTTAAATGAAAGTTTGTACCACATGACATGACAGGTTGTACCACATGACATGTTAAGCTGAACCATTCTAACCAAAATGGCTCAATGACCTTAAAGTTCACTTGGAATCTTTTTTATGACGCAACGGCCTCTCTTTCGCCGAAGCATGTCAAAATAAAAGTCCTTTGTTTTCGGTTGGGCCACCTGAGGAAGTTAAAACATTCCGACAAGTTTCTTCAGTTATTTTACAAGATGCTTTCAAATCACACCACACTAGATTTACTGTATTTGGTTGCATCACCTGACATTTTAAGAGTTTTGGAGACAAATAAAAAAAATATTTTTATATGGATGCACTGAATGTTGTGTTGCATAGAGGTATTGATAAATAGTTTGATATATCAGGTGTTTTTTTATTTTTAGAAAAAAATAATGCATTGGCACACAAAAATACACAATGACATAGTTAGAAATTATACTCACAATGTTTTTGACTCTGTATTGTTTTTTGTCTCAAATATCAACAAATAATAAAGTTTTTACTCAATAAGACTTTACTTACAACAATACCCTTTAATAAATCCATATTATAACACGTTTCCTTGTGTAACTACCATACAGCTCATTTAGATTCTACAATTTTTTTAAAAATAAGATCGTTTTATAAAGCTTGTCCAACAGTTGCTAAAAAAAAGATTCCAGTAGTATTTAAATTGGATTAAACGTCCAATTTGTGAAAAACTAAAGAGGTCTGGGAGGCCTGAGAGAACCGGGGCTCCACTCTCAGCCAGCCTAGAGAACAATTCAGCACTGTGTGGTTGTAGAAACTGAAAGACAGAAACGTTCAAACCTGGAAAACCCCTGCTTCTCCCAGTTCTGCTCTCCGACGCTGAAAAGTAGGACCAGTGAATATAAACTCACAGACCACGTGACGGATGCTTGAAGCACTTCCGAAAACAGTTTTAAAGGCGAAGATAAGGAAAACGACACACGTATCGATTGCAGTTGGGGAATTTGTTTGGATTTTACCAAAAGACTGTTCCTTAATAAAGAAACCTGTGAATTTTAGTGTAATAAACAACACGAGCATGGGACTGCGTGTTTCTATTCCAGACCTTGACCTCAAATGACTGTTATTCCCCTCAAGGACAAACTAGGTTTAGGGTTGTTTTTGGCCATCACCTACCCAATGGAACCCTTAGCACTACAATACAATACTACTGCTACTGTAGGTTCATTTAGGTAGGCGAGGCAATAGTTAAACCTCAATAGAAAGATACATTTACCTCTACCATATCCTAAGTCACGTCACATCATACACATCATTTCTGCTGTGAGAGAAACTTTGGTTCTCTGAAATGAAAGGAGAAATAAAGCAACGTTCTTAACTCTTTTTCACAGTAGGCGTAAATTACAAATCAGAATTATTTCCACAGCAGGATGTTTCAATTTCATCTCCCATTGCTCGTTAGCAGCTCAACTCAGAGTCACAATCATTTTTCAAACAGCGAGTCCACAGCGCCCTAGTTAATCTGATAACAGAGTTAAGGGGAACAAATATTTTAATTGACAATATTAATTACTCTGGTGGAATAGTCACTGGGGGACAAGCAGAAAGAGCTTAAAGTCTGTTAGCAAGTACATGAGCAGCCAGATTTTATTCAAAGTAGTTTTGGTTTATTTTGGGTGAGAGCTACCAAATTTAAATGATGTGAAGGAATAACCAAGAAAATGAACATAAAGAAACCTGGTGTCCACTTATCCCACGGTGGACTTTATTAGATTAAATTTAATTCGATTCACAATACTGACTTTGTGATTCTGTATTTTCACAATATTTTGATTTAAAGAAAGTAAAATATCATCATGATATTGCACAACTTCCTAATGACACTAAAGCTGGGAGGAATGAGGAGTGCTGGAGTGAGGTGCTGATTGGTGCTTATAATTTATAAACACTAACGTGTAAACAGTGAAGTTGCATTAGATGGAATAATTAATAGAATGTCCATTCTTCACAAGGCATTATCACACCTCCACTGTTTCACAGTATTGTCACAGAATTGCATTGCCATATCACAAATTCACAAAGTATTCTTAAACCCCCACCAAACTGTATACTGTTATTTACTGGCTAATTTTAATATGTTTAGATGTACCGTATTACAGCTGCAGAGGCTTCTGTTACACTCTTCTTTAAAATTTGACAATGTTTTATACAAGTTATCAAGCAATTTAGTATGTGATCAAGAAAAATTATTTAGCATTCATGGTTCAGTAGAATAGTACCGTATACTGGGATCTATCCACATGATTTTCGTGTCTTTCACAATGTTCACTATGTCAGATTGGGCAATAAATGTTGGTGGGTATAGTGTAATAGGTTACACTGCTACCCTCCATGCTGTAGACTGGGGTTCGATTCCCTACATGGGTAACCCCCCTACACTTTACCAATAAAAGTCCTTGGGCAAGACTCCTAACTCTACCTTCCCCTCTCCGTGTTAATATAAACTGTAAATCACTCTGGACAACAGCATCTGCCAAACACCATAAATGTAAAATGGTCATATCTTGAGGTAACAAACATGTTAAGGACCATTTCAGTGTTGTGGAGGTGGTTTGCTATTATGTTTGTAGTTGCTGTGATCCGTGCTTAACTGTTAGCATAGTGCTAAAGTGTTAATAGCCCTGCTTTGTGTGGTAGCGGTATTCAGTTCTGAGCAGTTGTTGTTGTGATATATGTAGTCTGTGGCTTATTGTTCCACCTGACAGCCGCAACAGCAGCATCCCTTTTTATCTTCGCCATGTTCACATGTACACTCTGTGCTTGTGGTCAGCGTCAAGGAACACGTCGCACGAGATGTCAAGCTGGACCAGAAAACCCCCCAAAAAATCTGACTTTTTGTTCAGGTGTCATGGGGCATTCCAGACGCCACATCATTGTTTTTTGGTTATGTCACACGGCTACACTCTAAACAAACCATTCCTCATTCCTGACACTCACATTCGGGTCCAGAACTGGAAATTTGAAGGCTACGACAAAACTGTGTCAAAATCGAGCTGCACTTGTGGAGTCCGGTCCCGGCTTAACAGGGTGCTGTTGTAGCAAAAGTCAGCAGACTGTTTCTGCCTGAACAAAAAGAGACATAGTGATTTTAATGTTGATGTTAAAAAACTACAGGAACAACACTTTGTTTAATACATTTTTTATCTCTATGAACATGTTTAGTGATTTTGGACTACGTATGTCAAATAATGGTGTTATAGTGTTGTGAATGTAGTACTTTCCTACCTTCCTATGTATTTACAATGATAGTACATAAACTGTGTTAGGTGGACAATGTGCTCCGACTTTAGCATTTAGCATCAGCTGCTCCATAGTCGGGCAATGTCTCTACATGTTAGCATCAAGGCCCCGAACGTAGGGCAGCACCTGTCCGTACCGTCATGGATCCTTCTGTTAAACCACTCCTGTACTTTTCTCTAAGTCTTATTATATTTAGTCCACTTGCACCTTAACATGCGGTAAACATTCGAGAGCTCTACATTATGCCTCCCCTGTCTCTGTTCGTCTCCTCTCATTTCTCCTTCTATCACACTCCGTCTTGCTGCCTCCCTCTTTCTGCTCTCCCTCGTCTTCTTTTTTACGAAGCTGTGGTCAGCTTTACTCTTTCTCTCGTTCTCTCTCCCCGGCTCTTGCACTCGTCCACGTCTATCTATTTTCTCTCAGTCTATTTCTCACCTGCACCCTTTTTAGCCTCTCTCTCTCTCTCACTCCATCTCCCTCCCTGCCACTATCTCTTGCTTTTCATTCCCGTTTCTTTCTTTTTAGTCTCTCTCTCTCTTTCTCTCTCTCCCCCTTCGCTCTCTCTTTCCAACCCCCCTCCATATACTCCCCCCCTTCCACTCTAAAACCCCTGCGGTGCTGTACTCCCACCCACTCTCTCCGACACTGACACACAGAGACGGCTGTGTGTGTGTGTGTGTGTGTGTGTGTAGACAGCACTGCTCTCCCATCGCCACAGACAGGGTGACTTCAGCGGGAAAGAATGCTCTCTCTCTCTCTCTCACTCCTTTTCCCAGAGCCTCTGCTCTCCGCACGTCCACACACACGCACACACACACACACACACACACACACACACACACACACACACACACACCAACATTGCTCCCTGTCACACACAGTATTCTTATATTCATATGTTTGTCCAAAACAACTAAAAGTACTAGACAATCTCTGAACATCTAAACTTTAATACAATCTTTTAGATCCTGTTCTCAGCTCTGAGCTTGGTCAGCTTGGTCCAGAGTGGTTTCCAGCTTTCCGGGCCTTAAGGCAAGTTCCTTGTTAGGATACTTCTAGGAATTCTGACTGCCTTAAACTCATGTAACAATGCGCTTTTCACAAAACACATCATATTCAGTGCTGGCTTAAACGTTGAATATTTCACTGTCCACTAGAGGGAGAACTGGTGCTATAGTCGACAGCTCCTTTGGTAACGAGCTCTGAAACGAACTTCGAACACTGAAAACATTCATGCTCATTTAGCATGACCTGCTTAGAAGGAAAAGCATTGGTGGAGTGCGGCGTATGTACCCCGGCGACAGTGCAGGAGTGATTCCCGTTTATGATTCTGCCCTTCATAATGGGGTTTTTCGTACTTACTGTAAACTAGCATGCCCTCGATTAGAACACACCCGCTGTTCATTAAAGGTCTAGACGTGATCGACTGCTACATGCTAATAACCACTCATGAAGACTCTCCTCGCATTCCTCAGCTGTCTGGCCTACTGTTCGGATCCCAGCCTCCAACGGCCAGTCGTGTGTTACGTCAAAAACAGAGCATTTGGTAGCTACGTTGGCCACAGCTACTGGGATTTTGATGGTTTGATTCTGATCGACTCTGAAAGGGAGACAAACTTTGCCAAGGATGTGCCTGCTTTACCTGCCAAGACACAGCAAGATGTAGTATATTTAAAAAATAAAACGTTTTTTGGAAGTATATATATATATATATATATATATATGTCGTAGTTTAGCAGCTTTTAGTAGTTTCCTCGCATGTTTGATGTGTTTCTTGTGAATATGTTTTTCTCGTTGTCCTGTCTAGTTATTGCTATACAACTCTTTCCTGTCATAGTAGGTGGTTCTTTGACTCATTAAGGGATGAAATACACCAAACTGGCATTAGGAAGACATCTATCTTGCAAGACTAAGCTTCCAATGCTCATAAACAAGACTACTAGATTGGCAATTCATAGCCTTTATTAGCTATTAAGTAATAGCTGCTGTCTCTTAGTCGAGGAATAGACTGGATTGGTGCTATTAAGCAGGTCTTTGGGTAAAATGTGTAAAAACTAGTATTGCACTGTATTTCATATTCAGTATTTGTTATAAATCTATGAGATCCAGGCAGAAAAAAATGCCATTTTTTGGATTCGGCTAATTCCTTAAATTGTCTAAAAACTCAAAAAATTACTGTGACGTATGATTTTTCTAATTATTTGATAAATTATTATGATTATAATACTGAGATTCACATTTATTTTGTAGAGAGAATTGAGATTTTTGGTACATGGGTTTAGAATTAATATACAGTACAGGTTTGAAATACCATCATTGTTATTACAATTGCAAAAAGTTTGTTTATTTGAGTAACTAGTGTTTAGCTATTGTCATTCATATCAGAATGAAAAAATACAAATCCAACAAAAATAGATTTCAAATTAAAGATTTAGGAATTAAGCATAAATATATTGATAATATATAGTATACTGAATGTGCTACAATTTTTGTATGTCTTTTTTTTTAACTGGGTATTAAATGTGCAGAAGTAGAGGGTGTCTTAAAACATGTAATCTGATCACACTTTGTCTTAAGACTGTATACCCATTAAGCTAATAATCATAATAACTTCTGAACGTACATCCTTATTTTCACATGGGGCAGATCCTCATTAGCCAAATTCACACAAACCCACCCATTTCTGATTGGGTACGTTTTGCCCAACATGGTGTCACATTAGTTTTAAGTTCCTAATCAGCTTGTTATGCCATTTGATACAGATCATATTTGGAGATTTGCCATAATCATATTAACATTAATTAAACCAACCTTCAAGTATTTGTGTTAACATCACCGCTCAGTGAATGTCAGTGCAGGCAGTATCTACATAGATTGCCAGTGAAAGTGCTTCACAAAGACTGTCAGGTCTCGTGTCAAGTTTGTAAACACTTGCTTGGGCCTTATTCCAATTTGCTCAATTGCTGAAATGAGCGGGTGTCAACCTTGCTTGAAATATGGTTTTCGAAAAGATCTAAATTTCTCCTGCATTCAGACAAGTCTTTTCAAAGTTGACAGTGGGAAACACTCTGCGTTCTCTCTGAAATGTTTTTAAAAAAACTTCCCGACAAAAATATAAGTCTAGACAGCATATAAAACAATTCCATACTGTTCCAGTATCAGAAGTTCTATGTATACAAAATTTGCCACACATCTTATAAAGAGCTAAACTGCTGACAAACCAGCCAGTAAATTCATAACAATCCTTTTACAACACTTCTTTATTGCGCACTATAATCTAATGATATTAATGCTTTTCATATATTTTGATTCATTCCAATATCATGAGGCCAGTCTATGTATAATTTGGCACGCACCACAGAGAGTTACTAATTTCATTTATTCTTATTTGTTCATGGAGTCATTTTTCTCACTTGTTTGCAGCCCATTTGTATGAATTCTAAACATTAAACATGTGTGGTGTTTCATTATCTGGGAGAAAATAACTTAAAATATACAATCTCTTGTTTTTACCTTATGGACTGTTGTGTCCATGGTTCTTATACTCCTTCCACCCCCAGAAGTGTTTTCATGCCTCTACCCTTCAGGCCCTTCCCTCTGCTGTAGGCCATAGTGTTCCTAACTGCGGTCAAGGTAACCTTAATTTGACCTGCCCTCTCTCTCTCTCCTGTCTTTCTAGGCTAGCAGCAATTAAAGACATGTGCCAAGAGGCCAATGTAGCTGCCAATCACTAATTTGAAGATCAATGATAGGCCCAGTGAAGTCAAGAGAAGGAAACCGATCCTCACATGATGGTCCTGTCCTTCCTGCGATGAGCTGTCAAGTTTCGTCACTAACTTTCCAGTGCTGTCGGTGGAATTTTAAAATCTGTTTACTGTTGGTCTTTTTTAGGGTTCGTCATGAAGCTGATTCAACTCCAACAGTTTCCAGTGTCAGACAAAAACATATATATATAATGGAAAATCACACAAAATGTATAATATCAAATCTATCAGCTTTTAATATGTCCACTCTTTACTTTCGCACCGCCTACTCCAACTCTTCTAGTTCTCCCGTCCTCAAACCAGTGAGTTGCAGCTGTGTCCTTCCAAGCTGTTTTCAGAACAGTTACTGATAACATGTTCCTCTTCAGACAGACACTAACAATCACACAAGCAACTGTCCAAACACACCTTAGCTGCCTTGCAAATTTCTGCCTCATGTGTGTTTAAACTGGCTAAAGATGATGTTTCTGAGATTGGACATCAGATGATTCAGTCCAAGGAAAAACAACATGAGTTTCCAAAACTAGAGCTAAAAGAAACAGAGAGAATTAGATGCCTAACCACCATGCAAGACCTGGTCTATCACCTACATCTTAACTTAACCATCTATCCCCATCAGACAAACAGTACTTCCAAGTTTTCATCTCTAAGAGAGCAAGAAAAAAATCAGGCTTCACTCTGGCTTCAGATCGGAATAAATCCACAGGTAGTTCTGTAGGAAGATAATGCAACACTATGAGTCTGAAAGGATGTGAAGCTGCCAAGAAGCTGTTAATCAGAAAAGCAAATACATGGAAAGAAAATTTGCATATGAAACAATAGAATTACTGGTGTTGTCAGAACAAAAGAGTGACCATCCCAGAGTCCAGACCTCAAAATCAATCAATGTGTTCAGGATAAGTGAAGCAGGAAATGCAGCTAACTTCCAAGCTGAAGTAAATGGACATTATGGACACTAAGCTATGAATGGAGACTAAAAACTAAAAATGTATTATATTGTTTTTTCATTGATGCTAAAAACATAAGCAAGATTAGTTTGGTGTGTAATTTGTGATATTGTTAAATGGCAACAGCTGGAGAAAACACTGCGTATAGTGGAGAAGAACTTTTTCTATAATGACTGCATTGTTTAAGAAATATGTATTAAGTGTTTGCACTGAGGATACTGATACTGGAATACTGAGGCCCATCAGTCTCATCACACATGTGTAAGAATGTTAATGAGTGAAAGTTTGTTTTGTTTGAATGTCACACAACAAAAATCATAAGACAAGCGAATACTAGTAAACACACTTCTACCCTATTATAAATCATTCATTATATCTCATGTTCACTGGTTTGTATGACTTCATATTGATGTGCAACTGAGAGATCCTAGGCCTACCATATTTTACATGAACACAAATCAACCACGCAAGAAAAATGACATATTGTCAATGGAAATAGTAGACAGTCGGCAAACTGTCTTCTTATAAACATAAAAACTGTGCTTAAAGCTCAGCTGTTAAACTCGATCTTAAAACCACTCATAATTGTAATTATGGTTACATAAACACTGTACTTTATAGAATTTTTATGATATGTATGTCACTAATGCCATATCACAGTAATGCTAATAGCTCAATATTGCTTAGTTTTGTTTATAATAATAATAATAATAATAATAATAATAATAATAATAATAATAATAATAATAATAATAATTGTTATTACACTGAAGATCATAAACAACCAGCCAGAGTTTGCATTATGGATGCAATTATGGATTATACAAACTGCGTGGCTGTAGATTATAGTCTTTTGAAGTATGACAGTGTCTTTCTTCCTTACACTCGTTGGCTGTGTGCAAGCATGGGAGGGGCTATGTAATGACAGCAGGGGATTGTGGGTAGTGTCTCATTTCAGATTAGTGAGATGAACTTTTCACACTGCAAAAAAATCAATTCGGCTCTGAAGGAGTCAAATCCTCCCAATGTTTTATATCTCGGCAATAGCAGCCAAAGCTAAAGCTACCATGATAGCACTAACTGCATTAATACTTTTAGCCAGTGTAATATAAAGTTATATAACAATAGACAATAGCTACCTATTTAACACGTCTTTACACTAAATATGATAATTAAGTGTTTTGTGTCTAATTATAAAATGAAAACGTCTCTACATTTCTAACATACTATGATATTTATAGGTCGTATGACAAATAACATGAATCAAACGCAAGAAAACAAAAATTATTACTTTAGCTTTTCGTTCCTTAATTGCATTTATAGACAAAGGGCTTCATTCATCAATACTTTTTACTTTTAGTTTTTAATTAAAGGAACAATATGAAAAAAAAAAAAAAAATAAAAATATATATATATATATATATATATATATATATATATATATATATATATATATATATATATATGAAATACTGGCTCCTCAGCCAACAAAGCTACAGCAAGTATGTTCTTCATTGAAATTTCCATTTTAGTGCAGAAAGTGTGTTTTGGCCTGTGATCCCACACACTGCCCATTTCCCAGTGCCATTTCCACACCCCCCGGGTTGCCAGATATGATATAAATTGGCAGGCAAACCCAGCATGCTGCAGCCATGGAAGCAAGCCAAAGAATCCACATGAGCTGGTTTATAATTTGCAAACAATACAAACATGGCAAATGTATACATTAGCCGATCAAACAAACAATGTAGGACTCCTTGTCCCTTACCATCATCAAAGTTTAATGTCGCGATCATACGTGTAGGCCTAACGTTCTAATGTAGATCTGGCAACCCACGTGAACTTTGAGTCTGAGGGGGTGGGGCAGACAACTGCCTCTAATTATTTAATTTAGACTGCAGTTCCCATTTGAAATGCTTGCTATCTACATAGTTTTCCATTAAATTTGTTCTCAACGAAGGTCCTAAGAAAAAGTCTATGTTAGATTTGCCCCATTGTGCTCTTGAGTTCGCAAAGATTCTGTTCTTACTTATGAACAAATCCCATTTAAGAAAACAGTGTTGAATGTCAGAATTTTCATGAAAACTGAATTGTTTTAGGAACCGTTAGTGAATGAGGCCCATTTGTAGGAAGTTTTTTGAAAAAGATTTCCTTTTTTTATGACTTTTATTTTCTATAGTCATCAAATGAGTGTAAGTAGTTATGGCCCAATCTTCAAGAATTTGGTTTTGAAGCAACCGAGTACGTTTACTGCCTCATTGAGCTTGGACCCCAATTATGGACACTTATTTTTGCATTGACTAAAAAAGGATCTGGATGCTACAAAAGCTTCAAGAGGATTTTACGAATGTTCTTTTAAATTACCTTTCCAAATCAGTTAGAAAATAACTGGTTCAGCGTTCATTTTGCATGAACATTTCTTATCACACACACACACACACACACACACACACACACGTTTCCAGGACTTCCATAGGTTTCTATTGATTTTTGTGTTACGATAGCTAAATAATCATTCACGTGCACCTAAAACTAATTTAGTCGTTCTATTGAACGTTCCACAGAAATGTGAAGTATTTAAGTATACCTGGGTTATACTGACAAGTATAGAACAGTCTAAGTATATTTGGTCTTTACTTGTACTTAATCTTTTGATTGAAATAGTAGAAGTAAGTATTCTTGCTCTGCACAAAACACATCCAGTACAATATTTATTTAAAATTTGATTTATAAAGATTTATAAAGATACAAATATGTTTCTTAATCTGAGTGTGTCTTGTTTATTTTACGTGTGTCCACTGGTGAGTAAGTAAACGTTGTTAAAGTTCTATTTTAAGTGGAAATTAAATCTTAAACCTTAAATTTTTTTTTTTTTTTTTTTTTTTTTTTTTTTAGTGTACTACTAGTACAATGACATTAGTATAGTAACTACATAAAGTATACTTAATAAAATGAACTTTAAGTATACTTATTTTCTGTAAGGGAAGACAAAAACACACACATATTTAGTGGCGATTTCAAGAGCCTCACACCCCTATTATGACGTTCCATATTATATCCAAATGAAAACCACTGGCTAGAAACCTTACACAACACTATCGGTATACACACTGTAGATTTGTTCTATAATCGTCTGGAGTTCAAATATTTGGCCTACTGACCTCCTACTGACTACTACTACTACTGACCTCCAATAGGTGCTGACCAAATAACACCCGGACTGTGCATGTGCGTATGTGTGTGTGCGCCAGGGTTCATACTAATCTCATTCCCCTTGTTTTACACGCATGATAGCAGTAGACTGACCTTAACCCCTGAGCTGAACTGGACTAGTCTCAGCTGACCGCTTGCCCTGTTAGACCCTCATTAAACTGAACTGAAGCAGCAGAGACAATAGGCCCACTTAAAACAGCTCACTGGGCTTTGGTTTCTCTCTTTCTCTCTTTCTCTCTCTCTCTCTCTCTCTCTCTCTGTACTGGTCAGCCTTTTTCACTATACCCATAGCAGCTTTTGTACATCAGAATACAAGAGGGTTACAAGCATTCTCTTCTTCAATTTCCATCTCCCCTGCTGTCTATCAGTCCGCTTCCCTCTTGTTTTGATCTCCTACTTTTAGTCTATAATTCAGTCTATAATTCATACATGCGAGGCAATAACAGCAGAACCGCAGACTCTATGGACGCATTTACATATATTTATTGCAAAACTGTGCAGTGGAGTGAAAAAAAGAGAGGAAAAGATAAGCATGTATAGAGTGGAGAGAAACTCGAACTGACAAATAGAAAGCAAACACAGGGACAGTCGTGAAAGGCTTTCTCCTTTATTTCAGTGCGGCCCGCTCAATCTACTTGTCTTATGCTTCACTCGCACTCTCCATTACCTTCTCTATCTGCTTGCTAGCAAAACTGCTCATACTTCTCTGGATGCAATCTTCTTCTCCTTACTTGCTCTCTCAGCTTCTCTCTCTCTCTCTCTCTCTCTCTCTCTGGTTGAGTTCGGTCAAAGCCCAACATTTGGAATCACTTCTGGTCTAGGGCGTTTCACACTGAAACACTCTGTGCTTTTTCCATCCTCAGCACAGACTGTTCTCTCTCTCTCTCTCTCTCTCTCTGTCTCTCTCCCTCCCTCCCTCTCTCTTTTCGCTCCGTTCTGCGTCTCTCATACACATATTCACACAAACACACGCACACGCTGCGTTTCTGAGCCGCAGTCTCTGACGGCCATGCCTCAACTGGAAGTGAAGTAGACTCACTTCAGTTCCAGCATGATCAAAAATAGAGTTTCATAGCGCTGCGTAGAGCCTGCAGTTTTAAAGGCACGTCCACTCTGCATGCACTGCACCAAATGCTCTAGCACAGCTGCTAGCGTGTTCTAGAGCGACCACCTTAACGCAACTGTGCTCAAAAGTCCTTTACATGTGAATGCAAGCACGTTCATTTTAAAGTTGAGAACTCATGCAGCCCGCAAAGCACACTGTTTTTCTCAGAGCGACGATATGCTTGTACAAGTTTACCCTTCAAATGTATCTGAGGCCCCAGTGCACTGTGGGTGATAAGCAGGGGGGTAAAAACAGATGCTAAGGTTTGGAATGCCTTTGGCAGCCTGAAACAATTTCAGCATGAGGAGAAATGAAGGAAGGACCTAGGTGCCTCTCTAAAGACAAGCACGTCCTATCCAGGCTAGGCTGAGCGCTTTGGTTGTAGTTGTACACAAGTAAGAAATTCACACTAGTACACATGCTTACAAGTGTGTAGCCTTTAGTATGAGGAAACAGGAATCGCATGGCCATTGGTCCAGTATTGAAGATTCCAGATATGTTTTTTGGTACCAACAGAACCTAATGGTGCACCCAGCAGTGTTCTCCTCCGTGTTTGGTAACGCTTACAGCTAAAGCCAATGACAGTTTAGCAGAATTGGCAGAAAAATCACAGACGCAACAGCAGCATGTTTAAATTAGTGAAGCACCAGAATGAAGTCCTGGCAAAAAGACCTGGCCTGACTGAAAAAAAAATTATTATTATTATTATTTTTAAAACTATTATTATGCTCTATAACAAACATATTATATAAATAAATAAAATATAATGAGAAAAAACACATTTGTCAGTGATCAAAAAGACCATAGCTGACCATAAAATAAACTTAATTAACTTATAATAATTACAGTATGTGGGCCTCAGAAGTATGCATGCCATAAAAGACAGCATTCTCCACAACTAGAGAATAGTTCATCATTCAGTGTAATTCATTTTATTATATAAGTTATATTTTTCACTCTGGGTCACCATTTCAAAAAAGAAACAAGGGTGCAGATGGCACTGGGTGCCCTCAGCAACTTTCGTTATTTCATGTTTGTTGTACTGTTCTGTGTATCAGATGCGGTGTTGTGTTTTAAATGGTATCAGAACTGTAGCAGAATTCTGTTGTGGATCTTGAAAGTCTGGGTTTTCTTACTTATAAAGTTAATCGTGTTTCTTGGCACCTAAAACATACAAATACAAAGTATGCATGTATTTCACCTATTTTCTCTCCTCTTCATGCAAGCTGGGTGGTCCTAATCTTGGGGGACGCTTTCGTAAGCATTTCCTAACCAATCACAAGGCTGATGTCTCTGGCCCCGCCCACACAAAACAGTTTAAGAGTCAGAGAAACTTAGCGAACTAAAGCTAATCCAGTATATCCAAAAACTGGCAATCTAGATCACCTGTCTGCAGCTGCCTATCACCTATTCATTTATCCATCACAAATACTGTTCGTTCATTTCTTCATTCACGCATCCGTCCATCCATTTGTTTGTTTGTCTCTGTATTTGCATGTCTGTTTGTCCTTTCATTTGTGGATTGCTTTATCCATCCATCCATCTGCAGATCTCTTAATTTGTGATTTGTTTGTCTAATTACCATCATATAAAAGTTGGATAATAACTTTTGTTCTGTATGAGTGGCAGAGCAGGCTAGGAGTGTTAGACGGAGAGCTGCCAATCAAGCTACTCATTAGACATGCCCACACAGTTCTCAGGTAGACCTGTTTTATCATATTTATAAGTTATATTTTTTATTCAAGCTTGGCTGGATGTTTAATATAACACTCAGGTTTAATGTCATACAAACATGTTTAATGTTGTACTCTGAGCTTCCTGGGACTTAGAGCTAGAGTTAATTTCTCTTTATATTCTACATACACAGTGATTATCGTCGCTTGTCTAATATCCCTTACAGAAACTTTGAAATTGGTCTTTAACTGTTTATCTGCTACTGCTCAAACTGTCTGAACATGTCTGAGTTGACCTGCACAGGAGACCGAAGGGAATGAACAGTGTTTTCCCTATAATTCAGACATTAGATTCATGAACACTGTTGTCTTCAAACTGACAATGTTAATGTATGGAAAATACATGAAATAGTACCTGGTTTAATTGAATGACCTGCTTTTAAGTGGCCACGGAAGCCAAAAGAGTTAAGATGCCTTCAAAATCCCATGTGGGAGAGCCTCAATGATGGTAGGAAAAGCTCTCGGTGCAAACTTTGTGAAAAGAGGCTGAAATACCATGGAGACACAACAGGCTTGGTGAATCATCTCAAATATGTAACTATAGTGGCAACGCTAAAACCGGGGCGCTCACAGCCTCAAACCCGTTTGTTGTGGCGAGTTCTGTGGTGATGGAGGGGGGGAACACCTGCGCTGCTGCTGTCGTGGGCCGCTCCCAGGCAGAGCAGTCTGACGTTGGGGTGAAGTGCATTCTAGCTAGCAATCCTTTAGGCTGCAGACTAAGAGCTGCATTCCACGCGGTGCAAGTAATCACAGTTTCAGCAGTGTCGCTGCCCTGCAGCTCACGTCCTCTGAGCTGGAATTCCAGTTTGTTGCAGAGTCTACACAAGTGGCTCATGAACGCTGTACATATGACTCATAAAAGCTGCATTTGAGCTCAATTGTGGATTCTATCACAGCAGAATGAAGCCCATGAGCAGCTGGGCTTCAGTATGACTATTAATTATCGTCGCAACCTGCTGGCTATATTTTGAACTGCAGGAGTGAAACATGAATTAAACATATTGTAGCATTGGCGTAGAAGATGATGAAGAAAATGTGCGTACAGGCGAATGCTGTTTTATTGTGAACTAGCTCACTGTGGTAGTTTTGGAGTAGCAAGTGGTAACATGGGAAGACATAACATCCAAGGAGGTCCAACCCCTTCCAACACACCATAACCCTCAATAAAAATTACTCTAATGAACCACCCAGGGTCGGCAGCACTCACAACAAACATATTCTGACAACTGTGTGGAGCCTCTGACGGATATATATTATAGTTTTATTATATATTATAGTTTTAAAAGAAGATTTATGAGAATAGCTATTCTAGTATGTGCTTTGCAATACCAACACATATTCAAAGAATGTAAAAACGGTAGCTTTAGGATTCCTTTCTCTTCCAGGTGACAAGCCACTCAGCACTATAACTTGACCAGAAAGAGCCCCAGAATAGAAGCTGTTGCTGTTAGTAAGCTAATTTGCTTAGAATTTTAATGATAAGCTTTCCCTGTAGAAAAACCAGCACAGACCAGCATCATTAGTCACCAGCCAAACCAGCATGTGATGTGTTCTGGACACTGGTATGCTGGTCACCCAGCTATTTGAATGCTGGGTGACTAGTTAACCAATACCAGACCAGTATAAATCATCCTAGACTAGCACACATCTAAGCTAAGTTATATGGTAGGCTTACTGGTAGCAGTGTAAATCACAAATTTCATCACAATTCTTCTAGTTCTTCATTGATTCTTTCAGCCAGTCAGATCGGATGATTTTCAGTCCCTCAAAAAGAACTGACACAATGCAATGCAACTTGGTTTGATACTAGAGCTGAGTGCTAGCCTGAATCAGAGCCAGTTTTCCTTTGTTTTTGTGTTCCATTTCAGAGTTATTCAGTAAAGCAGAATTATAGACCAGATCTATGACTTGTCTGAGTTCTGTGAAGGAACCTCTTCAAGCTACAATATGATAAAATTTCACATAATTGAGCCGCCAGCTTCAACAATGCCTCGCCTTTGTAGGTGAGCTGACAAGTTTGTGGCATTACCTGAGAATCTTAATTCTCAGCTGTAGTCTGTCATTCCATTTTCTCTTCTAAAACCAAAATGGTTCTTCACCCATGGCCTGTTACCAACAAGAGAGTGTAAAACTTTGTTTTTGTGGCTGCTACTGCTCAGATGACTGATAGATTGCTGCTGCATCATCAGATGCTTTAGGCCGTTTTCTCACTAAAGCTTTTTTCTGGACGCAGGACCAATTTCTCTGTGAGGTATTTTTGGTCAAGTGGAAAAGGATCCTTTTCCCACCATCACAAAACCTACAAAGGGAGGTCATGTCAAAAGTTGAAGCAGCCACATTACAAAATCAACAAATCAAGCAACCCCGCATGCAGGGCTGGGATCAGGCAGCTTCCACACGAACAGCAAACCGCTGGAAGTTTGAGTTTGTGGGAAACGTACCCCAGACCACAGATTTCAGGAGGACCAGAGATTGGCTCCCGGTACTGCGTTTGGAGTCGTGATTTGTTCATTTTGTAATGTGACTGCTTCAAGTTACTGGGATACTTCCCTTTACAAGGTTCATAATGGACTGTGTTCTTCACCACTTGACTGTCTGTATCCAAGGATTATAATGAAAAGCAGCAAACAGGTGAAGCTTGTGTCTAAAATTTTTCAGTCTTTCACACAGAAGAGTTACAGACTTGATATGGACTTGTGGAATCATTCCACCTTTCAGATTAAATTCCTGTGTGCGAAAGCAGTCCAGTGATAATCAGCCCCTCGCCACAGGATCCAACCTGGGTCGCAGTCTCAAGTATAAGTGTGAAAACATCTTTATTGTGACCACAAGTCTGCAATGAAGGCTTTATTTAGTGGTTGAGAGGAATCATGTGGATAATGTTGGAACAGGGGTGAATATAAGCAGCAGTGCATCAATGTTTATATGTCACATGAATGACAGCAGATCGTTCGCTATTTGGTTGATGCATTAGTACAGATCAATGAATTGTTGCATGCCTAGTAACTGCTAAGCAAGATAGCTAATTAAGCAGATAAGATGATTTAGGGTGGCGGAAAATGACTGAAATGGCAATTAGATAATTAATTGTGATGAAGGCTATCTTTTAAGCTGATACAAAAGAAATGAGACCAGTTCCCAGTTGGACCTTGTTTTTGAATGTGCATTGGGAATATATGTAAAGTAACTGAATATATAATTTAGAATAAAAAGACATTTTGATCTGGATGTGTTGAAAGTTTAAATAGTGAAGTTGGTGCCTGTGTATAAAAATATTTCTAAAAAAATTTCATTTAAATGAAAAATCACAATGCATATTTTTTTATAACATTTATAAACTAAAACAAGAAGATCTCAGCTATCCTGTTCAGTTCTCTTAGACATGCATCTCATGTGGCTCCTCGTAAAGCTGCGGGCAAAAATGTTAAAAGTGTATGTAAAATTGCATCACAGCAACTAAGGCTAACTTCTAAAAGATATTATAAACATTCTCTAAACCACAATGAGACACTTTATTCTGGTCCAGTAAAAAACCCATAAGTGTTATTTTACAGTTTTTATCTCTTCACAATTAGTCACTAACATTACTACTATTAAAATAGTAAAAATAAGTAAAACCTGGGCAGGTGTGTCCAAACATTCGACTGATAGTGTAGGGCTGTGTACTGGAAAGAACCTGCTCATACTTTATGTTTTATGATACATTTATATATATATATATATATATATATATATATATATATATATATATATATATATATATATGTGTGTGTGTGTGTGTGTGTGTGTGTGTGTGTGTTATTTTTTTCTTAGAAAAACATAGAATCCTATTTTTTTCCCCACAAGATTGAGCTCTAACCCAGTAAACATACAAAGTTGTTACAACATCGTCTACTTTCTTAAAACATTGCTACAATGTTTTCAGAAGGTGGTTGTGTTTACTTTGTCTGAACAAGTTACAATGTAACTTTTGGGCAACTTAGCAAAATTTCATGGAGTTCGATGAAGATATAATGGAATGTATGAAAGATTCCAGTGTGTTGTCACAATGCTGTCAGAGAACTATCTGAGGAATTATATTTTAATGTTGTGGCAATATTGTGGACACCAAAACAGTAGGCTTTCACAAGGTAACCAAGTTTGCTTGGTACAGTCTTTCAGTCTTTTACATTGTATCAAAAATCCTTGATGACTGGACCAATAAAATAGTTATCACTTTAGAGATACTTATTTTTCTTTGGACAGTGACGATGTGCTAATGTTTGCTAATGCTAACTTGTTTATGTTGTATTAGAAGAGTCTTAAGGCTGAATATAGATTACAACCCTGTCAGGCTAGTCGTTCAGGGTTACCCAGCAAACACATAACGTTGTCACAATGTTGTCTACTTTCGCAAAATGTTGCTACAACGTTGTCAAAAGGTAGTGCTTTTGTCTGAACAAGGTTGTCACAATGTCGCTATTAAATAACATTGTTTTTGGTATTATTTCTACATGTGGGCAACTTTACCAAATTCTATTCGGATATAATGGAACCTATAAAGGATTAAAGTAGGTTCTGACAATGTTAACACTGCGTTGTCAGGTAACACTGTAACAACTTTCTGAGGGATTGCATTTCAACGTTGTAGAAACATTGTGGGCACTAAAACAGTATGTTGTCACACGTAACTGTGTTTGCAGCGTAAACACAACACAGAATGAACCGCGGTCTGCCACCAGTCTTCGTATGTAAACTATTAATTCGAGAATCGATAATATTGTGATACTCAAACCGGTCGATATTTTCTTACAGCCCTAAATGAAAAAAAAAAACGCTTAGCAACGCAAAGAAAGGGGACGTAGCTTCACAAGGGCGGCTTATTTAAAAGGGAATAAAGACGCGACTAAAACCAAAGAACGAAATAAAACTCTTAATCCAAATCACTGAAAACGTTCTCGGATGATGGAAAAGAGTGTGAATCAGAGCCGGGGAATAAAAATAAACTCGCTCTCACTGGACGGAGCCCCGTTATTACTAAGGCTAGCGCGATTATGTTAGCTTGAGCGATGATTGAAATTACACTGTTGGCTCTTTATATCTTGGTTGGTAAAGTGTGGAGCGAGATAGCCGCCACGATTCGCCTGTGTGGCTTGGCGCCTTTGAAATAACAACCCTTTCTCTGCTCCACTCAATCACCCACACACATACACACACCAACTGACACACACAAACTGAATCTCTCTCTCTCTCTCTCCCCCCTCCTTCTCGCCTTCTCTCTCTCTCTCTCTCTCCCCCACCTCCCTCCCTCTCTCCCGCTCGACTTCTATAATTCAAATCCTGTCAGCCCTGTTCCAGACTGCTGGCGCCAGCCTCTCTCTCCAGGAAAAAAAAGAGAGGAGAAAAAAAGCAAAAGGAAGAAAAAAAGCTCTTTGAGGGACAAAGCCGACGGAGCCACACACGCACACACACACACACACACACACACACTCTCGCACGCACACGCGCGCGCGCACACACACAGAGCCAGGGCCGGGAAACAGAATGAAGTTTTTTAAAGAGGCAGCTGTGGGTGGACTTTTCAGGACCCAATATTTTCCCTATTTTTTTCCTTTCTTTCTTTCTCCCTCTATTTTTTGTTTTACTCACTCTCTTTTGCTCTCTCTTTCTTTCTTTCTTTTCTTTGATCTTTTCACTGCCTTGACTGATCTACGCCATAAAAAACTCCCCAGTGATATTTTTCTTGGCAAGTTTTAGTGATCGTTTAAAATGACTTACAACCTGGACAAGTTAGGCAAACTTCTATTTTTCTTTTGATTCAACTCTAGCCTAATCGCGCTTAATTGGAGAGAGAGAGTCAGAGAGGCAGAGGCAGGTTCGGTACTGCGATCTCAAGTCAACGTTTTAACTTGGTTAAAAATAGCCCCGAGACCAAATCCATCTATTTTAGTCTTAATGAGCGGCCCAGTCATGTGACGTAAACGGGCAGAAATGACAGGCAGTGTCCGCCAGTCCAACGCTGACTCAACACTGCTCTCACTCCTCATCAAAGTCCTCGTTTGGAGGGAGAAAAAAAAACTCCCTCGTCCACTCTTTCGCTGGCATTTAGCCACATGCACACATTTGCACATACACTATTCATCACGTAGGCCACATGCATTTCACACACTCCTGTTCACACTAGGGATATGCATCTCCATCACTAAGGCTAACATAATACACAGCTCGATGCATCCGATCCGATAAAGGTACATGATGAAGCTACTACTTCTAGTGGCACGATATGTTTCACCCCTATTGACAACATGTTGTGATTCAATGCATTGCGATGTGTTGCAAAAGAATACTATTCTGTGCAGTATTCTGTATGGTACACATAGTTAGTTAAGCGGACAACATATCAAAATTTAACTATTTTACTTAACAGAATGTTTGTGAGCCCTTTATCATTTTGTGGTTAAAATATGAGCAGCTCTTTATGTATTCCATAAAAATAGATAAAGAGAATAAATTTCAGCGTATAACATAAAAAGTCAATAGTCTTTCATTCATTTATAGAATAAAGTAATATTACATTAAAAGCCTGTCAGCAAAAGTATGCAAACATCTGCTTTCAGGAACTGGTGTGACCCCCTTGTGCACCTGAAACCAAACAGTTCCTGTAACTGTTGACCAGTTTTACGTTGGTGGGCTTTCTTGCTTTAACCTCAACATTTCTATTGGAATAAGTTTGGACATCGACTAAGTCATTTCAAAATGCAACATTTCTTCTGCTTTAATTATTCACAGTCACTGGTGTTGAAATTCTACATTCTACTGCAGAATTTCTTGATACAATCCAGAATTTCAGCAAATGATACCAAACTGTCCTGGTCCAATAGCAGTTAAACAGCCACAAACTGTGAAACTACCACCGCCATGTTTCACAGTTGGGTTGAGGTTCAGTTTTGATAGACATAACGTCTTTCATTTAAGCTGTAAACATTTATTTTTGTCTTCCCCATACATGCAAAATTATTTTAGCCTTCTGTCTCATCCAGGTGGTCAAAAAGGCAGAAATGTTTTTACTGGAAAGTAGTGACTTTCGAACTTTCTTCATACTGTCATGCCATACTGTTCTTGTTGAGAACCTGGGGTTCTTTGTGATGTCCCAGAATGTTCTACACATTAGAGTCGGTTTTGTTGGATGACCGCTCTGAAGAAGGGTAATAGTGGTGTTAAATTTTCTCCATTCACACACTTTTCTGCCTGACAGTGGACCGGTGAAGTCCAAACTCATCAGAAATAGCTTTGGAGCCTCTTTCAGTCTAATAAGCATTAGATTTTTTTTTGAGGTCCTCAGAAATGTCATTTAACTGAGACATGGCATGCACTAACAAGTCTGGGGGAATTATTAGCAAACTAGAATATTGAATAAAAATAAGTCATAGCGTTTGCACAAAACCATATTATTATTATTATTTTTTTATTATGTTTTATTTTCCCCCTCAGTGCGTGAAATCATGTCAATAAACAGTTGACAATTTAGACTTTGGACTCAGGATGATGTTTTTAAATAGAGTAGGGTTAGTCACAACACTTACACCTATGTGTCATCCAATTGATTGAACCCCTATACCTTTACACCAGAGGTCACTAATAGGTGGACCATGGTCAGGGTCCAGACTCAAACGTCTTCTAGAGTAGAGAGAACTGATAATCTATTGAGAACTACTTAACTGGGGCTTAATTTTGACAGTGTTTATTTTAGCTTTTCTTGTCTTTACGGTATACAGGCTTTGCGGCGCAGTAAACTCACAGACCAATCGTGTGCATTGTAAGTTTACCAAAGTCTCCTCAGCCAATCAGATTTGTGCAGATTTGGGAGTGCAGCGCGCACACAGGTGAGGTACAAAGCGAGAAGCAGCAGTCGGAGAATAAAGCAAGAAAAAGAAAAGTCGATGGCTTTTCAACCAGTTATGGAGACATATGTGTATTCTTCCCAACAGGCAGCTCCAAAACAACAGCTCAAGATGTGAAACAGAGTTAACAAAAACTTTTTAAAGCGTTTTATGTACTTTTTCTTAGTGCACTTTAAGGGGCACTTTTTTGAATGTAGACCATTTTATTTTATAAGTTTTATAAAAAATTTATTCTGTTCCTCATTTAAAACAATACATATAGTTGAAAAATACTGAACAGTATTTGTAATTTGGTTTATCTTTCAGTGGCCGATGACATAAAATGCTAATAGAACTACTAAGCTACTTAAGTATACAGGGTATGGCACTGAATCATAACACAAGTTACGGTCATAACACAAACACGGTCCGGACCTTGGCCTTAGGAATTCCCTCTTACTGGACCATACTGAATTCTAATTAAATACCTCTGCTCTATACCATACCAACTGATCATCCTATAGGTTCACATACATTTGCCACCAAAGATATTCAACATTGGATCACTAAAAACTGTAAATTGTTTGTGTTGTTTGTTGTATTTGCTTAACTTTATCAAGGGTTATGACTGAAATGAGGATCTACACTTTCAAACAGGCCTGTATTTGGTTCTCTAGTAGTGCAACCCAGTGGGCATCTAATTTTATGCTGTTTCTATTTGACTGCTAAATGTGCAGTTTAACAAACAGGACTTTTCACAAGTCATTTTAGTGTAAGAAAAGTATCAGACAAAAGATACTATAAAACACTCTTTCTATAACACTAAGATATCTTTACTAATCAATAGGGTGATGCCGTTGGTTATTGATTTAGGATGAACAGAGCTGTTTGCCAGCAGGGTGTAAAAAAAAAAAAAAGTTGCAATACTTTGCTCACCAGTCTTCTTGTAAGGAGTACCATCAAGGCTACCCAGAGCTGAATCTGAGGGGGAGGGGAAGGCAGACGCCTCCACACTCAAAGCATGTCACCATGTGCTGCTTGTGTACTTTATAGCAGCAACATGCATCTTCTGAAATTGCTGCCTGGACACGCCTTCGACTCAAATTGGCCCCTGACAGTAGTGGAGATGAGAGAGAGCGTTCTTGAGAAACAGTTCAGAGACAAAAATAGAAATATTATTTTTTTGGGTCACAAATGATCCCAAATTGTATCTGGTGCCCAATTTTTTAATCGGATCATGAACCGTTATGTCGGGTGCACCTATGCAAATCAGTAAACCTTGAAATACTTACTAAAGTCAGTGAATTGATGGGTTCTATCCATGATGACAGACAGACCAATGTAGGTTCAGCAGAATTTCAGTAACTGTACTTTGGTGGAATCAAGCCAAGTGTTTTTTATTGTTATTCCTTCATATAACTTGCAAATGTTAGGATGAAATTTAGGCCTCATAGTGCAACACACAACAGCAGCCCGTTATAGAGGACTACATAGAGTGCACATACACAGCAGGGTGAAACAAATGCAGATTATACAGTAAATACAACAGAAAAGAAAGATACAGAACAGAATGTAAACACACAAGACAATATATACGAATGGGAAATTTAGCAGCATGGTGGTGATTAAGAAACTACCACTGTCAACTATCTATGTAGCGCTTTGGGTTGAGAAAATAATTGAAATTATTATTGTTATTATTATTAACTGTGAACTGTAACATAAGTTTGAGGTCTTATAGCAGATTCAAATAGAATTTAAAGCACAGGTGGACAGTGGTGGTTTAGATGTACTTTGTTTGAAATAATCATTTTGGAGATATAAGATTTTGCTCTACCAGCAACAAGATATTATATATCAAGTGATTCCAAATCTTCAAACAGTAGTGTAGGTAAAACTATAAAATCAAAACAAATTAACAAAAATTAATTCAATGAAATCAAATTTCAGTTCTGGGGCCCAGCTCCACTTAGAATTACTCAAAGCAAAGATGCAAAGCAAAGTCTGTTTTGTGCTGTTCCCCAAATGCATCCCTGCAATGCAGCCTAAAACAAAACCTTAAACATAGTCCAAAAGTACAAATGTGCGTCAACATAAACATATTTTGCAAATGATTTTTGCGTCCTTGCGGGCCAGACTGCTGTGGCCCCGAAAGCTCTTTGTGTTAATGCAGTCTTGAGCCTGTACTTTTAAAATTGCTATGATTCAAACCACATCAACACTGAAAACTGCACATAAATAATTGGGATTATTTAACAACCGTGCATGGTCTGAATCAAGTGTGATGATTTAGGACTGACTATGTGATAATAATAATAATAAAAAAATACATATTGTCACTGTCCAAAGAAAAACATATGTCATTTGAACATGACAGCTGTTCTTTATATCTGGTTCAAGTTTCATGATTAATGGATCAATAGAAATGCTCCAAAATCATTTGTAATAAAACCTCTTTACATTAACTTGCAGTAAGAGTGAAGAACGCTACTGGCCTCTGTAAACGTACTGTTTTGAAGATATTGTTTTTCTTTGGACATTGACCATATGGTTTAAATGATTTGGGCCTTGTTAAAACCTATGTGTGCCTAGAGTTTGTATTTTTATTCTGTTTTATTAATATATATATATATATAATCTGCAGTTGCCATGCACTGTTCAGTTAGCTCTGCATTTTCTTGTCCAGCCACTTTAGTGGTGTGGCACTGAAACACATGTAAATTTACAGTCCAGTGCAGGGATGAATTACTGACTAGGCGAGTGGGGCCAGTACCTAGGGGACTGCCAGGGGCTTTGACCACAACACCCTTGGGAGCTCAAATATTTAAGATAATCCACTATATATGTAAATATTAGATAAATGAACAGACATTACAGAAGAACAAATGACTAAAGAAATGAAATAAATAAAATCATTTTTTAAAGGTTCAATTTTATTATTCTATTATTGTTGCCTTTCAGATGGGACATTTTAGACGCGGGCCTAGTTCTGTTTTGCCTCATGACTTGGTTTGTGTCAAATTCGCATTGCCTGCAATGACCATAATCACAAATTTGTACTGTTAATTAATCTCACTTTTCAGGTCCTTCAGTAGCTACAGTTAGACTTCTGTGGAGGCTTGCAGGACCATGAACCATCCCTGACCCACAATAACGAGGATGCAGAGTTATAGGCTAATCCTGATCCCAAAGGCAACCTAATATTGTTTTTATTTCATATCCTTTTTCATCCTTTTCATCTATTTTCACCTTGAAAAGTCAATATTTCGAAACGTGACATATTGAATCATTTACCACGTCACATATCAACAATCAGATTGGTCGCCGCCCTGCTTATTTGCATAGGATAGACAGCAGAGTGAGCAGGGTACGCATCAGCGGTTTGATGTGTCAGTTATGTGTGTGTTTTGTCATCTCTCGGCTCATTATAGTATGTTATGACACATTCTGTTTGATGTAAATTATTTTTAAAAATTCACATCATATAATTTCGCATGACGTCGCTGTATACGTTACGTCTATATGCTGCTAACAATTTCAGCACCCCCAACTTAAAGGCCTCCTGCCTCCCTGGCTGTACGCTTTCATGACTTTTTTGTTACTCTAGCCTCGTAGGTACAAAGTAAAACAAGGGTCTTTGGCTGACTGGGTCCGTTGGTGGAGTAATAGGAAAATTGTGCAAATTTGATTTCTGCTGGAACCGCTGCTTTAATAAAAGGCCAAATAAAAGAAACAGCGGGCAGCAGTAGCATTCAGTGAAGAGATGAGGTACCAGAGACTGGACAAAACACACAGTAACTGAACATGAGCATCTCTCTCTCTCTCTCCCCTATGTTCTCCCTCTCTCTCTGTCTATATCTCTGTCTCTCCCCAGGTTCCCCTAGACAGTCTCCTCAGTGAGCCCACATACTGTACCCACAACTAGGGGACAGGATGACCCCTGCGTGTCCCTCTCCAAACACACACTGAACTCTCCAGAGACAGAATGGAGGATGAATACTCTCTCGCGCCCCCTCCCTCCCGTCCTCCCTCCCTCGTTCACTCTCTCTACCACTACCTCGGCCAGCCCGAGTGTGAGGCTGCCACGCGCGTCGGCTGCAACGGTAATTGGAACATAATGGAACATTTTCGGCGGCTGAGCTGAACCCTTTGCCCTCATCACCTCCTGAACCACTCACAAAATAGGCCCACGCTCCATTGCAAAAGAGGAGCAGTCTCTCTCTCCCTCACACACTCACACACACACGTACACACAACTTGAGCCTCTGATTGACCATCTTGGCAGTCTTTGTTCAACACACACACACAGTCCACCTCATATAGCCTTAATATACCCAGGCACACACACACACACACACACACAAACATGCACCTGCTGTTTTTTTTTTTTTTTGTGTGTGATTTATTTTCTGCAACATGCACACACACCTGCACTGATTTATTTATTTAATTTGTTCATCATTCTCCTCCTACATGTAAACATAGTTTAAAGTTTGTTTAAGCTAACAGAACCCTTATTAGGGTGGACACATGACAGTCCAAACATCTTCAGAAAACTTCATATTTTGTAAAATTCAATTGCAATTTATATATATATATATATATATATATATATATATATATATATATATATATATATATATATGGTGAATGGACCAATAGAAGTGCTTCATTGACTAAAAGTAATATATATATATATATATATAGTCCAACTCGATGTTAGTCCTCAGAAGACACGTCCTATACCAAGTTCTCTTTGAACACTCTTTTCTTTAATTTACATACAATATCAGAGCAACAGCTATGAAAATGGTGGACTATGTGCAGAAATCTACTGTTCCAGGTTATAAAGACCATGTTGGCACTCTTCTTACCCGTCCCAGTGAACTCTCAACTAGTTTGGCTGATGTTCATTTTTAAACAAGACTGAAATTGTCTTTTTTGCGAACATCTTAATCAAATGTTCTGTTCCAGCTCAAGTGCTACAGCTTGTACAGGCATTAGAATGCGACTGCAGCACTTAATGTGGAACAGAAAATCCACATAACAAGCTACCAATCAGCTCCCACATCTTTAACAAGATCCTGGACAACTTTAATTCATAATTTGCTCCGCACATTTCAGTACAGACATTATCCTTGGACAATATTGAGCAGCTTCGCTCAGTGTCTGACACTAAAGAGGCTGAAGAGAGGAGCAGTTTCACCTTCATTAATATCACAGTCCCAACAGTAACCTATAAGTAGCAGCCATGCTGCGTGATTTTATCCACTTTTTGATGGTTGAAGCAGATCACTTTAAAGTTCCACAGTGAGTAACAAGTTTGTGTTGTTCAAGATCAAAATATATATTTAATCTGTTTCAACATGAAACATGAACCAGAAACTTTCATCTGTGACAAATAGAACAAAATCAACATGTGATAAAACATTCATAGGCCTTTCCTTTTCGTACACATTACTGAGAATCAAGAAAATAACAGACAAATAAAAAATTTAATTTAGTCCAACGAAGAAGCTGCTGGTGTGCTCAGAACAATGTGGCTACCCCAGAGCCCAGACCTCAGCATCACTGATTGAGATCACTTGGATCATGAGAAACAGAATGTGTTGTTTTACATTATTTGAGCTCAGCAGCAGCTATTTTACTGTGTTAACATTTCATGATGAATTACAACATATTAACGTGAACATACATTAAAAGTTAAGAATGCTTTCCTTTCCCCTTTAAAACTGGCATTATGTAGATGCATGATTTTAGGACAGAAACAATATAGAGCTCTATAGCTCTGCAGATTTTTGTAAGGGTTTGTGGTGAATCCTCATGAAAGAATAGAGATATAAAGAAAGGAAGGCTGCTGTCATACCAGAGTGCGTCATTGTATACCATTAAAGTGCTATTGGACAGTTAATGAACTAATGTACACTAAAGGGCAACACCCAAAGAGTTTAATTGTGTTACAAGCTCCCTTACAGACAACAACAGTGCCTTACATTACATGAAATGGTTAAGAATACTCAGCCTGATGACGGAGACATTGTTCTGCAATAGTTGTGTGATACCATTCCGGCCTAAAACATATTTCAGTCAATTTATAAAGTCTTAAGTATTAAAAGTATTAAGTCTAATTATAAAGGTGGTGTACATGATGATTTTTCAGATTTACCACTATCATGAACATTACATATAAAAACCCACCACAGATTGACTCCTGGCTGTGCCCACCATCAGTGTAGAGAACACCTCAAAGAGCAAGCTTCTCTACAAATCTCTAAGAATGGCAAACCGCTCTGAATGACGTATATGTTATATGACCTATAGGCTTACATGTTTCTATGTATAAATAAGACATATAAAAATTGATGGAATTCCCCTTTTTAACTATTATCAAAAAATGGGCTCTTATCTGGCCCCTCCCCCAATGTGTCAATCACCTTCAACCTGTCACTCAATCTGAGACTCCCCACCCACTCTCCTGATTCCAGAGTCCCCCTTCCACATGTCCCATGGCAGGCTACTCTGGGGCAAATGTGGCAGCCCAAATTGAATAGGCCCTGGCTATTGTCCCTCACTGTAGGCTCAGCATTGCTAAATTGGCTTTCTGCACGAACTGGCCCCCACCTGAGCCTTCCCCGCCTGCCTCCCTAAAGGATGGACGCCCAGACTGGTCACTCTGCCGCTCAGTCAATCAGGCAAGCCTACAGGGACATCAGACCCACTCTCACACTGATGTACAGGCGGTCACCACACACTGGCCCGCACTGAAACCCGGCAGCACCCTTTATTTAATCTAAGCATTTATCATTTGAGAATGAAATCTTGACAGTTGCAGTAAGATCTGGTTAAAGGATAAGATTAACTATGGGTCAAGAAATAGTCATGAATAAATACCGCAACTAAGCCCAAAAAATTGTTAAAAGCAGTTTATATTTTTCACTGTGGAACAGAAATGCTAAGAGTCTAACAGTGACTAATTTTAGTGTTTAACATTTTCGAAAACCACTGCCTGTGAACACAGTTCACCACTGCTTCCACAAATCCAAGTTAAAACTCCACCATGCAAGAACGAAACCATATATAAACAGATGCAGAAACGCTGATGCCTTCTCTGGATCCGAGCTCATTTAGGATGGACTGAGGTAAAGTGGAAAAGTGTCCTGTGGTCTGACGATTAAAAATTTGTAATTCTGTTTGTGAATCATGGAAGCTGCTTCCAGCTTGTTATTAGAGCACAGTTCAAAGCTGGCATCTGTGATGGTATGGTGGTGCATTAGTGCACAAGGCATAGGTGACTTGCAAATATGTCAAAGCATCATTAAGCTGAATAATATATTCAGGTTTCAGCGTTACATATCATTGCTTTCCAGCAAGTAACTCCAAAATAGTAACTATACTGGCCATTCAAAAACAAAAAGTTACTGTTTTAAGGTTTTATTACAAGCGATTTTGAATAATTTCTATTGGTTCATTCATCATGCAACTTTCACAAGATATAAAGAACAGCTGTTGTGTTTAAATGATACAGACACAAAAGTAGAGATACATGTTTTTCTTTGGACAGCAACAATATGCTCCCATCTTATATGAAGCAAGAATGAGAAAACATTTCACTTCTAAAACTACAGCAACTGGTCTCTCCAGTTTCCAAACACTAACAGAGTGTGGTTCAGAAAAGCAATGATGCAACACAGTGGTAAACATGAATTTGTCCCAACTATTTTGAAACATGCTGCTGACATTAAATTCCAAATGGGCATAATATTCAATATGCCACCCTTTGTACTATTTTCAATTAAATATATGCTTTATTTCTCTTTTTTCACACTCTCATTTAGCTTATTTACATTTGCACACTGTCCCAACTTTTAGAAACCTAAACGTTCTGTTCTAATTATACCTAATATGATGTTGGAAGTACATGTGACACCCAACCAGATGAGGCATGGACTCTACAAGACCTCTGAAGGTGCCCTGCGTTATCTGGCACCAAGACATTAGCAGCAGATCCTTTAAGTCCTGCAAGTTGCGAGGTGGAGCCACCACAGATCATACTTCTTGTTTCAGCACATCCCACAGATGCTCAACCCGACTGAGATCTGGGGAACTTGTAAGACAAGGCAACTTCTAAAACTCTTCGTCATGTTCCTCAAGCCATTGCACAACAGTGTGTCCAGGCCTCTGCCATTGGGTAATAACATTGCCATGAAGGAATGTACTTGGTCTGCAATGATGTCAAACTGAGGTCCACATGAATGTCTGGATTCAGGGCTACCCAGCATAACACTGACCAGAGCAATACACTCACTCCATTGCCTTGTCTTTTTTCCCAAGGTGCATTGCGATGCCATCAATTCCCTATGTAAACGCTGCACACATACTCTACTGTCTACGTAACAAAGGATTCATACTATCTTTTTAATTTGGGCTCAGGCTTGTTTTGAGAACAAATCGAACAAAGGACATTTACATTTTCAGCTATGGGTCTAAACTGGTTAATGTCTGGATAACAGGCCTAAAGTTTGAGGAGTATTTTGTTTATCCAAGTTACTGCCCACCGCCCATTGTAGTAGCTGACATTAGTAATTTCATACAAGCTCTTTCCAGGGTGACTACAGCGTTTAGTGTTTTTGTTCTAGGTCATTCAGTATAAAAGGCTAAGGGTTTGGCTCATATGCTAACTTTTTAGTTGCATCTTCACTGGCTCCAATTATCATTAGTAGGGCCTTCTAAGGATTTGTCAGTCACAGGGAATCACAAGTCATACAGTTTGTACTTCCAGCCGCCAGCACCCCCTTCACTAAATAAGCCACAGGCCTCTTAGGCGGCAGCTGAGTTTTAGAAACAGCTGTGCAGTCATAACAGTGTGTGTGTGCCCAGACTCAACGCAGGGCTCGCTCACACATCTTTTGGTGCTTCAAAGGCAATCTGATATACCAGACACACACACATAGCACATGTGTGCAGTCTCCATACATGTGCACATACTTAGTACATGCACACATATATACACACACACACACACACACACACACACACATCAAAAGTGTCTCAAGGTATCTTAAGTTGAAATGATTAGGATCCAGTCTTACTTTTTTATTTTGTGATCCCAAAGTCTTAGTGAAAGACTAAAATAAACCCCAAATGAAACATAGCCTCTGTTTCCCAGAATGAGTTCGAAAAGGTGAAAAGCACAGCCGTCGTGGCGCAATAGTTAAACAACGATCAGTTATGACATTCTTGGCCAGCTAAGATTCTCGGTCAGCTAACTGGCGTATCTATCTAACTCCAAAAAAGCTGAGACAACAAGTAAAGTACGAATACAAACAGGCAGCAGTGATGCATACGTGTAATTTGTCCTGTATTTGAACAAAATCAGTAAAACATTGATCAAATCAAATGTAATGATTTATTTTATTACCATCATTGTCTTTTGTGGTGTCACTTTAGAACAAGACTAATCTTATGAAGGTTTATGAATGGTTCAAAATGAGTGTATTACTAACCACTAACTGGATCATAAAACATTAACAATCAGTTACAACACATATATAAAAACAGTACAACAGTGAACAATTGAAGAATAACAGAGAACTCACATTTTGGTAATACTGTTAATGCTCAGACTTTGACGTTTACTGATATATCAGATAAGGAATGCACATTATAATGGCTTATTAATACTTTGTTAATTCTTTATGAAATAAATAAGTGGTAATAAGCTCGTTTTAAACCATTCATAAACTCTTTATAACGATAGCCTTTTTCTAAAGTGGTAAATATATGATCACTCTGAAATTGATGCCTGCAAACCAAAAGTTGGGACAGGGCAATTTACGACTTGGCACATTGTGGAATGTAAAAAAAAGAAAAATCTTAAGCAGGTGATGCGATCATGTCTGGGTATAAAAGAAGCATTCAAGGAAATGCCTAGTCCTTTAGGAGCAGGGGTCCAGGCACACCACTTTGCCAAAAATGCATTAGCAAAAAAAAAAAAATCAAACAATAATGTTCCTCAACCAGGGACTGCAGGAATTTTAGGTATTTTAAACTCTACAGTTCATAATATTATCAAAAGATTCAGAGAATCCAGAAAAATCTTTGCATAAGGGAAAATGATAACAACCATAACATGTGACCTTTAATCCTTCAGATTGCACTGCACTAAAAACTGGTGAAACTTGTCAACCAATGAACTCTCAAAGAGGCATTTTCTTTGTTAGGAGGGGTTTACGCACCACAACCCTGCATTGAAATTCAAGGTCACCTGAGGAACAGTTGCTCTTTTGTTTTATTGTACATATGGCACTAATAAACAAGCATCACAGTCACTGAATGTGATTTTCACCACAATTTCTGAGCCTATTTACTGATGGTTTGCTCATAGCTCTAAATGCAGATATCACCATAGTCCCTGTTCTGTCTGAAACTCTAGCTGACTGAAGCACCCATCACCCATGTCCCAGTATTGAACCTTCGTTCAAAGGTGTTTTACTCTTTCCATCTTTAATCAAAATCAATATAGAATTTTGAATGTTTAATTTTATCATGCAGTGCCAGTTTCCTGACGCTTTCCAGTTAAATAACAAACTGGTTTTAAAATTCTACCAGTTTTCTGGTTCTATGGCTGCTTTTGATTTACTCACTAGAATTTGGGCACTGGCTAGGTTGTCAGAGGTGGGAATACTGGGATACTGATGGCTTAATGACATATGACACAAACAGTATGTAATGTTGCAGTGCTATCATCTTCAACTGGGAGGTTCAACCATTTATCCACTGTGCTATGATTAGCCAAACTGTAATTTTTAAGATACATATTCGAGTCATTTCATTCTCCTTTTCTTTACACTGAGAGACCCTGATACAGTCGTGTATCAGTCACACACAGCAATGTTTAAATGAATTAAGCCTTTCTTCAGGCGATGAACATAGCATATAAATGCTAATTCCATTTGCATCCCTAGTATGGTGCACCTAAGCAATTCATAGCAGCAGGAGGATTAGGTGGTTGAGAAGCTGAATGAATGAATGACTAAAAATGCCTGTTGCCCTTAACACTGTGCGAGAAATGGCCCTGAATTACTTGAAAACAAAAGGCTGGTTACAATGTCCTACAGTAAAAGTGAAGTAAGTTTTGTCCTACCTCTGTACAGTTATCATATTGGAGATACCAACACTACTGAAATGCTTTGTGGAAACAGGGCTGGGTGCCGTCAAAGAAAAGAGAACATCATGGTTTAGAATTAGGGATGTAAGAAAATATCGATACACGAGTATCGCAGTATTATGTTTGATGATACTGTATCGATACCCCAAAACACAGTATGGATTTTAAATTAATTGTCTACTTGCAAAAATTGGTGGCAAGCGGTGTTTTATTTCTATTGTTTAATTCCCGACTGTAAGATAGCAGTGCTGTAATCAATCTTCAGCCATTAGACTTTTCTAGAACGACATAAACAAGTAGCTAATGTTAGCATTAGCCAAACTAGCTGAGTAATTGAAGTTTTTAAGTCAGTTATAAAGCCAGTTTTCCTGAATGAAGCCTTAAAACAAAATGCAACTTATTGACTTAAAGTAATAAACAAGACTCCCATATCATGATATATATGGTATCACCAAATTCTGGCCGATACGCAGCCCGGTTTATAATCAGAAACAACTAATGGAAAGAAATAAAACATATTAAATGGTATGAATATAGTGTATTATTGTGTAATTACAAGTTTCAAGTCTCAAGTTTATTTGTCATTTTCACATCATGTCAGGACATAACATGCATTGAAATGCTTGGGGTGAGGCTCAGATAAAACTCTACAGCAGGGCAGCATTTTATACGGTATAGTAGTAAAAAAAGTGCAAACATACAATAAATAGACAATAATGAAGCTACGAAATGAAATAAGCGAGGATATATACATTTTGTAATAACTGAAATATATAAGGGAACATATACAAAACATACACAAGATATATACATAAGATATACAGGAGGACATTTGTAGAAACTTTTGCATAGGCAGGTTATTTAAGAAGATTAATCTGTTTAAAGTGACTTAGTGATATTGTCCATAGCAGTGATAGCAGAATAATTAATATAATAGTATAATATAATATAGCAGTGGCTGATTGAACGGTATTGGGTATTGGATTAACACTCCACAGCCTTATTCTCCTTCATACATCAGGACATCAGCCCTGCTGTCGCAACATAACCTCCTGACTGGTGTAAACACAATTTTTAAATATCACTCTAATCTACAACTGAACCAATTCCCCCGCAAAACCAGACACCTCGGCTTTAGGCTGAGCTCAGAGGAAGCGTCGAAGATGTTGGCGGGAAAAAGAGAGTCTAATTCAAACGGTGAAACCGTCGGTTTAGACAAAGAGACGCGGGGAGAAACAGACCGCCAGGCTTTCTCTTTCTTCCACTCTCTACCCCCAGTCAGAGACAGAGAGACAGAGAGAGAGAGAGAGAGAGAGAGAGAGAGAGAAACAGGGAGAAAGCAGCAACGCAAAGCCGGGCAATAGCTTTCCATCGCTGGCTTACTAATCGGCTCCTTTGTTGTGCTCCATGCGTGCCTGTCCCTGTCACATGACCGCGTTTCCATGGCGACCGAGGTCTGAGTAATCATTTGCGCAATGACCTTTATTCCCCCGAGGGAAGGGGAGGGGGGAGCAGGGAGGAGGAGGGGTAGGGGGGGCTCGAATGAAAGCCGAGCCAGCAGAAGCAGAGAGAGAGAGAGAGAGAGAGAGAGAGAGGGAGAGAGAGCAGCAGAGCGAGGCAGCGGGGACACACACACACACACACACACACACACACACACACAAACCCGAGGAAGGGGGAGGAAAAAAACAGCAAACTGATTTTCTCTTAGCAGTGCTGAGAAGAATCCGTTGGGTTAGATAACGAACAGAGAGGAAGAAGAGGAAAGGAGGAATGCAGCAGCACTGAAAGAGATAGCGGAGATAGAGGGAGGCCAGCTGTGGGGAGGAGAAGGCGCTAAAATGGCGGTTTGAACCCCTCGGTTGGGGTCGAGGTGGTCTGAGAAAGAAAGAGCCTTACGAAAAGCGGCGCCACTTTCCTTTCAGTTCATCACAGAAAGAAAACACTAGTTAGTTCAGCTACTCACTTATTCAGCTTCAACTTGTTTACTGAACAAGTTAACACTTCACTTCTTTACCGCATGGTTTTAAGGTCAAGGCTCGTAATGACCACTTGGGTTTAGACGCTGACTAAATTAAATGGTGGTGGGTTGAAGGTAGTTAGTTCACATTCAGGCCTGGATCACCAAGTTAATGGTCCCCTGCAAGGACAAGGACGAGTCAGGGTGTACTCACACTAGGCGGTCAGACCGTGCCCGAGCACATTTGACCCCCAGAGTCCACTTCGTTCGACTAGTGTGATCACCCTGCCTGTGAGCCTGAACACAGTTCGCATCTAGAGCACAGAATTAGAGTTTTAACATATTAAAGTCTGTAGTTGAGTGTAGCGCATGACTCTTCTCGGTCGCTGCAGTATTCAGTGTGAAATGAAATGATATGGTGCAGCTTCCGGCTCAGCGAATGTTCCTTCAGATTCATTCAGTTTAAATAAAAATGCTTGTGGCATGGTACAAGCCATGGGGACCTAGTGTGAGTATACCCTAAAACACTGGTTTACATGCAATGAAGCCAAAGAGCCCCGAATAATTTGGAGTCTGTGATTGGCTGTTTTTTCCAAGCAAGCTTTGATGGCCAATCAAATCATATGAGATTCTGTCTTATAGAGGCTGTTGTTTTCTACCCATCCAGAGCTAAAACAAGTGCGATCATTATCAGTTTTGTGTGAAAATGTAAAAGTGAACCACTATTGTAATGGCTTACTTCACTAACTGCATCATACCAAGAACATTTTTCATGCCCACTATGTCTGTATGTATTTGGCTTCAGTGATTAGTTGTAAGTCAAGTTTGCTGTGTCAACTCAACTGCCAGTTTTTAATCTAGCTAGTAATATGACCAGGGTAAACGTGTGTGTGGTGAGCGGATGTATGCTTCAAATGTTTTGCAGTGTTGGATCCTCCAACACCAGTTTAATAAATTTAGTGGATTTATCCGGTGTGGTATCAACGAACAAACTTCTCTCAAACTTGAGCTAGAAGGCATGAATGAACTTAAACTGATCTATTAATCACCAGCTTCTTATCTGAATTGTTGGTTTTACCTTAACTGGTGCAGCAATTAAAGCTGACAGAATATAACTGCAGCTCCATTTAAGGTGAAAAGGAAAATTTGAAAGAGAACTTCAGCTCCGTTCGGGAATGGACTGCCTTCTTGGTGTGAATGTCCAACACTGACCGACTATGGTTTTACTGGTTTGGTTCTGGGTTTAATTTCGTGCAGAAACTGATGCCAGTGCTGAAGGTTTATATTTTTGGAAATTGTGTGCAGTGTTGGGGTGACACAGTACAATGTAATGCATTACAGTAAAGTATTATGTAATGACATTACAGTTACTAACTTATATATTACTTATCTTACTCAAATATAATTTTTAATACCCAAAACAAAACAAACTGGATTTTTATTTAGCACCTGGAAGGAAGGTAACTCAGGGAGAAATTAAAAGACTAGTAAGACACATAGTGAAGAAAATGCCTCTGTCTGCTGTGTACTATATGCTTAAATACATATAGATTTGGAAAATAGTAACATAAAGTATTAGTGGAATTTATTATATACATGCTTAGTTGCTACATTGTGTTCCAGAATAAACTATTGTTTATCATTTTGTACTTTTTGGATTTGTTTGTATATTTGATCCCAGTATATTTCTATGCACTCTAAAATATATCGTAAAAGTAAAGTCATGGGTTTGAAGTAATGAGTAAAGTTATCCCTATCACGGTGTTAGTTAAGTAATGTGTAATCATTGATGAATTACCTTTTTTACCACAGTCTCATGTTATCAGGTTAAACTAGGCCTATGCAGCAAATACATTTATAAGATAAAACCTTAAATATCTTCATACCATTTTTGTTTACATAAAGGTCAAAGTAAATTGACAAATCACTGCTTTCTGTTTACATTTGTGTTATCTACTGTCTCAACTTTTTTTTTTCTTATTTAAAGAATTGCCATTATTTCTTTTTCATGGACTTCTTGCCTATCTAAATAAGGAATGCAGTTTCTTTCAAGTCTTTTTCTTCTTAAGTTTCCAAACTAAGTTTGCTATTCGCAAGGGTATTGTACCACGGAGACGAAAAACCTAAAATGTGATTTTGCATTGACAAGAGAGTATAAGAGCGGAGTATAAGAATGTCCATAGATTTTCTGTTTTTTTTTCTCTGAAAATTGAGACCTTTGGCTCCTAAAAAATACATTTCATTTACCTGCAGACTGCCTGTACATTTTCAGAATTTTCCAGGTCTAGAGGTGTTTTTAAATAACATACCTTTCCAGACTTATACAGGTTTTGTGGTTAGCCAATAAATTGCATAAAGTACTAATTAGCCGTGACTTAAGAAATCTTTACAGACTTTGATTTGTGAGAATAAGAAACATATTAGAATCACATGACTTCTCCCACAAGAAATTCACATTTTCAGTGAAACTGATGCAAATAAGAACATTCTAGAAAAAACACCTTTAGTTAACCTGACAGCACCTAGTTAATGTATATAACCTCAAATCACTCAACGTATAAACACAAAGCTAGTATCTCGTTGCTGACACAGTAAGAGAATTGGCCTTTGTTCTCCATTTACTAGTCAAAGTGCTTCAGAGTAGTTAGACTGCTTGCATGAGTATAATAAAATGTATTAGCATGTAGGATTTAAGCGTTCTGTGACCCTATACAGTTATATTAAAGAAGCATGGTGCTGCCTTTATTTTTGGATACCTTACGATTCATTCAGGATAAATAAAGGCTTATTACTGGTTTAATCAGTATCAAGAAAATGTGATTAAAGTGCAAAGTATATTTTGCTCAAAAAGGGGGAGAAGGCAGCGCACAACTATCGTTTTTAATCAATCAATCATTTTTTTTAAAAAACTAACTGAATTATTGTTTATACAAGTAAACTGTAAATATCTGCTACAAGTGAAAATCCAGACTTTTTTTCTACCTTTTGTGAACAATTTAATCAAACCTTATGCAATATGAATATCAGAACTTACCCCATATGCAGGGTGAGTTGCTACAGAATAGCTTAGGCTAATAGCTGCACACCCAAACATACAACTTCACCCACTCAGATTTGACTCTATAATCTCTAAACTTGTGCCAGAGAGGCTTTAATGAGCTGGTATAAACTTGCGTTTGGTTTTGTGTAAAGCTGTTTAGGCACTCTCTCAAAGCTAAACATTAGCCTCGAGTGCTAACATTTAGCAGCATGGCTGCAGGACCATGCTATTCAGCCACTGTTCTGTTGCTGTGGGATTTAAGTGTTGAGGTAACTGCAAGAAGAGCAACAAGTTCTTTCTCCCTCTTGATTCAGGTGCTCATGCAGCCCTTAACAAGAGCCAGCTGACGCTAGTTTGGATTTGGCAGTGCAGGATCATGCCGCTCCCCATGGCTCTCGTCCCAAGTATGTATTCTTGTCGACGCTTGGGACTCGGGCACTGGCTTCATGCTGTGCCTCATGGCCCATTAGCATATTGCAGCATATTGAACCATGGTAAGTTCAGGCTCATTCATGACGTACAAAACTAAGCTGCTACTTGAATATCTTTTTTTCTGGTGGACTGGGAAAGAATACTGTGTTTTCTATAGAAATGTGTGTTTAGTAACATGTTGAACAATTACATAAATATCTTTTCGTAGTTGCCAGTAGGGGTTGCTTTTTAAAATGTTATGTAAAGAAAGTTGAGTCGTTGTTGAGCAATTCTTGGTGACATCAATATTAAAACCACAGGAGAAGGGAATGCTTTAAAATCTGACTTTAAAATCTGTGATAAATTCTACATGTCAGGAGAGCGTGCAGTGGCCTTTTCAATTAGCTAGCATTTAGAGAACCAGAGACACAGAATCTTACAAATTTGCACCCGACTTAGGCGCAGCCTAGGCAGCCTTGTTGAGACACACATCCAGAGAAATGTGAAGCATCATAACTTGGTGAAGTTAGAAGTTTACAGGATTACAGGATTATGATTATAACAATGTTAAATATCTGATTGTTGAAGCGCTGTAAATGGGTGAAGAAATGTTGGAACAAAGCCAAACTCCACAGGTCAGGTTAGCATGGTATGCTATCACCAATGAGCTGGATCACTTTGTGATAATGTTGTTATAATCATGTGATCAGTGACGAGTGGGCATCAAGCATTAGGCATCATTGGTAAGCAGTAACATAACCAACCTAACTTGACTAGTGGACGAGAATGTGAAATCCCTAGTTGCCATAAATCATTAGCCATGTTTGCTTTTCCTTCTGCTTTTCAAAATAACAGTAGATTTAGGAGGAGAGAAAGACCATTGTAAAGCTTGATAGAGTTTTATAAGTTGAGAGATAACAATTCTTTAGACTTCAGAAGAATCCTGCAGAAGTACTCCCTGGGACAACTAGGACCAAACTGGAGGTGGTGGAGAGAAAAAAGGGGGAACATTGAAACGCCAGCATCTAAAAGAAGCACAGTAGGAACACAAGTCAAATCCTTTTCAAGACAGGTGAAGGCCAAGGATTGGTCAGGAGTAATGAATGAATGAATAATGTGGCATTAGAATCTTCCTGGCAGAACTTTTACTAAAGCATCTCTATCAGGTGCTTATGATTCATATGTGTACTAGATGCAGGACTGCTTAAAATTGTGTTTATAAGATAATAATAATAATAAAAAACATTAGTTAATATAGAAACATATTTAAAAACATATATAGAAATATATATATATAAAAATATATAAAGAAATATATAAAAAAAATGTACATTCATAGCATAAGTACAGAAATGTTTTAATCCATACTTTCTTCTTTTTATTGACCACCATTTGTACAGGGTGTGATAGTTAAGTTATCCAGCTTTAGTCAAAAGTGAATGCATAGAAGCACACAAGCCAAGAATGCCACTATTTCCAACCCACACAAACATAATGGCGCTTATTCTCAAGAGCTTTTTTGGCATTTTGTGTAAAAATGGACGGACGGAGTTTCCCTGAAGCTAGGCCCTTTCGATCTCCATAAGGATACGAAGGCTGGTAGCAGTGCTTCAATGTGTTCAGGAACGAGTTGATTGCTGAAGGTAAGCAGTCCATTGTACCTTCCAGCCTACGGCAAGGACACGGTCGCTAAGACCATAGAGACACAAGCCTTCTCCACACAGACCACAAGAGAATGAATAGTACCTTCCTTGAACACCAATCAGACACACTATGCACGCATGCACACACACATGCAGTCCATCATGCTTTCTGACAAATACACTCATTTTCTGTACACATCCACTCACTCCCTTACATACAAATCTCTTTCACACACACATACACACACTCACAGGCTATCTAAAATGACACGCCAGCCAGCTGAGACACACTCTGAGAGGGAGAGAGGGGGAATATCGGAGAGAGGGAGGAACATCGGGCAGGAAGTGGCGCGGCCGGGTGTTTGATGGGGTCGGTGAGACCGTTAATCACGGAAATGGTTCCGTTAGCCGTGGCAGCCGAATTCACAGCCAGGCACACACGCGACGATGCCGGCAGCAATCACTGATGACACGCATGACGTCATCCACCCTTCCAGCTCCCCTGGATGGATACTGCTGTAATGAGAAAAGGGGGCTTGGCTAAAGGTTGAGGAAGGATCCTCAAAGCATTTCTCACTTAACGTTTCACCACATGGGGCTCGCGCACCCTGGCAACCTTGCAGTTTGGGTTGCCAGGTTCTTAGAATATAGTCAACAGTGTCACTATCAAAAGAAAACCTACCAACTTTTAATGATTTTCTTACTTTTTTTATGTATTTCTTTATTAACATTAATGTAAGCATCAGTTGACCTTAACATCATGGACATTTTATAATTACCAAGCCAATAGAAATAGAAATTACTTGAGGGTGAAATAAAATTAAGAGATAATAATAGAAAATAATAAAGTTTTTCCTTCTCCTACAGCCAATGAGAAAGAAGTACTGTCAGGGTAATTTTAGTCCCCCAGGTACAATACATACTATCCTGGCTGAGATTGTTGAATTGTTAAAGCTGTGTTTATGCAGACACACTGATATACAGTTTCTTAATATAAAGTAAGTTGTCCACCAGGGTCCCATTCTAGGACATACTTTGTTTTATATTTTTAGAAATGACTCGGATAACGACATTTAAGATGATACATTGCAAAAAAATATATCTTGGAAAGTAAAATTATCTTGTATCTAGTTGATATATTTGTAGCTTTTTGCGACTTTTTAAAATAGATAGATAATAATAATAGAAATAAAAAGCCTGGAGTTAGGATAGGGTGTATGGAATCAGTGGAACAGAACTACTACAGAATATGCTACAATATGCCACAATGTTTCCTTATTAAAGGTACTGAAGGCATTCCCCTGATGGCACAACCACAGTGACAGCATTTGTTATATGTAAGGCACAGTTATTTTTTTAGAGTGCATAAAATTACTATTTCAGAGATGCAAGGCTTTCATGCAATAGCAAATAGCAATATGCTGGGTACCACGTTATTGATGACACTGAAATAATCTGCCGTTGAACAAATCAGCAACCTGAAGCAGCATGAAGGTAAACATGTCATTATTTTTATTTCCAGTCCAAAACCACATGCTTAGACTACCAAGTGAGAAGCTGTTTTTGATCTACACATTTATGGAGTCATCATAGAATCTTTAGAGCATCCCTGTCCCACTTACATATACCAGCAGATATCCAGAAGGCCATCCACTGGCTTCATGAAGGTAAGCTCACCTGAATCTCCCTGAGGCTACCCCTCCTCCTTCAGTGGGGATGATTGCCTCCCCCACCAATTCCCCCTGCAGCTGTCAGCCCCTCTGACCTCCTGGTCAAATCAATAGCTTTCCTCACAGGCCTTCAGCAAGCCCATCCTCCAAGCATCTAGCAGTCAGTCAAGGCTTCCTTACCAAGACAAAGGTGAAGACGGAGATAGAAACCAGGCTGGATATTGGATATACACAAATGTATATATAATACTCTTATTTATCTTACTATTAAATAAATCTCTGGTTTCTGGTTGTATTTGGTACTGTATTGTCTTTTGTAGTATTAATTTAGCACACCGTCTATGTATGTTTAATATGTTAAAATGGAAATTATATATAGAAATAGGAAGCTGACTTCACATTTTTTGGCTACATTTTTTTAGGCAATTTAAAGAAAACTGTAAACAATGCAAACCTAGGCACTGTAATATTGTTTCCTATGTAGAAAGCTTCCTTTTCTCCATCTGCAGTTTGCACCAAAGCAACACAATGATGTCATATCATATGCAAACAAAATATTGATAAAAAGAATGCACTTTCAAACTATGAGTGAAAAACACGTATGAATTCACAATACTTTGTTCTTTTGTTATTGCCTGAGAGGTCTATATTGGTAAGGACATAAATAGTTGGGGTGTCTAGTCAAGGTCCTAGAAATCTACCATCCTATGGACTTTAGGTGCAACATATCTGGTGCCAATATTTAGATACTACTGGAGGCTCTTATTTTCTAAAGCTTGATCAAGACAGAATTGGGCACCCCTGCACTAAAAAGTAGCCCCTGATGGTCAAACATTGGTGAGGTTCTAACCTATGTTAAGCAGTTGTGCCATGGTATTCCAAGTATGAATGAAATAAGCATATAATTCCAGCATGTTGATGATATTATTATCATGAATTAAATGTCCAGATTACTATAGCTTGCTTATTTCTGTTCTTTTATAATTTTTAGCTGGAATAGGAACATACTGTGTTTACAATAGTTACTGTGATTTGTTGCTTTAACATTACATTAAGCTGCCATAAAATTATGCTCAATCTTGTTGTTGTATGTAATAGAAATATGCCTTAGATGTACACCAAAGTCCAAAATTAGGGACAACATTAGTGGGACAGGCCCTATTTTCTTGATATGGTGAACAGCCAACTTTGAGCATCCTATATTCGCATGCTGGAACAAGTGTATCCATTTATTCTAGTAAAAACATGCAGGGCCTTGAGGTGAAATGATACTGAGACTGAATTGAATGTATGCTGAAGTCATCATACTCCAAATATGCTAACATCTTAAAGTTCAGTTGCACTGGAAGTCTTTTAATCAAATCGGTATAAACCTGTTTGCTAAACATTTGTGACACACATTAAATTTCTTTGATGAGACTAGAAATGTTTTCTCAGTTAAGGTGAAGCTGTGTTGGACAGAACAACACTTTTATCTTAATGAAAATCAGGGTCTATTAAAGCCAAAACCTCTGCAAGCATTGAAACTCCTTGTAACTGCTGAGTCACCTGGTGCTAAGGGTGTGGTTTGAGTATGGGTGGAAAGGTTCAGGTCCACTTAAGGGTGTAGAGGCTAAGCCCAGACAATATACTCAACAAGTCTGACTACCGACAAGCCTGCTGCCCAGCCAAAGCAAGATGACTAGCCTTCCTCACCTTAGCTGGGCAGCACAGAACAAGAACTCACAGTGAAGCACAAAGAAATTAGTCAACACAGTAGAGGCTTGAACCCAGATGTCTTGACGAGCAGAATAGAGTTAGAATGGAGAATTTAGACCCTTTTGTAACCCCCAATGGTTCCTCACTAAAGATACAAGAGATTATAAAAAGGTCCACAGGTTCCACCTTTGTTGTTTGTTTTTCAGATCTGTAGAAGCGTTTGGACCTGAAAATGGATATTATATCACACATGGTGTCAGACATCTATAAACTAGATTTCACACTGTTTTCAAATTCTGAAAGCTAGAAGCTCTACTTCTTCTGCTTTTCACAGCTAATTAAACAGGTTTACCTCAACTGTGTAATGTAAAGGCACTAGTATAGTAACAAAATCTCTATCTAGTTTTTACTGCAGTTGGTAAACGGCCTATTTGTTATGTATGGTTTAGAAAGTTCAGAAAGCTCAGAATCTGATTTTAACCCTTTGATGCACAAGCTAAGCAAACCCTTCTAATGTACAATATGGGTCAAAGTTATTTTATGTATGGAGTTTTTATTTGATATATCTATTGAAATCAGTTTATTTCACTATTAAATGTTTAAAGAGTTCATTAACAATATTTGAAAAATCCTTATTTTATTCTTATTTATTTACTTCATGAACAAAAATAGTTGTTGTAAATATGATCCTGACTAGCAAAAGTCACTGTTAAATTCCAGAGTGAATTCATAAGGGTTAATTTTAACCCATGTTGTATGTTAGAAGGGCAGTGATACAAAAATGATTTTTTTTTACAAAGTAAAAAACAAGGATTTGTGATGATCCAAAACAAACAAATCGAGGAACTCATGAAAGCTTGAATTAATGAAAATCTCAGTTAGTCAGGTTAAAAACAGTACTTCAAATGTAGTTGTACAGACTGAATGGTTCTCTATGGATTTTGTCCTTTGCTCATGTGGGCAAGTAAAAAGAAAATAGAATTCACATTTTCAAACATACAATTTGATGTCACATTTGGACAGACATAAGATGCTCATTTGTTGCAGCTGGTGTGGAGTGAAAAACAGATTTATTCCGTTAAATGCTTCCACACTTTTGATGTGAATTGAGGCTTATGATTGGCAAAGTCCGAGCAACATTCATCCAATCCCAGATGTGATAGTATTTCAAAAGTTCCTCTCTCTATCGGTTTGAACAGTTGCCCTGTGACACTGGGCAAGGTCGTGTGCCAGGAAAACAGAATACTCTGCTTTGTGAGCCTGTGTTAGCCAAGGGGTTCCACTTTTAAGGCCTGTAGGGACCTGTGGAGAGTCCATTGACTGTTAGAAAGAGAGAAATCGCAGAGAGAGTGAGAAGGACCTACTCAGCCCCCTTACAACATTCAGTCTCAGCACAGAGCATCCATTGTGCTGCTACAGCCTTCGGCTAGAGTTGGGGCACAAGTCTGACTATCCGGCTAACGCAGGCCCCTCTTAGAACCATATGCGCTGAAAGCGCGAGCCGTGTGTGTACAGCGGGGGAGGGTGTTCGAAACACAGACACCAATACTAGATGATTCACTCCAAGAGCTGTCTGGCAGAAGTGAGCTGTTTGGCTGTGTACACCCCGTTTCCCAGCAACTTGCTCCCCTGGTCCATCGCTGGATGTCCCGGCTGAGGAAAGACATGGAGCAGGCGTTCCTTTCCTGTTCCAGAAAAGATCATACCATGTAAGAGGTCACACCGTGGAACAGGTCACACCACAAAACAGGTCACACAATGGAGCAGGTGGGCTTCTTTCAGCCAGGGCTTCAATGCATATACCTACTTAGAAAATGGTCAGTTATACAGTCGGACGCTTGCTCTCACTACGTGTGAATCTGTCTTAGTTTAAGACAAAGAAAAATATTGAATTAACCCAGAAACACTGAATCAATCAAAGAAATAAAACTCATTTTCACTCCCCATTACTAAATGCTAATAAGGCTAGTCTTGCTAACAGCTAGCAGCATTATATCCAGTACTCCAGACTAGACTACAGCACTGCAGAAAATGAATATCACTTAATGTCCTTAACATTGTCCAGCAATTTCATAATGAATGGCCTCAAACGTATTGGGAAAAAAGATCTTTTCAGGTTCACTTCTATTGGGCTAAAAGGTTCTTCTTTCTCCTGAAAAGTAACTTAATCCTCAGTATTTCTATCATTTAAAAATATTCATGAGTAATGATAATGTACACCATTAACCTTTAAGGTCAAGTAGTGTATTATTTTAAACTAAGCACTTTAATTCAGTAATTAAGCATCTAGGCATATTGGCTAGTTTTGTATACAGAGTTATATTGCTATATGCATGCTAGGCTAGCCTTCACAGTATAGTCACAGTATATCCAATACTGAAGGTTACATCACATATATACATATATGTGACATATATACACACATATACAGTCCTTAATAAGTTAAGGCCTATTACTTAGTACTTCATTTTTTACATTATTTTTAAGCATTTTAATATTTCAGTTGCTAGATGGTAGATAGGCCAGGCTTGCTAACTGATAGTCACAGTATACCCAATATTTCAGACTAGAATACATCATCACAGAGGACGTAATTGGGTGACTGCAGATACATGCTGCGTGATAAGTCTGACCGAAGCCAGAAATCTAAAGCCAAACTTGTTTAACAGTATAGCTCGAAGACCAGCTGATGACTAAGGTTCATACCAAATGGCCCAAAAATACAACAGTTTCTGCAAGCTGGTGCCTGAAAAGCAGCATTCATAAGATAAGAGAGTTGTATTCTAACAGTCTGACCGAGGGAGAAAGCGTAATAGAAAATTGAAAGAAAGGAGAGACAGCGAGGGGGGTGAGGCGGAAAGAAAGGCCGGACGCCTGATCCATCTGCCGTGCTGAGTCTAGTCCCTCCCTCTATCCATCTAGACCACAGCTGTTTAATCCAACCCCCATCACACACACACACATACACTGTCAGACCCCCCTCACAGTGACTGCCCCTCACACTCTCAGTAAGATAAAGCAGGCTGTTGTGGCCACGTGTCTGTTGAATAGGAGTCTCAGTATGGGCCAAGCTTCCAGCCAGCTGACCAGACATCAGTGCAGCAGCCAAACAGGGTTATTTCCATACATCTCAGCTGCACATACCACACACACACACACACACACACACACACACACACACACACACACAATATCAGGATGTAGTGTCACACACTTGTCCTAGACTTTATATATAGTTGCTGCTGGGACAAAACCTTGTATTTCTGTTTTGTTACCCAAATGATAATAATTTAGTATGAACTGAAAAAAATAACAGACTGGATTAGGATCAGTTAAACATCTTTATACATCTATAATATATAATATTTTGAGAATAAGTCATTTTCCTTAAAATGTACTATTTTCAAGGTTTGGGTCCAACAGCAGCGATATTCATATACATATACAGTAAAACATCTTTTTAATTTAGCTTTTAAAAGCATAATAAACATCAAGTTAATGTATCTTTTCATGGGCCTTTGATATTATTCTTCTTCATTTTATTTGATTTGTTATCTTTTGTTATTATTTTTATCTTTATGTACTTACTGAACACTTTATCAAGAACCCTAATTTTTTTAAAGGTTTGGTAAAATTACATATTTTGTTAATTTAATAGGTGAAAATAGCTTACAACTTAAACATTTCAATCTTAAATATGGCAAATATATGGGAAAAATATGAACATAAGCTATAAAATGTGTCATAACGTTTGTATAGCCTGCAGTTAAATGGCATTGTACATAAAATGTGCAGAAGCACGATCTTTATAGAGGATGTGTTTGTATTTTCACTTTTAAAAATAGCCAAGCTTTATATATCCCTGGGTGCTCAAACTTGTGCATATAAATAACCTCACTGCCATCAGTGTGATAACTTTTAATAACGCACTGAATATAAGGTATCTGCATTGAAAGCATTAGTTTTTTTACACTTATCTTCTAACCTTAAGTTCTGTAATATATGAGGCAAATTAATGGATACAAACATACATACATATTGTTGCTGTCCAATGAAAAACAGGTATCTCCAAAATTGCAACTTTACAGGAGAGACCAAAAACATACTTTACTTTCAATGGAAGTCAATGGAACCAGAATTTTTCCAAGCTATTTGGAGCATTTAAATTTTCACACAATGTAAAAGCCCATTGGTGTGTAGAAAACTTAAAATCAACAAAAATGAATATACACATGTTTTTCATTGGACAGCGGCGATATATATCCTACAATATCTATTTTATCAGCTTCACTTACTATATAGGAGCATTTTGTAGTTTTACAATTACAGGCTGGAGACCATCTGTTTCTATGCATACTTTCTTATCCCACCTTTACCATGTTCTTCAATGGTTAGGACCCCCATAGAATCACCTAGTGAAGGTATAAGAATTCGAGCGGCACTACTGTGCCTGATCCACTCATACTAGCATTACAAACACACCACCATCACTGCAGTGCTAAAAAGGATCCACCAGCCAAATAACATCTGCTGTGGTGGTCCTGTGGAGGTGCTGGCCATTAAAGAACACAGTAAATGTGGTATAACAAAATATTTGGAGAAACAGATTACAGAGGACTACAGTCTGCAAAGTGTACCTATGTGATATGTGCAACTGATAAAATAGACATTGTAGAAACAAGGAGGAGACTTTAATGTCATAGCTGATCTGTGTAAGTACCGCGTGCTATTGTAGGAGAAATCAGTAACGCGTTTCAGTTTCATTGCAGTAAACTAAACAAAAACATCTATAGATATGTCATCTTCAGAAGTGTATGTCATCATCCGAAATGCCAAAGCTAAAACCTGACTCCACAACCCTAGCCACTATAAAAAATCTAATACAGCCAACGACACAAGATCCCACATTGTCTATTTTTATATATGGCAGCACGTCATACAATATCAGAAATCACTAAAGCAAGAAAAAGAGTGATGATTTAGACAACAAGTTTACAGGATCTGCAATAGCAGAATAATAGCATCCATTACATGTAACCCCCTAGAACTGTTGGGGTTCCAGTGCACTGACCTAAAGGAAGCGAGGCCTGAACACCAAGCGTATCTTGGCTAATTGACTACATTTGGGATAAGGGGATAATTGAGTTTTTGCTTTTCCTTAAGCTTACGACAGCTGTGCAGCCTCGGAGAAACTTATCATTAGCTTGTCACTACACATCAACAAACAGTGCAACGCAGATTGTATAACGGCAAGTATAACAAATAACCACCATACTGACTGATGTATAAAAGCTAGTTTTTAGATAGTTAGACATAGACTAAAAATAACAGTCATGGAGATGTTGTGAAGCTGTAAGACACAATGTTGCAGTTTACTTTACAGCTTGGACTTTTCAGTGTGGAGGACAGTGAAGTAGAAAATAAGGAAAACAGTGTGTAAACAGCTGCATAAAAATACTTACAGCTTGTTATTGATGTGTGAATGCAACTAAGTTTTAATGTATATGGTTTGCTTTCATTGTTTTCTTGGCTGCCCTTGCTGAGTTACCAGGTTTTTAGGTACAACTTTCTTGTACCTACACTTACCGTTTACACCTACTATGTAGAAACACTTTGTAGGTAGGCCCATCAGTTGCTATGCACAATATGTTAGCCACAATCAACCCAGTTCTATAATCAGCTTCTTATGATATACTCAATCACATTTACAGAAGTCAAAGAAACAGAGGAGACCAGCTGCTGTTTTGAAAGTGATTTTCCCCCCATTCCTAGTTGAAATAGGATTTCAGTTGCTTTACAATTCTTAACAGGTCCCCTTTGTCGCGGTTTTGAATGAGTGACAAGTCCGAACCGCAGACAAACCAGTTTAGCACCCGGACTCTTTTACTATGGAACCATGATATTGTAATACATGCAGAATGTAGTTTGACATTGTCTTGCTGAATTAAGCGAGGCCTTCCCTGAAAAAAACATCATCTGGATGGCAGCATGTTGCTCCAAATCCTGTATAAATCGTATAAAAGGCACCCATGCAGTGTGCACTAATGCATCCCAAACCATAAAGTATAGTGTCTTTTGATCACTTTCCTCTTCAGACTGTATGTCACAGTATTAAGGTTTACCAAAAGAATTTAATATTGTCATTAGTTGGACCACAGGATGCTTTTGCACTTTGTCTCAGTCCATCTGGAATGAGTTCAGACCCAGAGAAGGCGATGATGCCTCTGGATCCTGTTTATATATTGTTTGTCATTTACATGTTAGAGTTTAACTTGCTGTGTTTACAGATGCTGGTTTTCAGGAATGTTCTTGAGCCCGTACACTGATTTTCACTATAGAATCTTGCACTGTTTTTAATGCACTGTTGTCTGAGGGCCATCCAATTCTGCTTTTGGGCCATGTCCATTACATTGTGCCATGTCCCTTACGTTGTGCCATGTCCCTTACGTTGTGCCATGTCCCTTACGTTGTGCCTAGTCCCTTACGTTGGGCCATGTCCCTTTCTTTTAGTGTTATCTGCTGTGGATGTTGAAATAACCAGGTTCTCTGTTATTTAATGATGAGAAACTTTACTCTTGAATTTTTACAATATTTTCCTGAGCAGTCTTTCACAGAGTGGTGAATCCCTCCTCATCCTTACTTCTGAAAGACTCCACCTCTCTGACATGCCCTTTTTTATACCCGTGTTACTGGCCAGCTGGCAATTAACCTAATTAGTAATGAGATGTTTCAGCAGGTGTATTTTTAGCATTGCACAACTTCACCCCTGTTTTGTTGCTCCTTTTTAAAAATGTGTTGGAGGCATGAATTTCAAGATGAACATTAAAAAAAATAAAATAAAATAAATAACAACAACAACATCTGATATGTTGTATTTTCAGTCATATGTATTCTGCTTTTATTTACATTTTGCTTATTTGGAAACAGGGCTGCACATAAATTTAAGATTTATTGAAGGTTTTAACAGATATTGTCAGTCATAGCGTCCATGTTTGTCAACTCTGATGTTAGCTGACATCAGTATAAGGTGTTGGGCCTCTATGAGCCACCAGAACATAGGTTCAGCAAGTCTTTGAAAGTGCAGTGAAGAGATGGAATGAAGATATTGGTGTTTTGATGTTGGTGGCTGGAGAACACTGTCAGAAACATCTGAAATCTCCCTTGGGTGTTCAACTGAACTGAGATCTGGTGACTGAGCAGGCTATAGCATATGATTCACATTATTTACAGACCATTCAATGACCACTCATGGTCTGTGAATGGGAGCATTGTCATCCTGGAGGAGACCACTCCCATCAGGATAGAAATGTTTCATCCTAGGATAAAAGTGATCAGTCAGAATATCTAAACATTGATTTGCTGTAAACTTTAGCAGTAAGAGGACACATGGACCCCCCACCCCCACCACCCACATATGCATTCGGAAAGTTCTTGCTGACCTGGTTTGATCACATACTGCATAGACATTCTCTGTCACCTGAGGAACAGCTGTCTTCACATCAATGCATGAATCTAGATGAATGGACACTTTCATTCACCAATTTCCAACCATATTTACTGGCGTCTTCCCTATTGGTTTAAAAGCAGATGTCACTTTAGTCTCACTCCCTGTTGAAACACTAGCAGTCTTCATGACGGCAGCTCCCACTTTTCCGTGCCCTGGTAATGAACCACCTTTCCAAGTCACTTAGATCTTTTCCTTTTGCCGCCTTGATCTAAATTTGAGGTCAACTGGGCCTATTCAGCCATTTTTATACACGCCACACAGCATGGTAGGATGTTAGCTGATCAATTGTATCGTGCAGTACACTTGTCTGGATGCAGAGAACCATTTGTAGCACCTTTTAAAAGAGTGAATTCAGAGTTTTTTCCTTTTATTTGTCACTTTGCCGTTGTTAGGTGATTCCATCATATAGGAGAAAGCTTTCATATTAGGAGGCCCAGAGGACAGCGGCCAGTAAGCAGTTCAACAAACATACTGCATTGAATGAATGTAGCTACATAAAGATACACTTTATTTGAAGTGGTTATGCTTTCTCAGGGACAGAATACTTAATACTACCAAATAGCTTTATTTATTTTTTAATAAGTTTATTTATTGTGGTTGGTAAAGTGTAGTGGGTTTCACTTCTGCCCTCCATGCTACAGACTGGGGTGCAATTACCCACCTGGGTAACCCCCCTACACAATACAGAGAAAAGTTCTTGAGCAAGATTCCTCATGTAAATGTAAACTGTAAGTCGCTCTGGATAAAAGCACCTTCCAAAATGCTGTAAATGTAAATTAAATAAAATGCTGTCACATACAGTGAAGAGAAACAAGTATTCAGATTGATTTCTTTTGTAATTTTATACATGTTTAGTGCATATAGCCACTTCCCAGTTCAAATACATAATGTCTTTTGGCTTTGCAATTATAAAAATGGGCAAACAAAAATATGTACATACAAGTATAAACCCAACATAACTTTTAAAAACAAAAATTGATAGGGCAAAAAAAAAAAAAACAAATGAAGTCTTACAAATTAAAGGAGCAATTTCTGAGAATTTTAGTTTACAACTTTTCAAATTATTAAAAGAATTTTTGATGGCATTTCAAAGACATCTATGCATCCGTGGTTCTAAACGGGGTGAGCTGTGAAATCTGATTGGCCACCCACAATGCCAAACACAAAATCACAATGCCAAACACAAAACCTCTTCAATCAGCACATTTTCAGTGTCAGTATGTCTGTTCTTTGCAGGTTTGCCTTTCAGGCCATCATTGCGTAACACGGTGCAGAGACAATTTACTGAAGTTAGCATGCTAAGCAGCTAGCCCCGCCCCATCCTGTCTCATAAGGCCACTTTTATACCTAAAGAGGTGATAGTAAGTGACTATAGCAACGAGCCTTTCAGCATGAAGCCATAAGTGAACCATGAGCTACAGTCACAGTGAAGTATGGAGGTGGGAGCTTCAGTGATACAGAAATGCATCTTTGTATATAATAATGCTGCATTATAGGGAATCACGTGGACTGAAATTCTGGGAAATTAATCAGCACTAGGCACTGCATGTAGCAAGAAGATTTCAACAAGAAACCTGCCATAAAATCACAGCCAAAATAACTGTTTTCCCAAAAAACAGATGATGGTTACAGGGCCATCACCAGACTCCTGAGATTTAATCCACTCAGATTATCAGAAGGACCCTCGTAAATTTTTGAAATTGAAGACATAGAGGAACAGGCCAACAATGAATAGTAATGCTGCAAAATGCTAATTACTTCTTACCACAGATGACTTAGTAAAAAGTAAAAGTACTAATGGTATTACTTTTGGTCTGAATGCCCTTTGTTCACTATACATTTTTAAAACTTATCTTTATTCATCTTATGCTTTGAATATACAATCTTGTCCACTTTGTACAGCACACAGTCTATAGACAGTCTATACAGTCTATATGTGTATATACAGTATATTCAATAATAAATGTGTGAATTTCCCTCATTGAATATCATATAATATACATATATGTATCTGACTGCACATACTGTGTGTTATGTATAGTATTTGTATAATGCAGTTATTTTCTTTCTCTCTTTTTCTCTGCCCTCCTTCACTCTCTGTCTCCTTCTCTCCATTCCCTCTTGGTTGCACTGTTCACTTGCTCTTCTCCTTTCTCTGGAATATTCCACTCTCCCTCCCTTTCTCTGCCTCCTCGACATGCGCTCCTTTACTCTCCTGTTTTCACCAGGGTCATTGCAATTACTCCTCTCTCTCTCTCTCTCTCTCCCTCTTTCTCTCTCTCTCTCTCTCTTTCTCCTTCTTTCTCTCTCTTATTCTTCTTGTTTGTCCTATCTTCAGACTGCTTGCTCAAATCTCTCCTGTCCCCTATTTGACACCTTTCTTTCTTTTCTGTCTAGTTTTTTTCTTCTCTTCTCTTCTCTTCTCTTCTCCTCTCTTCTCCTCTCTTCTCTGTCTTGTCTTCAGACACTCACCCATCTCATATTCGACATCTCTTCTTTTGTATTTTCTCTTTTGTTGTCTTCTTTCCTCCCTTCTTTCTTTTTCTTCTTTCATCTCTCATTTCTCTCTTTTCTCCTTACTTTCACTCCTCTCACCTTCATCTTCTCTATAGAACTTTTTCACTGTCTGTATGTATATATTCTTCTATATATTATCCTCTTGTCTCATTTCATCATTTTTCTTCTTCATCCTTCCTTTATATCATCCATGCTGCTCATGTTTTTCTCCCTGTTTCTCTCTTTCTCTCCCAACTTTTCTCTTCTTTTGTATTTACTCTTTTCTTGTCTTTTTGTGTCATTTCTTTTCTCCTCTCATCTCCTCTTATTTTATCTCCTTGTCTGTCCTTCCTCTCCTCTTCTTTTATGTTGTTTATCTTTCTTTATTTCTCTCACCTCTTTGTTCTCTATGGATCTTATTTGTCTTCTATATGCTCTCTTCTCATCCCCTTATTTTTCTTTCTTTACATCATCTATGTTGCTCATGTCTCTCTCTCGCTCCTCTCTCTCTCTGTTTGTCCTAACTACAAACTGCTTACACACATCTCTCCTGTCTTTTTCTTTCTTTCTGTCTATTTTTGTATTTTTCCCCTCTTTTCTTTTGTTTCTTTGCTTCTCCTCTTCTCTTCTCTTCTCTTCTCTTCTCTTCTCTTCTCTTCTCTTCTCTTCTCCCATCTCTTATTTTGTATGTTTTGTCTTTAGACTGCTTCACTCATCTCACATTTGACATCTCTTCTTTTGCATTTTCTCTTGTCTTGTCTTCTTCCATACTTTCCTTCTTGTTCTCTCATCTCTTTTCCTCATCATCCATGTTTCTCTCTCTGTCTCTCATGCTGTCTCCCTTCTTGTATTCGACTTCTTTGTGTCCTACCTTTCCTTTTCTGTCCTTCATTCTCTTTTTTCTTTCATCTCTCTGTTTTCATTCTTCTTTTCTCCACCTCTCTCTTTCCTTCTCTCCTCTATTCAACATTTTTACATCATCCATGTTGCTCATGTTTCTTTCTCTCTCTCTCTCTCTGCTCGCACACATCTCTCCTGCCCCTTATTTGCTCCCACTTTTCATCTCTTTTTCCTTTCTTTCTCTTTGCTTCTCTAATATTCTCTTCTCCATACTTCTACCCATCTTCTCCCTATCTCTGTTTCTCGCTTTCTTTAATTTTTTATGCTTGTCTAAATTCTTTCTCCTCTTTTCTTTGCCCTGATCTGTTCTTCACTCCCTTCTTTTATTCCAAACTTTTCTTTTCTCTTGTCCTCTCTATTCTATTTCATTTTCTCAATTTTCTCACTTCTGTTTTATAAAGTGCTTTGTTGCCACTTATCTCTCTCTCTCTCTCTCTCTCTCTCTCTCTCTCTCTCTCTCTCTCTCTCTCTCTCTCTTTCTCTCCCTTTATGTCTATCATCTCTAAATCAACACCTTTCTTCTCTTCTCTTCTCTTCTCTTCTCTTCTCAATATTATATCATCTGTTTTCTTTTTCCCAAGCTTCCACACCTCCCTCCTCTCTTTCTCTCATTACTTTTCACTCTTTCTTCTTATTTTTCATTTTATTCAGACTGCTCAACACATCTTTCATTCATCTCCCTAATCCTTTATTTGACACCTTTCCGTCTGTTGTGCCTCTTTCTCTCTCTCCCTCTCCTTTTCTTGTCTTATTCTTGTCTCTTTTTTGCTCTCCTCTCATATTTTCTCCTTACATTTCTCCTTTTCTTCTTTGCTTCTCTTCTGTCCTCTCTTCTCTTCTGTGTCCTCTTTCTGTTTGTCATCTCCACCTTTTCTACGGAGCTTTTTCACCATCTATCTTACTGTATTTTTTCCACATCCCACTTTTTCTTCCAATACTTTTTCTCTTCTCACTATTTTCTTTGCCCTCTCTCTCTCTGCGTTGCTCTAATTTCTCTCTCTCTCTCTTGCTCTCTCTCTCGCTCTCTCTCTCTCTCTCTGAGTTGCCGCAGGACTGCAGGGCTCAGCGAAACCACATTTCTATTTTCTGCCACTTCCTCTTCCTCCTCCAGTCGTCGTCATGGTGATGGCAGGAGCCCACAGAGGCCGCTCCCACAGCCGCCGAACAACGGCTATGGCTCTCCTTCTCTCCCTCTAACTCTCTTTCTTTCCACCTTTTTCTCTATCTTTTTCTTTATGTATCTCTTTATCCATCTTTCTGTCTTCTCTCTGTATTGTTTTCCTCTCATTGCTTCCCGCTTCTCTCTGCCTGATTTTCTGACCTTCACTTCTTCCACACCATCTTCATTTTAATGCATGTCATTGATGTTTGGTTTCTAGTGATTTTGGAGTGTTTCTATTGGTCAGTTCCGTCACCCAGTGTTCACGCAGTGCAAAGGGCAAGTGGTTTTAAAAGGCTGAAAATGTATATAAACTAAAAAACACTGATATGACAGTGACGACACAAACAGTCTCACAAAGCTGTAAACTTTTGGTGCAGGACTGCAGTGGAAACTGAAGTCCACCCTCAGCTGCTTTGAGCTCTGCCTTCATGAGGCACTGGATTGGTTTAGAACTTTCACACCCTAATAAGTCTATATTCCCATCCATTTTTAGCCCCAAGTTTTTTACAGTCGTGCCCAGATGTGACATAATGATGTTGGGCCCTATGACGGATATTCAATTCAATGAAATTCAATTCAAGTTTATTTGTATAGCGCTTTTTACAATGATGTTGTCACAAAGAAACTTTACAGAAGTTTGAAAACAGAGACCATATATCCCCCAGTGAGCAAGCCAGAGGCAACAGTAGCAAAGAAAAACTCCCTCAGACTGGAGGAAGAAACCTTGGGAGGAACCAAGACTCTCAAGAGGACACCCATCCTCCTCTGGTCAAACAGTATTTACACTTAATAAGCTAAATACCAAAGAAAAGCTAAGAGAATCTACTTTTGTTGTACAGTGCGGCTTGAAAATTTGTGAATGCTACATAATTATAATTTCCACATAAATGGGACCTAAAATATGATCAGATCATAACAATAGATTAAGAGAACCCAATTAAGCAAATAATACAAACTATTGTGCAGGTTTTTCATTCATTAATTGAACAAAGTGATCAATATTAAATGTCTTTGTTTTATTGTTAAAAGTTAATCTGATCATATTTTAGATCTCCTTTGAATAGAAATTTGCAACATGATAAAAAGTTCACAAACTTTCAAGCAGCACTGTGTGTGTATACATTTATTCTATTAAGATGTTACTACTTTACTTCTTTATAGGTTTCAAATAAAAAAACGAAATTGTGATTTAAGCCTTAGAGAAAACATATGTAGGAATTTCTGTAAATAGAAAAGTCCAGTACATTCTTTATCATTTAATAAGTTTGAATAAGTTCTTACTATTCCAAAAACCTTGAAATATTGTTAACACACGTTTAAGAAATGTTAAGCATCTATCTGACAGTATTCTATTCTACACTGTATGTTATTACTGAAGAAAATAAAAGAAATATGACAATAACAATAAATATGTCAAGTGATTCCAATCACCTTTTCACCACCAATCACATTTGTTCTTTCTTTCCTGTCTATTTATCTCTTATCTATTTCCACTCCATGTTTTATTTCGTGTCCTTGTTCTCGTCTCTATGACTGATTCTGCCACCTCACTATTATTACATGTTCTTACTGTATATTCAGAAATACTCTCCTCCAATTTTGTTTCCACACTGTAGCTCCGTGTCATTCACCTCTATATAATTAAAGCTATTGCTATACAACCTGCATAACTTCATGCAATCTTGTTGAACTGCTGTTTTTTTCTGTACCATCCTATCCCTTTTATTCTCTCTTCTTTGAATTGCACCCTTCCGTAACATAACTCGCAGTTTAATTTTCCAATATTTTCCACATTGCTTTCTCAAAGAGTATCTATTTCTGTCAGAAGGGTTCCGCCCACACCTGCACCGTCTACACGGCAGAGTTTCAGCAGCTAGAAAATAAAATACAGACTACCACATAGCCTAATGCTACCAGACTCTCAGATTCTGTCATTAGGTTAACTGAGCCGAAATCAACAAGTGCAAGGTCATCGCTCAAAACAGCACCACGAGCATTGTGAGCCAAAGAGGTCAATGGCCAACTACACCCAAAAATAGAAGCTGAATCTGATTTGAGTTCTGGCTCATACAGGAGGGAAATGCCATATTCAGACATTGGTCTAGTCTGATCATTGGTCTAGTCTGATCATCAGTTATTTTCCATCAATTGAACAGTAATTTATTCATTTATAGTGTAATGAAGCAATAATCAAGAGACAATCAAGACCTAGATCCTCAAGTTATCAGCCCCTGGGCACAAAGGTTTGGTAGCCCCTACCTGGCTTATTTAGGGTGGTCAGTGACTTTGGTAACATCTACTATGGAGAAACTGTACAGCGACAATTAAATACCTGGCATAAGTTTATCTAATGTCTCTTAAGTAGTTATAATGACATGCAAAATACTTTATATAGCAAAACTGTTACAGGCGTTAAGTGATTTCTTAAATGTTAACAAACTTTATTTCCAGTGGCATTATAAGTGGTCTTTTCAGGCTCTAAGTGAAGTCAGATAATCACATCTAACTGGTAATACAGGTTTTTTAGGGCTTGAATTAGTAAAGCTTGATTAAAGCCATGACTCACTATTCTTACGAATCCAAATATACAAGTTTCGTTTGGCATTGTAAGGTTGTATGTATGTCATATAACAACTTATAAATGCATTTGTAGTGCATTCTCAATACAGAATTCATGGCATGTGTTACTGGGACTTTTTAAGATATCAGAGGCAAAACAATAGCAAGATTGCTCACACAGTACAGGTTAAGATGAACGTCACAATCATCCATCCATTATCTTCCACTTTGTCCCGCTAGTTGGGGTCACGGGGGGCTGGAGTCAATCTCAGCGTCATCGGGATTGGCGCAAGGCGGAGTACACCATGGACAAGTCGCCAGTCCATCGCATGGCCAACACACACTCACACCTACGGGCAATTCAGAGTGAGCGATCAACCAAACATGCATGTGTTTAGACTGTGGGAGGAAACCGGAGTACCTGGAGGAAACCCACTCAAGCACGGGGAGAACATGCACACTCCACACAGAACGGCCCAGAGCGGGAACTGAACCCGGATCGCCTCGCTGTGAGGGGAACCACTAGACCACCATGCTGCCAACCTAACAACCAATGAAACACAATTCTACAAGGCATGTATGCACTCTTCACCAGACAAAGATTTCCAACAATGAAGAGACATACAGTACCACTCAAAAGTTTAATCATCATTTCATTCTCTTAAAGCTGTTTTCTAAGAAAATACCTGAACAAAATAATTATATGAAGAAACTTACTGTCTTAGTAAGTGATATCACAATCAAGAAATATGTACAGCATTGAAAATAAACCTGACTTACACATGCCACATATTTAAAAATCAATAATTATATTTACAGTATTTTTGTGGCAACAAACAAATGTATAACTTATTTTTCACACACACATGTGTAAACTGTATACTAGGAACTGATAAGTTGTAGTGTCTTGTTTATAACATTAAATATACACTGTATAACCTCAAAAACTCACACGGCTGCTGACACTACCGAGGTCACTACCAAGAGGGACTGTTGGGACTGTCTTTCATAGATCCCTCAGGCTCATCTTTTGAGTATCTGGAGCTCCAAATCTAAAGTACCTTCACAGGAGCTGAACTGTGAAAATAAGGCTACCTGAATGCTTGACCATGGTAATGGCAGATAGTTGAATGGCTGAATGAATTCTTTTTTCAGCAGTTTTGCTAGTAAACTTCCCACCATAAGTCCAAACAACTGTTTAGATTTTCTCATAATTGCTCGCGGGGGCTCTCTAATATCTTGGGCCCCTGGGCACCCGCCCATAAAACCCTTTGGATGATCCAGGCCTGGTCACTGTCTTATTCCACGCTTCTTATATGAAAATAACAATATAGGGCAGAACAGAGAGCTTTGGTTTTTGAGTAAACAATGTGTCAAACTTTTCTACAGCTGACGTTAATGATCAGCAATACGACTTCATCAATTATTCAATGCGGTCCTACTTCATTCGTATGGAGAGGCAGGGAAGGCTTGCACAACGGTCTTCTAAATCAGCTCTGCAGTTACAATTTAGCACATGTAAAATGCAATCTTTTAAAAGTATACATGAACTGAATATCTTGTTTGAGCCGCTTAAAAGTTTTGAATGCGACTAATTAAAAAAGCATTTTGGTCCAACTCCGTTTTTATTTTATTTGCTTCTGAACTTTCAGTGAAAAATGACGCTTCAGTGAACGCTTTCAGTCGAGTTATTCATGGGGATTAATCTCTATTAACCACAAGTTTCGGAGAGAGAGTGGATACCATTTGCAGTATACACATTGTTAATCCAGTCCCATTTGTAAAGTTGTCTCGTAAAAATGTACCCCTCAGAAAGTTGTGCCCCATTTATGGCCGATCCATTATAACTTGTCTATAATTAGTCTGAGAGATGGTAATTGCTCAGCGGCCATCTCAGCTGACCAATCAGACTGGGTCAGGAAAAATGAATTGCTGGCCACGGGCCATGCACCCCCTCATTCAGAGCAATGACTTTTACTCCGTAGGTCACAGTGGCCCACGTGCTGCGGGCGGGGTCACAACTGTGGCCGCTCACTCACCCTATAGCGGCGTCCCTTTGGCCCGTGACAGGCACATTGTGTTTCTGACAGCTTTTATGATCTCAGGAGCCACGGTGATTAGCGGACACTTCTCGCTTGTGCTCGTCATGGGGGTGGGAATGTGGGTTAACCCTTTTGTGTGTGAGTGTGTCTAACAAGTATAGGGGCTTTATATAAATTTTTAAAGGAATCTTTTAGCACAAAAAAAGCCTTTACCCCAAACGTGATCAATCTTTAAAGACATGTTTGGTGTTTGAAGGCGTTTCAGTAGCAAGTTACCTCAGCACTGGCGCTACAAGGCTAATCTACCTGCAACATATGTTTGAAAGTTTGTAGATCCCTGTTTATTCAATGTTTCTCCCCCTCTGCTGCAGTACGTCTTCTGGGGAGGCTTCACACTAGAAATGTAAACATTGCTATGAGGATTTAACTGCAATCATCCACAAAAGCGTTAGTGAGATCAGGTACCAATGTTGGACGATTAGGTCTGGATCATAAACACCTCTCCAATTCATCTCAAAGTTATGGGCTCATATCCCATGTCTCCAGAGAACAGGGTTCTGCTTGGCTCACTGCCCACTCCTGGGCAGCATTACACCCAATTAAGCGATGTTTTGTCTAATTCTAACAAATTAGAAATGTATCTTTTGGGCATATAGTGTAACATGAGTGGGCAATAAAATAATATATTCATGTTACCCTTAATAATGACATCATAAATTGGTTTCTGAGAATATTGTGTATATATTACCAGTACTGAACAACCGCATGACCAATAAGCAGAATTAGTACCTGCCTTGTAACCGTAAGGTTTCCGGTTCGATACCATAAACCAACAGGACACGACTGAAGTGACCGTGAGCAAGGTACCTAACCCCTGACTGCTTCCCAGGCACTGTGGTATGCCTCCCCACCACTCCAGGCAAGTGTGCTCACTGCCCCCTAGTATGTCTGTTTACTAGTGTGTGTCTATATGTGAGTGTTTAACTGCACGGATGGGTTTAATGCAGAGATCTTGAATTTCCGTCTGGGGTTAATCAAGTATTTAAAATTAAAAATTTTAAAATGAAAGTAAGAACATGGACGCCTCATTGAAGAGAACAGGTGAAGAGCCTGCTAATATCTGGTCCATATCTCTGGTTTACTAAAGGACACTGATTTAATACTACAGCTCTTTGGAAAGGGTCTATCATGCTAGAAGAACTAAAAGGTATGTGTCTAAAAGGTATTTGGAGACAGGGTTCTTCACTGTATTATCCTGTAATGTTTCTAATTGGTTACTTTCTCTGCTCTAAATTTGGTGTCTTGTTAAGCTACCTATGGTGCGCCTAAGTAGGATACAAATTTTCCTGAAGGCTAGCAATGTGACTCATTAGAAAAGGCACACCATGCTCTACTCACCTGTGGAGTTTAACTTGATCACAGATTCCCGTTTCCTATGGTTTTCATCATCAGTGATGATCAATGTTGACTCAACATTCATCATACAACTGTTGAGCCCCCAGAAGCAAGAACCTAGGGGAAATAAGCTTCTGTTACCTTTTTAGCTACATTAGCCTTGTGGCTCCAATACAAAACTAAAGTAAGTGAACATCAGATACTAAATATGACTTGGCTGATCGATTACATTCCATTAAGTACATTGAGTACCACTAAGTACATTAAGTGTAGTAGAATATTCAATATATATATAGACTCGATATTCATAGACATGGTATTCATAGAAAGTGTTACTAATTTTTTTTATTCCTGATGTTCTGGACCAGTGATCATGCACATGTAAAAAAAAGGAGAGAAAGAGGAAGAAGCTTTTACTGTTGTTTTTTCTTATAGTCAGACTTCTATGTGTGCACTCTCTAGGGCCTGGAGCAAAATGTTCCTGTTTGCCTAAGGTGGGCAGTTTTCGCTCACACACATACACACACACACACTCTCTGTTTGCTGATGACAAACAGGTGAGTCCACTGTAAAACCTGCTTACCTGGGTTTCCACGCTTTGTAGAATACTATTACCTCATTTAAAGTGCTAGAACGTATTTGTGTAGGGTACACATGTTAGTATCTCATTTAGGAAGAAGTCAAATATTCTTAGAGTGGATATTACACCCCTCAACTTCTCTTGGCAAAGTTATTAATTCCCCACATTGCCATACAAATATCACTTTTATGCTCCAGAGTATTTCACTGAATTTTTGATTCTCTGTATATGAATATATATAAATATATTCTCTGTATATACCACAGTGCCTAGTTACTGCACTCTAATCTTAATGTTACTTACCTCAGAGTACCATTAAAGTCATTGTAGTTCTGATTTTGCCTAAATAAGGCTCAGTGCCGGGCTATTTTCTGTTTTCAAAGTATTTTCTATAAATAACACATGCTGCACACAAGTATAATAAAACAAATTATAAAGTCTCTTTGGCATACAGTACTGGGCAAATGTCAGAGACCCCCCTTCACTGATTTAATGTTGGGTTTAAATATAAGAAAAGCTGAAAATAGCCATCAGAAAGTTACATAGAAGCTTTAACAACTGATTATAATATTAGTTTATCAGTATTTATTGTGTGCACATATTAATGGAAGCTTTATTACAGCTTCAATTCTTTTGGGGTACAAACTTGATATTTGTCCACTCCAAAATTCAGTCTTAGAAGTTGGTTCCATTTTCTGTGTCTCACCTTTCAAGTAATCCTAAACACAGTCAGTGATTTTGAGCTCTGGGCTCTGGGGTGGTGGGTCCACTGTTCCGAGAACACAAGCATCCTTTTCCTGTAACCTTCTCAGGTCAACTATATTATATGCGTCATCAAAAGGACATCACCCATAAAAGAATAAACCTTGAGAACATTGCATGCTAGTGACTTACTTTCATTTTTTCCTGGAAGGGTATGATTCCTCCGTTCCAAGGAGGGCTGCGGTGTGATCATATCTCTCTCAGATGCTTTGTAATCCAGCCTTGAACTGCACTGTCTTTATAGAGACGATGTTAAATAACTGCTTATTGACAAACCCAACACTGAATATCTTCTGTGATTATATCTCCTTTTCTCTGAGTTGAACATGATTATTGTTGTTGTTAGCGCTGCTGTTAGCCATCCAGTGATGCTTAGGACTGAGTTGGACGACCAGTCAGAGGCTGTGTTCTACACTTGTCGACCAACCAGAGGCTGTATTTTTATACTTGTTGATGAATCAGAGGCTGTATTTCAGACTTTTTGACCATTTAGAAGTTGTGTCCTTGACTTGTCAAATAATCTGAGGCTGTGTTTTTCACTTGTCGACCAATCAGAGGCTGTGTTTCAGACTTGTTGACCAATCAGAGGCTGTATTTCAAACTTGTTGACCAATGGGAGTCTGTATTTACGACTTGTTGACCAATCAGAGGCTGTATTTCAGACTTGTTGACCAATCAGAGGCTGTATTTCAAACTGGTTGACCAATGAGAGACTGTATTTTAGACTTGTTGACCAATGAGAGTCTGTATTAACGACTTGTTGACCAATCAGAGGCTGTATTTCAGACTTGTTGACCAATCAGAGGCTGTATTTCAGACTTGTTGACCAATTAGAGGCTGTATTTCGAACTTGTTGACTGATACCAGGCCATGTTTCTGACTTTTCACACAATCAGAGTCTGTGTTTTAAATGTTCTTCTCATTTATTGATGTCCGCTTCTCAGTAGTGGCTTCCTGACAGCTACTCATGCTTTCAGACTCATAGTGCTGTCATAGCGCCACAGTGGAAGTACAGGCAGAAACACCTGCGGATTTTTTTCCGATTGGAGCTTCTGAAAAAAGAGTGGAGCTTGATTGTCACCTGTCTATCAAGGATAAAACCTTTCGGTACTGTTCATCTGAGGGTGATGTTTTTGGTGGTCTACCGGGTCTTTCGCAGATGATAGGAGTCCCATTTTTCTGGTCTTTTAATCATTTCTGAGACTCTGGTTTTGAAAACTCTTTTTTTAATCGATCCTGAAAATGTGGTCCTAACTCAGACTATGCCCAAGAAATTTTGTTCTGAGCTCAACCCAACACTTGGCATGGCATTTTGAATCTGAAACACACCCTAGTAAAATGCAGTTCTGTCCAAACCTGACCCAAAGTAACACAAACTGGTCCATTCATCACACAAATTATGACGAATCACCTGTCCAAAATAAAGTTTTAAATGCTTTAATTTTTTATTCACAAGATATCACATTTGAACTGCATCCCAAATGGTTTTCAATTTGAATAAATGTTCAACACAGTCTACACATATAACATGTTATAAAGAACATACTGAACATATAAACATATTTTTGGCTGCACTAACAAGCACTTTACTTAATTAATTCACGGTTTATGTTCTGTTTTCTCACGAACGCGAGCCTCATGCACCTGAGTGGGTGATTCCAGCTTGCCAGATTAAATAAAGATTTTTAGTGGTGAAGAAGTAGCAGTGAAAGTAGTGAAGAATAAAGTAAGACGAAACACCTCAGCAGGGAAATGCAGGGTCAAACCTGCTAAAAGTGAAAGGCAGGCTGTAATAACCTGAACATGAAATTTGAACTCCACTCAATCCTTACATCCAAACTCGAGCAAACCTAACATGAGCAGGCAGGTCCCATCGATCGAGTTCAGACAAATATTTCAAGCTCTAATTCTCCTCCCTTCTCTTAATCCTCTCCTCCCTTCACCACTCTGCTTTTCTCCTGTCCTCTCCTCATCTTTCTCCTCCTCTTCTGTCCTCAACTTCTCTCTCCTCTCATACCCTCTCTACCTTTCTCCTCTGCTCTTTTCACGTTTTCTCTCATCTCCTTTCATTATATCAGAGGGGACATTTCAGGGCCTTCTAGGCCTTCAGAGAAGGTCTATTGATTACTGGGAACTAAAAAGATACATTCATCATTTTTATTCAATAGAATCGTGATTGTGTTTAAACTATTACGCTACTACTGCTGCTAAGTTCTAGAAGGAAATAAAACAGGCAAATTCTCTAAACTCAGAGTGGACGATTGTTCAATCAGGAACTCATTTCCTTTGTGGCATCCAGGCAGCTATAACTATGCTAGGCCTGCTACAGGTTAAGAGCTTATGAGAAGCCGTAACAAGTTAGATTAAGCATTAGCCTAATTATGAAGTGACAGACAAATCAACCAATCAGAGGCAGGACCATTTCATGAGAAAATGACGTCACGGACTGTGAATATGATTGGCGGCCACACCAATGGGGTGTAAGAAACAGAAAAAAAGCAGCAGCAGCTCTGTGGTTGGTATAGGGTAGTGTTTTACATCTTTGCCCTCCATGCTGCAGACTGTGGTTCGATTACCCACCCAGATCACCACCGTATGCTATACCAATAAGAGTCATTGGACAAGACTCCTAACACTACCTTTATCTTACTGTGTAAATGTAAACCATCTCTCTGGATAGGAGCGTCTGTCAAATGCCGTAGACGTATACCAGGAATCTCTAATTAAAGAGTCCCTATAAAACTTCTATCAGGTAAAGTATGTTGTAGCTGTCCAAAGAAAAACATGTCCATTTTTGCTAATTTTTAACACGACTGCTGAACTTTTATGAGGAGCTTGAAATAAAACTTCTACACATTAATTTACATTAAAGATTAAGACATTTTTGTCCTCTCCATTATTATAAAGATACGTGTTTGTCTCTGGACAGTGATGATATGCTGATATGTCTTTACAGACTTCTAGGAAATTAAACTTGTTTGTGAATCACTGTTAGCTTAGTGCTAGCAAACAATCACAATCCCATAGGGACGTTAGCTTCTTTTCTTTTTTTTTTATCTCATCTCCTACTTTGTCTTATAGTCCCATCTACTCTCCCATCTTTTCCTCTTCTCTCTTCTCTATCTGTATCTCTACTCCTCTCTCCTTTTATGATCTCTCCTCTTCTCTTTTCTCCTCTCATCCCCTCTCCTTTCCTCTCATCTTTTTCTTCTCTTCTCTTCTCTTCTCTTCTCTTCTCTTCTCTTCTCTTCTCTTCTACTTTATTTTCCTCTCTTCTCCTGCACTGTACAGCAGTAGGCTGTATTTCACCGGCTAGCTAGAGCTACTTTTGTCTAAGGGGTCCAAGCACCCGTAGGCAGTGGGGAAGAAGGATGGAGCTTTAAATCAGGCTGCCCCGCTCTCACCATTAGGAGAGCACTGACACCAAACGGCCCTCGCCATCACCATCACTCCTGCCAAACACATCCTGCAAACCCAGCCCAATAGTACAAGAGCAATGCAGCCACGAGGTAAGACTATTCACAGTCCGTGGGTGTGTTTGTTTTGACTAAATATTCAGACTTCGCAGGAAAACCAGGTAAAACACAAGTTTGGTGCCCGACTTCTCAGCACACTCCGGCCATTACATGGGTCTGTTCAGTTCCATCAGCAATAGACCTGATTTTATTTAATGAAGGACTGATGAGTTGAACTAGGCATTGGATGGTAGGTATAAATACTGGGCTTCATTAGGGAGAGCTTTGAAATGAAAAATATCTATCATGCAGATTACTTGTTTTTAATGAAATGTTCTAAAAATATTATGTGCTGTTGAACAAATAAATGCCTCCTTCCAAGATACATCACCACTGTTGGGTTGTAACACTACTGGAAGACCTAATTTTAACACAAATGTATTTTTAAAGTATTTTGGGCAAATCAGAGCAGTAAACAGAAGTGCAAATACAAATGTTTTTTAAGAATTACAACAAAGATTACATAGTAGCTGCATTATATGGCCATTTTCTGATTCAGAACCAGTTGGTACATCATTACCATTCACATAATTGCTGCCCTTAACTGCTATTTTTCCAGTGTAACAAAAATAGTTGAAAAGAGAATATTGGCACATTAACGTTGCCAACGTATGTGAAAACTTACTAACTCACCTGTCTAGTCACATGACCAAATGTATTTAGATCTAGGGATTACATTAATCAGTTAGATGTTTTTAAAAAGTGCACCAACAGGGCTGGATGCTTACCTTCATTAAATAAATTAAATATCATAAAGGAAAACTGTGTGAACTGCAGAGGAGTCAACTATAAACACCATTTTCTATTATTAAACAGAATATAAAACTTTAAATACTAAGAGATTGTCCCACCCCAAGATGATCTGGAACTCAATGTTTAACGATAGATGAGGAGCAGTCACCGCCTTCAACACAAGGAAAACCATTGTCACCTCAATATCTTGTGAAGGTAACAGTGAGAATAGACACTAGGCTCAGGGAGACGGTTCTGTCTGCAGACATTACTTTGGCACTGAGTTGCCAGTTAATTAGGTACCTCAACACACTGGCCAACTCGCTGCCCTGCACTTTTTACCAATTTCCCTGCTCCCAAACAGAGCTCTGTGCAGGACTGATTTTTTAATCCCGCTCCCGCCCGCGCTGACCAGCTCACGCCAAAAATGGGCAACATTTGGAAAATAATAATCTGAAGTAATCAAGACTGAAAATGACTGCCATATGTCAGACTTTCCTTTAGTCAGCTTAGTCGTGGAGTAGCAACCTTTCTGTAGAGCTCTTTCCACAGCTGAGGCCGACTTGCCGTCTAAAGGCCCTGCTGTTTCTGTAGCACAATAATGCAATTCATGTGTTGCTATTTAGAATTGTTTGTTACGGTCTTATTGATTATTTAGATGTTTTTCCTCCTCATGCTAATTATGCATGGGAATTATTGCATCATTATTATGATCTGACTCCTGTGGAGCCACGCAGGATTGCCGACCTCCACTCCCAAACACACCTGATGCAACTAAGCAGCCCATGATCAAGATCTTGCTGATTTGAAGTGAGCATATTAAAGTTAAAGCATAGAGAAATACTAAAATGTGCAGGGTAGTGGGGCTCCAAGACTAGCGCTATGAACTATGAAACTATGTACTATGAAACTATGTACTATGTACTATGTACTATGAAACCCAGTAGGTAGCCAGGCTAATGCAGAGGCGTACTTATAGTAACGTGGGATTCATTTATTCTGTATAGTCTCAACTTTTTAAAACTTTCACACTAAACTTTTTAAAACTATTATTACATTGGGATACATGTGTTCACATGTTCTGTCCAGTTAAACAGGACCTGTCCTCAACAATGGTCAACAGCTTCTTCATTTCTGAATCATTGACAAAATGTACTCCAGGGATGTTTTCACTCAACATACGATGCTTCATTGGTTCAGCCAGGAAAACGAAGGAGCAGGACTTTCGTAGTTTCTTTATTGAGTGGCATGCCATTCAAATCAGAATATGACCTCGTATTGTACTAGGTGTTGTGTGTATCATTTGCTGCATCAGCTTTTGACTCCAGCTTGCATTCGCAATTGACACCTTCCTGTTTGATTGCTATTGAGTTCCTATGTAAATGTTGGCTGGCTACTGCAGTGAAGGTTGGCTGCTATCTCATTTGGTGCTCATACTAACTGCAATGCCAACAACATGTATTGAATATATCTATACTTGTTTAGTAATACGGCCTTCCATAAGTTAATTGAGATCTTACACGTTTTTTTTAGTTTGAGGACTGATATTCACTCTTTCCACCAACCTCTATGGAAACTGGCCAAGTTTTCAGTTTCGCCAATACAGTATGGCACGTTTTCAGGTTTACAGAGGTATTCTGGTCATAGTTACAGTTGTTATGCTATGAAGGATCAATTTATTACAGTGCCACCATGAAGCAGACCAATGCTGCATCTTTAGTTAAGGATATCATTGAGAGAACCTCACCGATTTAGTTTGCATCTATTTTGCCTACCCACAGTCATAATAAGTTTATTTTTTGGGACCCCCCTTTCCAGAACTTAGATTCTGAAACTTTTAGGGGGTCCAAGAGGTTAATTAGTGACACCTCAGGACCCCCTTTATTTCACACAAATAAAACCATGATGCTGAAACCATCATGTGGACCTGGGAGAATGTGAGTGTGAAAGAAAAGCAAAGGATTTACAGCTTCAGTTTAGAAATAGTTTGCAAGTAACTGAAAAGCTTAATTGCTGACGAACAGGAATCCAGAAAAGGTGTCAGGTGTGTTATGTCCTCGACCCCACCCAACCCCACCCATCCCGGCCCTCTCCTCCCACCCTCACACACTCAGAGAGTGCTGTTTGTTCAGCTGGGTCTCGGTAGTGCTAGCCAGCCGTCTGCTGCTCCAGGGGGAGAAACCAGAGGGGGGGAACAAAAGGCAGCATGGCTGGAGAAGAGAGCCTCTTGGTGGGCACACAAAGCTGCTCGGGGCAGGGGGTGGTGGCTGAAATGTGTGTGTGTGTGTGTGTGTGCGTGTGTTGGCGGGGGTGGGGTGGGGGGGGGGGTGTTGTTGCAAGAGAGGTGGCAGCTGAGGGGACGGAGGGAGAGAGAGAAGAACAGATGAATATGTATGAGAAAGAACGGCTGTCCTTCTACAGGACCCCTCGACCCATGTCCTTCTTTCACACTCTGTGTTTCTCTCTTTTTCTGTCTCCCTCTTTACCTTATTTTACTCTTATTTCTTTTTCCTTTTTCATTCCACTATCTTTTCTCTCTTTTCTTTCTTTTCCCTTTCTCTCCCTCTTTCTCTCCCTCACTGTTTTACTCCTTTTTTCATCCCCCACTCTTTCTCTTTTTTCTTTCTCTTTCAATTTCTTTTCTTTTTCTCACTTTTTTTCTCCTAACCTTTCCCTCTTTCTTTCTTTTTCTCTCTCTATCCATTTTCCCTCTTTTTTTCATATGCATCTCTCTGCCTTTCCTTTATCCCCTTCTTTTTCCCACTGTTTCTCTCTTAACCATTCTCTCCTGCTTTCTTTCTCTCTCATTTTTCTCTTTTCCCTTATCTCCCTCTTTGTTCTCCTCTATTTCTGTCTCTCTTTCTCTCTCTCTTATCTCTCTCTCTTACCTTTTTCTCCTACCTTATTCTATTACTGTTTTTTCAATGTCTCTTACCCTCTTGTTTCCCTTTTTCTTCTTCCTCTTCCTCACCTCTTTCTGTCTCTCCTTCTTCTCTTTCTGCTCTCTTTCCATCTTATTCTTTCTGTCTTTTGTTTTCACTGTTGTCCCTTTTCTCCTTCTTGCTCTCTCTCCCTTGTTCTCTTTTTCTCCTTTCCTTTTATCTCCCTTTCTGCATTTCTGTTTCTCTGTTTCTCTCTCTTTATTCTCTCTCTCTCTCTTTTATCTACATCTTTTTTCTGTCTTTGTCTTGTCTTTCCATCTCCCTCTCTCTTTTTCTCCTTCTCTTTACCCTTCTCTCCCTTACACTCTAATTGTTTTTTTCTCTTTTTCTCATCTGTTTCTTTCTCTGTTTTTCTCTTACCCTTTATCCTCTCTTTTACCTTTCTCTCTTTCATTCGTTCTCTTTCTATTCGGTGCAGACTCAATTTCTAAATGATGACTAAAGGGTTTAAAATTCTAAACTTTCTGTTTTTTCCTCTCTCATTCTGTTTTCCCTCTTTCTTTACCTATTTCTCTCTCTCTCTCTCTCTCTCTCTCTCTCTCTCTCTCTCTCTCTCTCTCTCTCTCTCTCTCTCTCTCTCTCTCTCTCTCTCTCTCTCTCTCTCCTGCTCTTTGGGTGAGTGAACTGATAGCAGGTGAATGCTCAAGAACACTAGCACGCAGACACACACGTTCAGAAAGGATGTCTGGCATTAGAAGTGTGACCGGGACCACACACTCTAGTAAAAGCAGAGGCAGATGATGGGGTTTGTGTGTCCATAGAGCGTGTGTATGGGTGGGGGGGTGTTTAGGGGTTTAAAAGCCAGTGCTTTTTACTTTATTTATGAGTTGTGGGTGTTGGGGAGAGTGGATGTGTGTGTGTGCTAGAGAGAGAGAGGGTTCGTCAGTGCAGGATTTGAGGATCAATATTTCAGACATACACTCATTGATCCAGAGTGAGGCTACGAAAGATGGAGGAGCCAGCAAAGGGCCATCTCTACTACAGCCTTCACCATTAACAGTCACATACTATAATATCTACTCTCGAACTTGTTGTCAGCATCATATTTAAAAAGCTATTTAAAGAGAATTCTGCTGACTTTTCTAAACACTTAATTCAATCACTGGGCTGCAAACAAAGCCCTTTAGAGTGGTTTGGTGTAAAATGGTGCACTGTAGAGAAATCTGTCGAGCCAGATGTGTTTGTGGTTGTGATAGGAGCCAGGAGTCGCCATATCTACAACTACAAAAACAAATGGGCAATTGATGTACTATTAAAAAAAGACCAGTGAACCTAAACATGGCTCTATAGTTTTCTTATATCGTCTCTGTCCAAAGACGTGAGGACAAAAACTGTCTTTACTTTTAATGTAATCTTAAAAATCTCACACAATGTAAATGGTAGCTGCTGCGCTGTAGTGATCTAAAAAAAATAAAAATCTGATAGGATCTGTGAGGGTCTTGATGTTCCAAGACCTAAAACTGAGGACAGGGCCTAAGCCAAAGACAGGGCCTAAGCCAAAGACTCTTTAGTTTCCAAATAATTGTTATCTATCTAACTGTAAAATCACAAAAAGGATTAGAAATGGTCTTTCTTCACTCCTGCCTCCCAAGTCGTCCTACTAGAACTTGTTTTGGTTAGACAGTCTAACACTTCTGTTGGTTGGGATATGCAAGATAGTGTTTATGTTGCTCTCTGATCCTGTCAGTAGCTTTCTGAACTGTTTCTGAACTTGCCTTGTGCTTCTTGTTTAACAGGTTTAATAGCAATTGAACTGATCATTTGGAGTTGACTCTTTATTTCATGACAAATAAAGAAGATAAAAGGTCTGAAGTTAATTCCAAGTGTTTGCATTTGGTAGCTTTTCATGGGAATCCTCAGAATGCAGTCTAAAGAGGTGTTGATGTCAAAGAGTGGATGATCACAGAATTATTTTCATGGTGAAGAAAACCCTTTGCAACATTCAGTCAAGGACATTTTAAAGGTGGTTGGTGTGTCATTGACAAGTCTACAATCAAAAGACACCTTTATATATGTAAATAGAGAGGGTTTACCTCAAAATGCAAAGCAATGATAAGACTCAAGAGTAGAAAGGCCAGATTAGAATTTAATGAAAAAAGGTCCAAAAAGTCTTTTAGGCATGTTGAAAAACTTAAGGCCTGGCAAAGGATCTCTTCGAGAAAATGTAGCATTTGGTGACACCCCTGGGTTCCAGATTTCAGGCAGTCAACAATACTTGCATCCAAGTATTAAAAATAATGTGAAAGTATAGGAACTATGTAAAAACTCTAGACCACAATCTCGACTGCTTGATTTAAAATCCATTTCGGTGGTGTACAGAGGTAAAGCTACAAAAACTGTGTCACTGTCCAAATACTTAAGCATACACAGCATGCACTAAAATACATTGTGATTCATCAGAGAGCTTGTGTGCATATTGCAGTGTCATCTCTGGCGGCAGTATTATCCTGGTGTATATTTGCCGGTATATAATATAAACATATATGAGCATATAGATGAACAAAGAAAGAGAAAGCAATGTTAGAATCTAAAAAGAAAGGTACCGAGGAAGATGGTACAGATGGTAAAGATGAAAGGATGGGGGGCTGAGGGAGATAATAAGGTTGCTGGTGTCACACATCCACACATCCACTAACACACAGACATGCTTCCTCACACACACACACACACACACACACACACACACACACACACATGCATGAGTAGCTTATGTGTGAAGATCGTGTGTGTGTCTGTGTGAGGGCAGACACCATGTAAAATGGGCTTCAGCCATGTAGCCATGTAGAGAAATACCTTCAGCAGTATATATACTGCTCCACAGCCTATCTCTCATATATATATATATATATATATATATATATATATATATATATATATATATATATATATATATATATATACTACCGCTCAAAAGTTTGGGATCACATTGAAATGTTCTTGTTTTTAATGAAGTGTCTTCCTTAAGACAACAATGGACTGACGGGTCTCTAAAGAAAGTTGTTTCTTTCTGGTCATTTTGAGTCGGTCAGCAAACCATCAACTGCTGATGCTTCAGACACTAAACTAACCTAGAATGTTGTTCTCCCTTTTATACTCACTTATTAGTAGAATGTTTTTCAGCTGTGCATCACAATTGAACAACCAATTAGCCCAATAACATCCTTAACTTGGATTGGCGGCCGTACCAGGAGATTTAGACAGAGGACTGAGAATTGCTGATAATAGGACTATACGTAAAATATGCCTCTATATAAAAATAGGTTTTAATACAAACATTTTTATTTTTATTCATCTGATTCACTTAAATTAATTGTGAAATGGACAATATTTTTGTGGACTGCATGAAAATTGCATGAAAAGAAATTTTAAACTAAAAACTTTCAGTACTGGGGAAAAAAGAAAATGCAACCTACTTCTAGGACTGAACTTAAGAGATAAACCATAGGCTGCACACATCATTTCCTAAAAAAAAGCAAGAAGGCAAATCTCCAGACAACTGGAATCTGGAATCTTTAATAAAGGTAAAGATGTAAAACTAAGCTTCTCTCTTGCTTTACTTTATGTGTAAAAAAAAGTCCACACCTGCTTCTGTCTGGCCAACTAAACAATACAGGCCTGAAAAGATGTGTATCTGTCAAAAACGTTACTAAGAAAAAGAAGGCAAGTTTTAGTTTCAGTCTTTTGTGTTTTTAGGTTTTAAACCAAGTTTTAAACTATTCTACAAAGTTGGTCCCTGTTTCTTCCAGAAAATTTACAAAAACAAACAGAGAGGGACGCAGGAAACCATCAAGCACAACCGTACAAACCTCCAGTGTGTTGGTCTCCAAAAAAAACCCTAAGTGAAAAAAATAAACGTACACAATTTTCTATTAGTCTATATGTAGCCAATCAGACAAGACATGTATGATTTGAAGTTTCCTTTTTGAATTTTGTTGCCTATGAGAATGACAGTAAAAACTATATTTAGTTATACGATGTTCCGAAGTTGTCAGTTATAGATAAGATTTAGTCATACACCACCAGAAACCACATCACAACACACAGAACACATCCAACCAATGAGTAGATAAACTGGAACATGTCACTGCTCATAAATGCAAAGTCATCAATTCGACTAGGTATCAATACTTCAATATTCAGACTGGTGAATATTAATGGATTGTATTTGAACACACACACACACACTGATGCACAAACAAGGGAGAAATTGTATGGCCCAGAGCCTTCATTTGCATGGATTTGCATGAGATGCCGTATAGGGATTATTTATTCATGAGCTATCACTACACGCAGATTTCAAACAGAGAGAGCAGATTTGAGTGTAGCCCATCTCGCATCCAGAGAACAGGAGAATGCACAAGCAAAGACCTGGCCAGTCTATAGACGTCTCGCTGTACAACCATCCCACCCAAAAAAACTAGCATATTTAAACATCTTAACACTTGAGATAAAGTTTAATGTCTGATAATATGGACATTTGTGCAGTAAGTGATGCTTTGATTAGTATAACTAAGGTATATATACAACTCCACTATACTCTACTATACTATATAACTATATACTACATTACAAAACACATCCATTCAGGACCTCTGTAGTTTTTGTTAAGTGTAGAATCTAATGTACATGTAGAAGTGGCAGTAGATGATGGTCTATGAATTTGGGCATAACAGTGATTTCAGTGGATTTCACTGTACAGTGCACTGGTCATGGGAATTAGACTAAATATATTTAGAAAAATGTACATATTTATTTATGCTGGGATAACAAAAATAAGTTAATATATCAAATATATGTTAGCTGTTATGTTTTTAATATTACATATTACACATATAATATGTATAATAGCTCATGTAATGTTTTCTGATGTTTTTTTTCTTTTTCTTTTTTTTCAACCTTTTCATTATTTAAGATTAAAGTTGTGTTAAGCCCGTTTAATATTGTAATATAAAATTATTATGAAAACGATTTAATATTTTAGGAGCTGCTTATGGGGAAGTTACAGGAAGTCATTACAGGAGTTCAAAAACCTTTTTATGCTGATGTACATACATTAAACACATAAAGAGATTAATTGTGTCTGTTATTATGAATGATAATAAATATGCAAATTTATAATATTGACTATATGATATGCATATAGTTCATGACTATATGATAAGTTTAAATTCTAGACACTGAATTTTATGTTTCCCTGTAAGCCAATATAAGTATATATATATTGGCTGGCGTGTCAGTTATTTTGTAAGGCTAAAACCTCAACAGTGACAATTAATACAGTCACTTTGCTCATGAAAAGTAAATATAAAGTTCCGAAATGCAGAAAATGAAAAGCACACTGGGGACAATAGCATTGTTTACTTTCCTGATACTCATTTCATTTCATCTCACCAGCTTATACTTTGCCATGACTGAGCATTTTTCTTATTGTATGTGAATTATATGTATATAAAAAAAGATGAAGCCAAACCTTAAACGCAATAATATTAACCTGATAAAAGATAAATTACTATTTAGACAAGCTGTATTTACCGTTTACCCAAAAGCCCTACGCTGACACTGACGTTAAAGATTAATCTGTTTCTCAGTAATATGAGTCAGTTTCCCCCTCAGGCTGCTGGGACTTTCCCACTCGGTGACCTTTGAGACTGTCAGCCTAGTCACATAAAAACAGACTCGCTAATGCTGAGCCTTACCTTCATGAAATAGCAATCGTGTATTAGCAATAACTAGCATCAATACCGTTAGCATCAATATGAAGTTCAGTACTTTAGCACTTATGTGAGGAAAACAATGCTACATGAGGTGGAACATGCTTTCTGGTTTTGGAAATGACCAGCAGGATGTGTGTGACACTCAACTAGTGAGTCGGAGCCACAAGGGAAGAAGTGTTCTATGTCAGGACTAAAAGTACTAGTCAGTCACCCGTACAATCTTTAACTTTGGTGTTTGGTTTAAAGCCAGGTGGAGAACCACTTTAGCTAAGCCAAACACAGCCTTTAAGAATGGGTCTCCTCAGAAACTGAAAAAGAATAATGTGTGGTTAGCATTTTAAACTCCAGTGAATTTAACATAATGCACAATACAGCTGTATACAAAAGTTGGGCTGCCCTGGTAAAATTATATGTTTTGCTGATTTTCTATGTGAAATAGGCTAATGTTGCATATGGGTAACCCATGTTGAATAAACCAGATGGTTAAGGGTATAATATAAATGCGATTTAACTCATTGTTCGTAGATACGCCCATCAAATAGAAAAAGAATGGAGGTCCAAAAAGTATAATCCTGCTTTTTATTTGCTGTTAAAAAACACCTACTAGAATTGTCATAGTAGATAGAATCTAAATAGAAGTGTCATAGGTGTCAGTCTAAGGTTAAAGGTTGCACTATACATCATATCTTATAAAGTTATATGATCTTAAGCTGTAAATACAACTCTGTCAGTCGTTCATTGGAACAATTAGTACTTCCCAGTTTCCAACACTATGCAAATGCAGGAACATATCCTCTACAGAGAGCACACTTCTGTGCAAAATATCTGTTTATCTGCTGAATTTAGCAGATATAAAATGTGGAAAAACAAGCAAAAAACACATTTTATATTATTTATTCATTTAATGAGCAAGCCAAACATTTTATATCATTTATTTATTCCCTCAATAAGTTCAACTTAGCCAATCATTTGCCGATAAAAGCCATATTTACATTTCTTCCCAGTAGTGGATGTGTTAACTTAGAAATTTAGAAAATCAAGAAAACATGGCATTTGACCAGGGGTGTTCAAACCTTACGGACCACTCTATACAAAAACAAACTCTTTAATTAGTCAAAACATTAATTAATGTTTGAGTACAGTAGAGGTTTCATTTCCAAGATGTCTAACTATCTCTTGAGCTTATGGCTGAGCATGTTCAGCCCTGATACATTAAACAAGGTCTCTAAAGATGTTAAAGCTTTGGGAAAATTTAAGGAAGTATATATTTTTAAAGGTGGCACAAATGCATTTAAACTGTATTTTTTTTTACAGTTTTTTACAGCTATGGAGTTGGAAAGGAAAGATACAGTGGCTAAAAAGTACGTAAAAAAGTATGAACCCTTTGAAAATAGCTGCTTTTCTGTATTAATTGGTCATAAAACATGATCTGAAGTCCCACGTATGGTGTCCAACCTAATACCACACAAACACTTACAATAGTTCATGTCTTTATTGAAGACATCCATTAAACATTCACAGTGCTGGTGGAAAAAGTAAGTGAACCCTTGGATTTAATAACTAGTCGAACCTCCTTTGGCAGCAGTAACCTCAAACAAGCGTTTCCAGTAGCTGCTGATCAGATCTGCCCAATGTTCAGGAGGAATTTTGGACCATTCTTCCTTACATAACTGCTTCAACTCAGCCATATTCTGCTGTGAACAGCTCTCTTGAGGTCATTCTACACCATCTCTATTGGATTCAGGTCTCCAAAACTGGGTCACTCCAAAACGCAGATATTAATTTTTTTAAGCCATTGTAGTAGCCTGCTGCATCACCCAACATCTACTGAGCTTCAGCTGGCAGACAGCCACCATGACATTAATCTGTAGGATACCTTGATAAACTTGAATACTCATTTTCCCCTTGATGATGGCAAGTGGTCCAGGCACCAAAGCCGGAAAGCAGTGTTCTTCCCAAACAATTCAATCTTGGTCTCAATCAGACCACAAAACATTTTCCCAGTAGCATTGTGGAGCGTTGAGGCACACTTTGGCAAACTTCTGGCATGCAGTGATGTTTTTTTTTGTTTTGGAAAGCAACGACTGGTGTCCTGCCTTGGACACCATGCCTGTTTAATGATTTGCGTAGATGAACAGAGATGTTAACAATGATCCAGTGATTCCCTCAAGCCTTTAGCTGTTACTCTAGTGTTCTTTTTACCTCTCTGAGCATTCTGCCTTGTGCCTTTGGAGTCAACTTGGCGGCATGCCCACTTCTAGGAAGAGTAGCCACAGTACTAAATCGACTCCATTCGTAGACCGTTAACTGTGGACTGATTAATACCTAAAGTCTTGGAGATTACTTTCCAACCCTTTCCAGTTTAATGCAAATCAACAATTCTTGATTGTAGGTCTTTTGATTGATTGATCTCTTTTTGCAAGGCATGGATCACAGCAGCAGATGCTTCTTGCGAAAAGCAACCTCAATAAGTTTGAGTGTCTTTTATAAGTCAAAGTAGCTCTACACCGCTTCAATCTCGTTTCATTGATTGGACTCCAGGTTTGCTAACTCCTGACTCTAATTAGCTTTTGTTGAAGTCATTAGCATAAGGGTTCACTTACTTTTTCCACCAGCACTGTGATTGTCTAATGGATGTGTGCAATACAGACATGAAATAGTATAATTGTTTGTGTGGTATTAAGTTAAGTACATTAAGTATATCTATACTTGGGACTGTATGTGGATCAGATCATGTTTTATGACCAATTAACGCAGAAAAGCAGGTAATTTCAAAGAGTTCACATACTTTTCCTTGCCACTGTATAAACAGAACTAAAGGAAAAAGAGAGAAAGAGAGAGAGAGAAAGAGAGAGAGAGAGAGAGAGAGAGAGAGCTGCGGAGGCAGTGTTGTAGAAGACCCAGTCAGCCCATATAAGGCCAGTCTGAAGGACAGGAGCTGCTACAGTAACTGGAGCAGAAGCCTGTGACTCTCCATAGAAACCATTCAAAGCCTCCACTTTCTGCTGCTTTCAACAGCCGATCAGTCCACCGCTCAAGAAAACAGCTTCGTATAGACTTGCTCGTGCTCAGAACTTCCTGTTCAACTCGGAAGTGACCTTTTCCCCTCATGTATGTACTGACATGGTCAGAAACAAGTTTATTAAAATAGTGGAGCAGTGTACTGGCTATACCTATACCAGTGAATATAACATTGTACTCAGTGCTTAATTTGTAAAACATCAGGTAATGGAACACTAAAGGTGGGGTGATCCAGCAAGTGGCAGTGAGGGAAAAGGTCCTGGAACGCATAGACACAACAGTGCTTCAAGTGTCCATCTAACATAGTAGCATTCTATACAATAAAATAATCTTAGCTTTAATGACTGCAGTAAGGAGCTGCAACCATAAAATCTCAGAGATGCCACTGGACAAATAGTTTTTGGTGTCCTACAAAAAAAGACATCAAAGAGGTGATGGATCCACATAAATAAGTTCTGGAACACAGGAACCTGAAATATGAGAGGTGCTGGATCTTGTTCCAGTAAGATCCAGCACAAATTAAGCACTGATTGTACTCTGAAAAAAAAGGTTTAACCTGAAACATCCTGAGACATGGTTTTCAGTTTTAAACAAGAAAACGTAGCTTTAAAAGCACTTTACATTACATTTTCTGTTTTTTCTTGAAATTGCACTAAAACAAGCCAGTGGGGTCTGATTTTTCACATACAGCCACTGTAAACACAAACTCTACATGTCTAGATTTCTACCTTCATTCCTTCATTCTAAGCATTAGAGATGCACCATTACTATTTTTCCCCTCTGATACCAATACCTGATCTCCAAATACTAGCTGATACCAAGTACCAATACTGTCACTAACTCTTACAGTACTGATACTGTTACTAACTCTTAAAATACCAATACTGTTACTAACTCTTACAGTACCAATACTGTTACTAACTCTTACAGTACTGATACTGTTACTAACTCTTCAAATACCAATACTGTTACTAACTCTTACAGTACCAATACTGTCACTAACTCTTACAGAACTGAAACTGTTACTAACTCTTACAATACCAATACTGTTACTAACTCTTACAGTACCGAAACTGTTACTAACTCTTACAGTACCGATACTGTTACTAACTCTTACAGTACTGATACTGTTACTAACTCTTACAGTACCGAAACTGTTACTAACTCTTAGAGTACTGATACTGTTAAGAAATCTTACAGAACTGAAACTGTTACTAACTCTTACAATACCAATACTGTTACTAACTCTTACAGTACCGAAACTGTTACTAACTCTTACAGTACCAATACTGTTATTAACTCTTTCAGTACCAATACTGTTACTAACTCTTACAGTGCCGATACTGTTACTAACTCTTTCAGTACCAATACTGTTACTAACTCTTACAGTACCGATACTGTTACTAACTCTTACAGTACCAATACTGTTACTAACCCTTACAATACCCATACTGTTACTAACTCTTTCAGTACCAATACTGGTACTAACTCTTACAATACCAATACTGTTACTAACTCTTACAGTACCAATACTGTTACTAACTCTTACAGTACCGATACTGTTACTAACTCTTACAGTACCAATACTGTTACTAACTCTTTCAGTACCAATACTGTTACTAACTCTTACAGTACCAATACTGTTACTAACTCTTACAGTACTGATACTGTTACTAACTCTTTCAGTACCAATACTGTTACTAACTCTTTCAGTACCAATACTGTTACTAACTCTTACAGTACTGATACTGTTACTAATTCTTTCAGTACCAATACTGTTACTAACTCTTACAGAACCAATACTGTAACTATTACAGTACCAATACTGTTACTAACTCTTACAGTACCGATACTGTTACTAACTCTTACAGTACTGATACTGTTACTAACTCTTACAGAACCAATACTGTAACTATTACAGTACCAATACTGTTACTAACTATTACAGTACTGATACTGTTACTAACTCTTACAGTACTGATACTGTTACTAATTCTTTCAAGACCAATACTGTTAATAACTCTTACAGAACCAATACTGTAACTATTACAGTACCAATACTGTTACTAACTCTTACAGTGCTGATACTGTTACTAACTCTTACAGTACTGATACTGTTACTAACTCTTTCAGTACCAATACTGTTGCTAACTCTTACAGTACTGATACTGTTACTAACTCTTTCAGTACCAATACTGTTACTAACTCTTACAGTACTGATACTGTTACTAACTCTTACAGTACCAATACTGTTACTAACTCTTACAGTACTGATACTGTTACTAACTCTTACAGTACCAATACTGTTACTAACTCTTACAGTACCAATACTGTTACTAACTCTTACAGTACCGATACTGTTACTAACTCTTACAGTACCAATACTGTTACTAACTCTTACAGTACCAATACTGTTACTAACTCTTACAGTACTGATACTGTTACTAACTCTTTCAGTACCAATACTGTTACTAACTCTTACAGTACTGATACTGTTACTAACTCTTTCAGTACAAATACTGTTACTAACTCTTACAGTACTGATACTGTTACTAACTCTTACAGTACCAATACTGTTACTAACTCTTACAGTACTGATACTGTTACTAACTCTTACAGTACCAATACTGTTACTAACTCTTTCAGTACCAATACTGTTACTAACTCTTACAGTGCCGATACTGTTACTAACTCTTTCAGTACCAATACTGTTACTAACTCTTACAGTACCGATACTGTTACTAACTCTTACAGTACCAATACTGTTACTAACTCTTACAATACCCATACTGTTACTAACTCTTTCAGTACCAATACTGGTACTAACTCTTACAATACCAATACTGTTACTAACTCTTACAGTACCAATACTGTTACTAACTCTTACAGTACCGATACTTTTACTAACTCTTACAGTACTGATACTGTTACTAACTCTTTCAGTACCAATACTGTTACTAACTCTTACAGTACCAATACTGTTACTAACTCTTACAGTACTGATACTGTTACCAACTCTTTCAGTACCAATACTGTTACTAACTCTTTCAGTACCAATACTGTTACTAACTCTTACAGTACTGATACTGTTACTAATTCTTTCAGTACCAATACTGTTACTAACTCTTACAGAACCAATACTGTAACTATTACAGTACCAATACTGTTACTAACTCTTACAGTACCGATACTGTTACTAACTCTTACAGTACTGATACTGTTACTAACTCTTACAGAACCAATACTGTAACTATTACAGTACCAATACTGTTACTAACTATTACAGTACTGATACTGTTACTAACTCTTACAGTACTGATACTGTTACTAACTCTTACAGTGCTGATACTGTTACTAACTCTTACAGTACTGATACTGTTACTAATTCTTTCAAGACCAATACTGTTAATAACTCTTACAGAACCAATACGGTAACTATTACAGTACCAATACTGTTACTAACTCTTACAGTGCTGATACTGTTACTAACTCTTACAGTACTGATACTGTTACTAACTCTTACAGTACCGATACTGTTACTAACTCTTACAGAACCAATACTGTTACTATTACAGTACCAATACTGTTACTAACTCTTACAGTACCAATACTGTTACTAACTCTTACAGTACTGATACTGTTACTAACTCTTACAGTACCAATACTGTCACTAAATCTGGCTGGCAGGTCCTAATTCTCATACAGTTGCACTTTTTTAATATTGTATTTTTGTAAAATTAGGTAAAAGATTGTTCTGTGTCTCTAATAAAGCATATGAATGTTAAATGAACTAACATTAACTCAGACTGTAATGGACTACACAGATGGAGTTGAGTAATTACTAAAAGAAGCATGAGGTTGAGTTAAGTGGCTTGTATTAGTTTTGTTTGTATGTTGAATATTGTGTGTTTGTGACATATTGGTAAAACCAGTAGCTTACAGATTTTGCCATGAGCATTTTGTCTGTCTAGTGTGTATACTGGGTTATTTGTGGTATCTGTTGTAAGCATTGGTATCTCCACTGCTTTTTGTGCTAGTGTCAGTGTTGGTATATGATATCAGCATCAGCGCAACTCTACTATGTCTACTCTAGGTCTACTATAAACACACATTACAAATGTTGTTCATAGAATCGTATAGAGAATGTAAAAGCAAAACACTTTCACCTGATTAGGCGTAAAGACATTATGTTTAAAATGGGAAACGGATGAATATTATAAAAATACTTTGTTCTGGTTTATTTTCATAAACTATGTCTACATGAGTGATTTTCTCTGTACATTTTGTCTTGTACACAGCCCCAGTCGCTCCCCAGTACTGTGTTCTTCTGCATGCCTGCACTGTAAGGTTTTGTATGACACTGGCAGTAACTGTTTCCTAACTGTTTTCCATTAGTAATCTATAATATAAGTTAATGAGTTAGACCAGCTTCCATCTAAGGCCATATCACTACAGTCTGTGATAACTATGATCTGTAATAGTTAAAAAAAACAGTAAACATTTAAGATACTTTAATTTGAGCTACATCTGTGTTTCCATAGCACTGGTGCTGTTAGTGCAGTCCAAAGGCTTTAGGTTTAGGACATAGAGTAGATTACTCTACATAGAAGTGGGTGATGTTGACAGAATGTTATGCCAGAAAAAGCTTTTTAGGGTTTAACTGCTAGAGGATTTTGATATAAGTGTTTCTATGTAAAAAATATTATGTTTTATATTTGCTTTATGTTATATACTGACTGTTACGTAATGTTTACACAGTATTTATTTCTTTTGTTGTAAATTCTCTTTGTGTATTTTTGCATAATTGAGTTGCTTTATATTTCTTAAATGTCTCTGTGGGGACTTTAACAGGTTGTGCATCAAATCAAGAGCAGGTCTAGCCACAAACTCAGCTTATTGACACATATGTCCAGCATCAAGGCTAATCAAGTGCTGCTCTTAAAGGAGCAATATGCAAGATGAGAAGATTCATAACTTTGTAGATACTTTTACAGCATTATACGTAGACATTTTTGACAAACCATCAAAATGGTTATTCCTTCTCATTATATAAAAAGTCCATTCATTTTCGAATGTTTCTAATTAAAAATCATGTTCATATTGCTCCTTTAAACTTTTTTGTTTCCGTTTGCTCTGTATTCATGCTTTGAAGAAGGCCTCTGACCAAAAGCTCACAAATGAAAAGATTTTTCACATTTAGTTTTTTTATTTTTTTTACCCCAGCCATGTCTGATGTTGGATGATCTGTGTTTTTCTCTTGATTTCTGAAGGCGAAAGTCCGAAAACCTGGAGTCCAAAAACCATGCATCACTACTGCTAGATACGATCATCCATTCCACAAAATATGCTGATAATGAAAAACAGCCAAACGGAGGAACTTCAGCAGGCAGTACTTTATACAACCAATCACTTTGGACACGGGTGAGTGGGTGCTTTGCTGCGTCAGAATACTTACTGTCTGAGTGGGCAGCGTTTATTACGTTTCAGCCCTTGTCTGTGATCTCTGTTGCTAACGTTAAGTATCGTTAGAATTTTATCCATTTTAATTCCAGTTCTTGTTAAATTAAAGCATTATTTTTATCCGGACACTATTTTATCCATAAAATTTGCCAGATTCTTGTAAAATGTTACTAATTTTTTGACACTGTGTGTACTTCCAGCTCTTTCTCCTGTCACTGACAGCGTGTGCCTTCTTGAGAAACGCTTGTCCAGCTGTCGCTGGTCAAGGCGACTTGACTAACAGTACTGAGCTCTGATATTTAAACTCTGCATGCATAAATGATGTTGACTCGCCAACGGAGAAGAGATGTAGTCTCTGCTCTGTGACACTCCTGGGTTTCTCCCTGGTTAGCATTCCTCTCACTGCTAACGAGAAAGGCGTGTCACAGGCTGACTGTACTGGATGTGCTAGCGAGGTGCTAGCGCTGTCTGTGGAGCTCACATTGAGGAGACCACGTTCACAGGTGCAACCTCCTTTACACCAGACCGACCTTCCATATATATCGCACTTGTTTGTGGAGCCTCACTTTGGAGTGAGGATAATGCCATAGCGGAGCCGTTCACCAGTGAAATCGAAATTTATTTTGGTATTTTTTTAAATGGTACCCAGTTTCTGAAAATTTGGAACCTGTTTTAAACCAGAATCAGGTTATGATACACATCACTATCAGTTGGTGAGCTGCTTGGGGCCAGATTCCAATTTCCAATTCAGTACGACCAGCTGGGCCTCAAAAGTTTACACCCATACACACCTCTAACACACACAGACACACGGTGCAGGGACCTGGCAGCCTTCTTGAGAGATTTGCTTCCTTCCAGTTCTGCTCTTCATGCACTAGCACTATGCAAATTCTCTCTTCTGCACACACACACGCACACACACGCACACACACACACACACACACACACACACACACACACACACACAGACAGTGTTCATCTGAAGCGTTCTTTAATTTGATGGATTTCGATGCAGACACTCAGTCTCTGCATCCGCTGAGCAGCAGAGGAGACGCCGGCACACGCGCAAACCCTATATACTCTATATCAGCCTTTCCACAGAGCTTTACTCATCTACAGCACACTCTCTGTACATTCAATATTAAACCATACCCAGCTCAGTGTGGAGACACTCTCTCTCCTTCTCTTTTTCTTCTTCTCTCTTCTCCCCTTCCTTCTCTCTCTCCTTCTCTCTCCCTTTTTTCTCTCTCCTTCTCCTTCCCTTTTTCTTTTCTTCTTCTCCTTTTACTCTCTCCCCTTCCTTCTCTCTCCTTCTCTCCCTTTTTTTCTCTACTTCTCTTCCTTCTCTCTCTCTCCCATCCTTTCTCTCTCCTTCTCTCTCCCTTTTTTCTCTCTTCTCCCTTCTTCTCTCTCTCCCCTTCCTTCTCTCTCTCCTTTCCTTCCCTTTTTCTCTCTTCTCCCCTTCCTTCTCTCTCTCCTTTCCTTCCCCCTTTTCTCTCTTCTCCCTTCCTTTCTTCTCCTTTCTCCTTCCCCTATTTCTCTCTTTCCCCTTCCTTCATTCACTTTTCTTTTTCTCTTCTCCCCTTCTTTCTTTCTCTCTCCTTCTCCTTCCCTTTTTCTTTTTCTCTCTTCTCCATTCCTTCTCTCTCTCTTTCTCCCTCCCTTTTGATTTTTTCTCTCTTCTCTCACCCTCCTTCTCTCTCTTTTTCTCCTTTCTTCTTCTTTTCTCTCTTCTCCCCTTCCTTCTTCTTATCCCCTTCCTTCTCTCTCTTTCTTCATTCACTTTTCTTTTTCTCTTCTCCCCTTCCTTCTTTCTCTCTCCTTCTCCTTCTCCTTCCCTTTTTCTTTTTCTCTCTTCTCCCCCTCCTTCTCTCTCTTTTTCTCCTTCTCTTCTTCTTTTTCTCTCTTCTCCCCTTCCTTCTCTCTTATCCCCTTCCTTCTCTCTCTCCTTCTCTCTCCCTTTTTTCTCTCTTCTCCCCTTCCTTCTCTCTCTTCTCCCCTTCCTTCTCTCTCTCCTTCTCCTTCCCTTTTTCTCTCTTCTCCCCTTCCTTCTCTCTCTCCTTCTCCTTCCCTTTTCTTTTTCTCTCTTCTCCCCTTCCTTCTCTCTCTCTCTCTTTCTTCATTGCCTTTTTCTTTTTCTCTCTTCTCCCCTTCATTCTCTCTCTCCTTCTCCTTCCTTTTTTTCTCTCTTCTCCCCTTCCTTCTCTCTCTCCTTCTCCTTCCCCTTTTTCTCTCTTCTCCCCTTCCTTCTCTCTCTCCTTCTCCTTCCCTTTTTTCTCTCTTCTCCCCTTCCTTCTCTCTCTCCTTCTCCTTCCCCTTTTTCTCTCTTCTCCCCTTCCTTCTCTCTCTCCTTCTCCTTCCCCTTTTTCTCTCTTCTCCCCTTCCTTCTCTCTCTTTCTTCATTCACTTTTCTTTTTCTCTTCTCCCCTTCCTTCTTTCTCTCTCCTTCTCCTTCCCTTTTTCTTTTTCTCTCTTCTCCCATTCCTTCTCTCTCTCTTTCTCCCTCCCTTTTGATTTTTTCTCTCTTCTCCCCCTCCTTCTCTCTCTTTTCTCCTTCTCTTCTTCTTTTTCTCTCTTCTCCCTTCCTTCTTCTTATCCCCTTCCTTCTCTCTCTCCTTCTCTCTCCCTTTTTTCTCTCTTCTCCCCTTCCTTCTCTCTCTCCTTCCCCTTTTCTCTCTTCTCCCCTTCCTTCTCTCCCTCCTTCTCCTTCCCTTTTTCTCTCTTCTCCCCTTCCTTCTCTCTCTCCTTCTCCTTCCCTTTTTCTCTCTTCTCCCCTTCTTCTCTCTCTCCTTCTCTTCCCTTTTTCTCTCTTCTCCCCTTCCTTCTCTCTCTCCTTCTCCTTCCCCTATTTCTCTCTTCTCCCCTTCCTTCTCTCTCTCCTCTTCCTTCCCCTTTTTCTCTCTTCTCCCCTTCCTTCTCTCTCTCCTTCTCCTTCCCCTTTTTCTCTCTTCTCCCCTTCCTTCTCTCTCTCCTTCTCCCTCCCCTATTTCTCTCTTCTCCCCTTCCTTCTCTCTCTCCTTCTCCTTCCCTTTTTCTTTTTCTCTCTTCTCCCCTTCCTTCTCTCTCTCTCTTTCTTCATTCCCTTTTCTTTTTCTCTCTTCTCCCCTTCCTTCTCTCCCTCCTTCCCTTTTTCTTTTTCTCTCTTCTCCCCTTCCTTCTTTCTCTTTCTTCATTCCCTTTTTCTTTTTCTCTCTTCTCCCCTTCCTTCTCTCTCTCCTTCTCCTTCCCCTTTTCTCTCTTCTCCCTTCCTTCTCTCTTCTCCCTTCCTTCTCTCTCTCCTTCTCCTTCCCTATTTCTCTCTTCTCCCCTTCCTTCTCTCTCTTTCTTCATTCACTTTCTTTTTCTCTCTCCCTTCTTCTTTCTCTCTCCTCTCTTCCCTTTTCTTTTTCTTTCTTCTCCCCCTCCTTCTCTCTCTTTTTCTCCTTCCCTTTTTCTTTTTCTTTCTTCTCCCCTGCCTTCTCTCTCTCCTATTCTCCTTCCCTTTTCCCTCTTCCCTTTCTTTCTACTTCTCTTTTTCTGTTTCTCTCACCTGTTTTTTCCTCTCTTTTTCTCTCTTCCCTATTTGTCTCTCTGTCTTTCTCCTCTTTTTCTCATCCCTTTCTTCCCTCTCTCTTTCCCCTTCTCTTTTTCCCCTTCATTCTCTCTTTTCCTTCTCCTTTTCTATGAAAGTGTAGTAGACATCTACATTTCTGTTTCTTTTTCCTCTCTCTTTTTTCTTCTCTCTCTGTCCACCATCTCTTTTCTTCTTTCTCTTCTACTCGATCTCTCGCTATATCTCGTTCTACTCTTACTGTTTATTTCTCTTTCTCCACTCTCCTTCCATCTCTCCTTCTTGCTATCTTTTTCTGCCACTGTCTCTATCTCTCTCTTTCTTTCTCCACCTCTCAGATACTCTCCATATTTCAGTTTTTTTCTCTTATTATTTTTCTCTCTTTCTATGCACTCTCTAATCTGGTCTCTCTCCATCTCTTTCTGCTTCCCCTCTCTCTCCAGTTCTTTCACTCTTCTCATTTTCTCAGTCTTTCTCTATTTCGAACCCTCTGCTCTTTATTATTTTCTCTGTCTCTAACTCTCCCTTTCTCTTACTCTATATTGTTTCCCTCTCTTTACTTTCTTTCTCTCTCTATCCACTCTTTTTTCCTCTCTTTCCATCCACTCTCTCACTTTCACTCTTTCCACTGTTATTGTCTCAATAGGTCTTCTCTCTTATTCTCTGTCTATTCTCTTTCTACTCTCTCTCTCTTGCTAGTTGTTTCTCCACTGTCTCCCTCTTCTCTCTCTATCCAATCTCTTTCTCCTTCCTTCCCTCCACCAATCACCCCTTTACCTCTCTTTCTCTCTCCCTCTCCCTCTCACTCGCCCTGTTCCTCTCCCTCTCTCTCTCACTGCAGCATTTGCATAATGTCTGGGCCGTATTCTGATGTATGCGTGTGAATAATAAAGCTCATGGGCGCGGCGTGCCAGGCTGCCACTGTTCATTACCGCCGCACACAGCAAAGCCAGCCTCCGCAGGGCCCTCATTAGCTATTCCACTCAGAATAAAGGCTCACACACACACGCACACACACACACAGCTTCTCTCCCGCTTCTTTTTCTCTCTCTCTCTCTCTGCGCACACACACACACTTTTACACACAAATACGAACACATCTCTCTCTCTCTCTCTCTCTCTCTCTCTCTCTCTCTCTCTGCTTTTTCCATACACAATTATAGAGGCTCTGTTTCGCACATACATAAAACATTCTTTCATTTACCAACTCTTTAAGACACACGCACACCGTCTCTCCCTGTTTTCTCCTTTTCCTTCCTTTCTCTCAAATGCATTTCTGCTTTACTTTTCAGCTCACAGGAAGCTTCTTCACTGCTTCTCTCTCATTCTCTCCCATTCCTCTGTTTCTCTCTCTCTTTCTCCTGTTTTATTTCTCTTTCATTTATGTGTTTCTCTCTCTCTCTCTCATTCTCTCAATTCTGTATTTCTCTCTCTCCTGTTTCTGTATTTCTCTCTCCTGTTTCTGTATATCTCTCTCTCCTCTGTTTCTGTATTTCTCTCGCTCTTTCATTCTCTCCCATTCCTCTGTTTCTCTCTCTCTTTCTCCTGTTTTATTTCTCTTTCATTTATGTGTTTCTCTCTCTCTCTCTCATTCTCTCAATTCTGTATTTCTCTCTCTCCTGTTTCTGTATTTCTCTCTCTCCTGTTTCTGTATATCTCTCTCTCCTCTGTTTCTGTATTTCTCTCACTCTTTCATTCTCTCCCATTCCTCTGTTTCTCTCTCACCTGTTTTTGTATTTTTTCCTTCATTTCTGTGTTTCTCTTTCTCTAATTCTTTCTCATTTCTCTCTCATCTGTTTCTGTATTTCCCATTCTCTCCCATTTCTGTTTCTCTCTATCTCTCCCTCTCCTCTTTTTCTCTCTCCCTCTCTCTCAATCTCTTCCGTTTCTTTTTCTCTCTCTCTCTCTTTTTCTCTCTCTCTCTCATTCTCCCCTTTTCTGTTTCTCTCTCTCTTTCTTTTTCCTCTTTTTCTCTCTCCCTCTCATTCTCTCCTATTTCTGTTTCTCTCTCTGTCCCTCTCTCTTTCTCTCTCTCCTCTTTCTCTCTCTCCCTCTGTCTTATTCTTTCGCATTTCTGTTTCTCTCTCTCTCTCTCTCTCATTCTCTCCAGTTTCTGCATTTCTCTCTCTTTACCTTCTATCTCTGTGTTTCTTTCCCCTACTCTCTCTCATTCTCTCTTATTTCTATATTTCTGCCCCTTCCCTCTGTTTCTGTATTTCTCTCTCACTCATTCTCTCCTGGTTCTGTTTCTCTCTCTCTCTCATCCTCTCATCTGTTTCTGTGTTTCTCTCTCACTCACTCTTTCCTGGTTCTGTCTCTGATCTGTTTCTGTATTTCTATCTTTCTCTCATTTTCTCCCATTTCTGTATCTCTCTCTCTCTCTTTCTCTCTCTCTCTCATCTCCCATTTCTGTATTTTTCCCCTCTTTCTCCTCTGTTTCTGTATTTCTCCCTCTCCTCTCTGTCTCTTTCTCTCTCCCTCATTCTCTTTCGTTTCTGTATTTCTCTTTCTCCCCTTGTATTTTATTTCTCTCTTATGCTCTCCATTTATTTCTTTGTTATTATCTCTCTCTTTTATTTTCTCCTCTGTTTCTGTGTTTCTCTCATATTCTCTCCCATTTCTCTCTTATTCTCTCATCTGTTTCTGAGAATCTCTTCATCTGAGAATTAGAGAGAAATTAAGCATGAGACCCTGTTTTCTCATTCTCTCCTCTTTCTTTGTTTCTGTCTCATTCCCTGCTTCTCTTCCTCTCTTTTCGCTCTCTATGCCCCCTTTTTTCTCTTGCGTCTCTTTCTTCGTCTCTCTCTCTTTCTGTCTTTTTTATTTGTTTGTTTGTTTCTTTCTCTCTCACTCTCTTTTCACTTACTCAATTTTCTTCCTCTGTCCTGCTTTCCTTCTCTTTCTCTCTCTCCTCAGTGTTTTCTTTCTTCACTTTCTTTCTCTGTCCTCTGTGTCTTTCACTCATTTTCCCCTCTGTCTTGGTGCATCGGTCTCACTTTCTTTCATCTGCCTCTCTTAATTTCTCTTTCGCTCCCTCTCCTCGGTTTTTCTCTTTATTCCTCTCACTCCTTCTTCTCTCTTTCTCCCTCCCTCGATCCTTGCTCTCATTTTCTCCTCTGTCTCTCTCTTTCGTTCTCTTTCTGTCAGCACCCCCTCCACACACACACACACAGCCTGGTTGTAGACAACCTAAGGGGGTAAGGTGGAGATGTGAGGGGGCTTTGTGTGTATGTGTGTGTGTGTGTGTGTGTGTGTGTGTGTGAGAGAGAGAGAGAGAGAGAGAGAGAGAAAGAGAGAGAGAAAGAGAGAGGAAGACAGCAAAACTCTTTAGTTTTTCTAATATAGGCACATAGGCACACTGCAGTCACTGATATGCGATATGTGGTGCAGTTGAAATAAAAATTAATTTAAAGCAATTTTCATTAAGTGCCACTTGATTGGTCATAAAACTCTTAACAGAACTGTAAGTACATTGATGTGGAAGATGTTCCTAAAATACCTGTGTTTTTATTTACACTGAACTACTGAAGTACTAGCATCGACACCCCCAGGCCTGTAGTAGGCACTGTGTTTCAATTCAATACATTATTCCTTCTTCTTCTGTGGTAATAATCATGAGTGTCAGGACTCCAGCCTCAATATGACTCTTACACCCTCCAGAGTGAAACGACCCGCACTAGCTCTCAACTCTACACACACACACACTCTCACCCCTCCTCGTTAACCACTGTCCTCACTAATTAACACATCCAGAGAGCCATTAACATCTCCTCCAAGAACAGAGAGACAGAGAGAGGAGAGCGCTACGGCTGCACTGCCCTGAACAATGATGGAGGACACACACATACGCACGCACACACACACACACACTTAGCTGACATTAGTGGCCAAAGGTCTGGCAATTATCTGTTTTATAGTCTTGCTTATTACAGATTTCCTGACACTTGAAATACAAACTGATTTCTCAACCTCCACTTTTATAGTAACCCAGGATTTCAAAGTTGTTTATTAACAATAAGCTTGGCGTGTTTAGACTTGATGCAATTACTTGCAACTCTCCTATAGGAATTCAACACGTCTGACTAATTGTGCCGATGTAACCTCCTCCTACTTTGTTAAAATAAGGAGAGTTGCAATACATGCATGGTGTTGAATGTGGCAACAATCTTAAATCTTAAAGCAATATTAAAGCTTTAATTTTGTATTTACACTTTGGCATTATATAGAAATTTGTGTTTGGTAAAAATCTAAAAAATGCTATAAGATGTTATAAATGCTTATTTACATGCTATATATATTTTTTATTTGAAAGGGTAGGAATGTGTTTTTGTAAGCTATATAGAACAATACACTTGGATTATATATAGAAAATGATATATGGAAGATATTTATAAACCTATACTTTGACACTACATAGAAATTTGTACTTAGAAGCTATATAAGAACTAGGCTGTATATAAGTCTGTAATTAAATGCCTTCAAAGAAATGTGTATTTAGAGACTTTACAGAGATGTGCATTCAGAGACTATATAGAAATTTGGGTTTGGAGGCTACATTGAAATGTATTCTTGAAATCTGTATAGATATTTGTACTTGAAAGCTGTATGGAAATCTATATTTAAACACAGTATATAAATTATTTCTTTAGAGGCTAAAAAATATGTATTGTATGGAGGCTTCATAGACGTTCCCACCCGGCAACAATGATTGGCGGCTTCCACAGCTTTTAAGAAGTCAGGAAAAGGACAAAAAGTGAAGCAGGAGATGAGCTGGATTAAATCGTGGGATTGAAAGAAAGCGATAGTGGTGAGCCAGCAGAAATTATGCAAAGTGCAAATATGTAGGGAAAAAATCTTCTCATACATGGCTTTACCTACAATCTAACCTGTCATTTTTTGGATTTTGCTGATGATTCAGGCATGTGTGGCTTAATCCTGTATCTACATTCATTCATATATATATATACTATATATATATATATATATATATATATATATATATATATATATATATATATATATTAATTCATTCATATGTATTTTACCATTATTATTATTAACAGGGACACATTTTTAAAAACTTGAATTAGAAACACATTTTTACATATAAATGTTTACTTTTTTACTTTGAATGAATAAATAAATAAATAACTAAACCACATCTAAATTTTTACTAGATTATATAATGATGCTGTGTTTTTGGACATGTAATAAATGATTGTAGTTTACAATAATTTCACTGAAAACAGTAAATCTGATACTACAGTAAACATTTTATTAGTTATGTAATATTTTGTTGTCTACTTCATACATTACTATGTCTAGTGTTCTGTATCATGGCCACTAAAGTTCATTTGATTTGATTTCATTAGATCAGTCTAATATTCTCAGTTCCTTCCACATACCATTCTCATACCACCACACGTTTGAATAGAGAAGTATGATGCACAAACCATCAAAAGGTAACATGTTACCTCTGTATATTTTCATTAAGGGGTTTAAAGCCGTTTTAAATGTTTGAGTTATATTTAAATTTTTAAACAGTGTTACAACTACGACTGATTGTCAGACTTTGGGTGCACTAGTGAGCCTCGGTGGTCAGCTATCACCCCTAGTTTGTGCAGTGTGTTCTGCACCATGTAGTAGATCCTCATCAGAGCTATTTTAGCATATTTCATTGGTGTCTGCACTCAGCTGCAAAGAAAGTGTTGTAAATCAGCACATGAGGAGTAAAAGGAAAGAACGCATACAGAGCACTGTCTAGAGGGCAAACTACAGGTTCGGCTTATTTTCAACACCAGTGCAAGTACCACAGATTAAGCAATTCATTTTGGTATCCCAGTGTCAAAGTTTTTAAAGGAATAATATTGAAATCTTCCCGATGAGAAAATTTTTGATATTGTAATGAACACAATAGCTCTTTTGCAAGGAGTAGAATGTGTGAGGCCAATCCAGCTCCACAATACTCCAAAAAGGTTTAGAATAAATGCACAATAGTTGAAAGGTATTGGACTAAAGCCAATTTTGTAGCAAAGATATTTATAAAAATGGCTGTAATACAATGTTATATTATGTATTTTCATAGGTTCCTTTAAAGATAAAACCTTGCACATAATATTAATTTATTATAAGATTATGATAAATCATAAACAGAAAAATTATATATATATATATATATATATATATATATATATATATATATATATATATATATATATATATATATATATATATATATATATGTCATTGCATTCTACTATTTTAGCAGGATTGTTTTCTGTTTTGTGTTATGAAATGTAAATGCAGAGTCTAGATAAAAGACTTGATTAAAAGAGTATTTTGTGTGTTCACTGGGGTTAGGGGCAGGTTTAAAGGAGCATTATGTAAGATGACGCCATCGGTGTGCAAGGTTTTTAGTCTTGAAATTCAAAAATTCACTAAAATGATCAACACAATGTGAAGAAATGACAGCATTGATGTTATAGCAAAGGCATCATGTTCCAGAGATACTGAAGTTTGGATGCTAACCATCTAGACACGGCCAGTCTTGTCATGTTATACCACTTTCTATGTGAAGAGACGATAGTGACCCAACATAGCATTTATTAAGTCCCCACATGAGCAGATGAAGAATAAGCATGTCTGCTCTTGGTAATAAATCACACTGAAAAAAATAAGAACAAAAATAGCAGAAGAAACAAGAGTTAACATTGGTGTTGCTTCTCACCACTGGAGGCGCTCTGTGCAAATAAAGGGCAAAAGGTTGATAATGAACTCACAAAGATTGGTTGGTAAACGGGGAGAAGAGTGAAGTGAGGAAGGAGGGACTATGTGGAGTATGAATTCAACAGATTCCATCATCTTACATATTGATCCTTTGAGTGTGAGCTGTTCAGCTAAGCTAGGTAATACATAATTCAGTGTACAATACCGAAACACCATAGGCGGTGTATTATGGATGTGTTTGTGGATATGAATGTGTGTGTTATTTTAGGCCTGTACATGTGCACCCTCTGACAGATGGTGTTAAACGATCATGGCTTCTATTGTTGTCTGGTATGTGTGTGTGTGTTTGGTAGCCATAGCCAAGAACTACCAGACAGCACTGTAGTCAGCAGTCAGCACCAATATTTATAAAACATCTCTGATATCGTATCAGGTATTTCTGTTCTCTTCTGAATTGGTCACACTATGATTTAAGTAGTTACCAGTTATAATACCAGAATTTAAAACACATATAAATCAGTGATGTCTGTACCTGTTACAGTCAGCCCAAAATAACTGGAGTGAGTGGACTTCTGTTATTGGCTGAGCCAAACTGCTTTAGTGATTGTTGCCCTGTTCAAATCCACCTCAAGCTAGTGTAACAAAACCTGTATTAGGCATGTCAGCGTATTATGCTGTTATTGATATTGAGTGTGACCAAGGCTAGAATGCTTCAATCTGGATTTGAGAATTTGAAAAAAAATACAAATTGGCCAAATCACTTACAAGTTACATTTCGGCACCTGCCATGGTAGAACTGACTCAGCTCCAACAAAGTTTAGACAAGTAAAATATTCAGGCCTTTGCACAAAGAAAAATTCTCAGTTTAAACCTACACATTTTCAGTTAACATGTTCTTCATATATCAAATAAATACAACAGCACTGAACCACTACTTCATTAAGAGTAGATTAAATATCAAAGTATAGATGGCTTATCAGTATCTATGAGCATTTGTCTCAGGCCATTACCAGCAGAAAACTCAGAGAAAAATAAAGAGTCTGATGCAGTCCTGTAACACATCTAGCTTTAAATTGCACACCGTGTTTAAGCAGGTTGAGAAAGAAAGTATACTTTTAGATGTTCATCTCAAAAGGGACCTTTTTTGTTCATGTTGATCATTTTTTTTGTGTTGTCTGAAATGCTCTGTTAAAGCTCATGTGTCTTCAAGCCCTGCCTCTCGGTGAACCCAGTGTAATTTGTTTGTTCAGCTTGTCCACTTTGCTCTGAATGGTCAACTGCCAGAGCAGCATCCTGCTAGAAGTTCTGCCTCCACACCCCTGAGGTTCATCTTACAATGGCTTCAGTTCCAATCCAGAGCCAGATCCAGAACGTCAGATAGAACAAGTTTATCTCAATCCACCTTCATAAGCTAGGGATGACAATTTGACATCATCCTGTAACAGAGAAAAGAGCTGGAATCGCAACTAGGTGCTTCAGGGAGCTGAGAAAAGTGGTTTGTGGTGTGTGTTTTTGGGTTTTGTGGACTTTGCAGACTGTTTACATGCATAGAAAGCTACAGGGCAGAAAAGGGAAACCAGAAAAGCTCAATAGCTCCTATTTACGTCAAGTGTGTTAAATTTAAATAGATTACCTTAAAAATTATGTGAAAGATGAATCTGTGAAGTACAGTCACTTTCATTTTTTTAAGATGCTAACTAGACTGACCATTCTTGGGAAGTCCAGACCCACCAAATCTGCATTTTTAGCTTATTTGTTTTAGTTTTGTTGAACTAAATTGCATTAAATGTATTACATAAATAATTGATGCCATTAATTTACATTCTATTCCTGGACAAGTAAGTGATATTAATAGAAAGTTTAGAAATTGCCCTACTGGGCATATCTCTGCTCGTTCAAATGAGCTATGAGTGAGAAATAATTCCATGTGGAAAAATGAAGGGTTAAAAATAATACAGTTAAAGAAAATATAGGATTTTAATATAGCTGACGGACACAAGAAGAGTGCTAGAACATCAATATGTGTTACTATGTTGTGCCTGCATGTAACTGAGAACCAAATCCACAACAGACTATCCCAGACCAGTTTTATTCTTGTTGCAGTGTGATGCCTAATTTCATTTAGATCATTTTTGGTGAAGTTGCCATAGGGCCTGCACGGCCGCTTGCCTCTAGCAGGAAGCGGCCTTGCCATACAAATTGCGAACGGCAGAGAGGAAAATGTATTGAGCAGTGGCCTGCCTGGCAGCCGCACGGCATGTGAGCTTCACACTGTATTTAATGTGCACTCCTGAAAGCCTGTGTAACACATTTGGCAAGTATAACGCTTCTTATCTGGCAATTTGACTGCTTGCCAATGTGTCTGAATCTATTCAGCCAACATGCAACATGTGGTACAACAAGTGTGCAATAGTGATGCTAATCTGATGCAAACTCTCCACCTTAGCCTGGAATGCTGTGCTTACCTGATGAGGATCTGCACCTCTCTTTCATACAGTGTAAAGAATTTGCCCCTTATCAATCAACTTTTTCACTGAAGCTATATGGCTGATGTGGCTAGCAAGTAGCTAACAAGCATCTAACCACAGATTAGTCTCACAAAATCATCACTCCAAAAAAGATGTTTAATACGTTTCTGGCCCTTTAACAATATTACAATAATAATAATAATATATAATAATAATAAAATAATATAATATAATAATACAACAATAACAGCAGCCATCATTGTGACCTCAGCATTCTTCCTCTTTCCTCACTAAGAGCTGCCTCTAGCGATGGAAGGCTATGTTAACTCTTGCTTTGCTTTGTCTCTTGTTTTCTTTTGCTTATAGTGTATTTAGTTGCCGAGTGCGAGCATGCTTTCTTCTTCACTTGCTCATGTGACCCGACTCTGTGGTAAAAAGTGATATTTCCGACAGGTCAGGCCGGGGCTAGAAGGTTAGCATACTAACTAGATTATCTCTGCAACAGTTTACATAGATACTAACTAATAGGTAACTGTTATTTCTTTGAATTTAATGATAATTTTAGTTAATTTTAAAATGTTTTAAACTAAAAATCCTACACATTGGCTATCATCTTACATATTGCTCTTCTAGAGAATGGTATGGAAAATGTTTTATACAACACAGCTACCCAAACATGTTTGATGGCCAAATCATGCTTCTTTAGCTTCATTAAGTACAAGACACTGTTGGTTAAGGTGTAGTAACCACACTGTGGGCTATACTAATAAAAATGATACATGTGTCCACAGGCATACGTGTGATTTTGATCATGATTTATGTGGTTTATTTTTATAAACATACTAAAAAATGTAAAACGTCCACCTGTTGTCTAAAATAGCTGCTGGTCAGCTACATGGAGAAGAGTTGGCTGACTATTGAATAGCATTTATCTGCAGTGTTAGCTCCAGTTTCAAACAAAAGAAAGGAAAGGTGGATACAAAATTTGGCTGGTGAACAACATTATGGGTGAGTGGAAGATTTTGTAGAACAAATTTTTCACCAATTTCACAGATTCTTTAACAACTTGACGTGGTTTCAGTTGAGTTTATTTAGCCACGCAGTTTGCACAACGCCAAGGATGCTGCTGAACTTACATTAGTCTTGTAGCGTCCATGTAAAACGAAAGAACCAAACTTGTGACAACAAACCTTTCTTGGCTGATCGACTATATTTGGGTTCAGTATGAAGCTGTGTAAATGAGAAACTGTGTAAACGAGAGTTGTGGAACAGCTTAAAGGTAATCTGTATGAAAAGCAAGAAGACAGAACTTTCTGTGCAACTGTGTGCTTGACCACTGCTATCAGATCGTCCTTACTACTATGGTGAGGTACACGTCTGATGTTACACGTCCTTCAGCACGTTGGCTGCAAACGAAGGGTGAGTGGAGGAATGATTGGGAGTGAGCGGCTGAGTGTGTGAGTGTATGAGTGAAGGCGTTGAAAGGGTCGGAGTATATTCTGGGCCCAGGCTCCGGTTTAATTGTGCATTATTAAGTCACTCCTACAGCGCCTGCCTCCTGGTGCATGCTGATTAAAAATTGAAGGCTTTGCAATTCAGCCAGCCTCGCTTTTAGTCTCTCTCTCTCTCTCTCTCTCTCTCTCTCCCTCTCTCTCCCTCTCTCCGTTCCTGCCTTCTTCTTCTTCTTCTGCTTCTCTTCTATTCCTCCTCCCTTGCTCACCCACTAGTCCCCCCTCTCTCTCTCCCTCTCTCTCCCTTTGCTGTCTACCCATATAACTTCCACCTCCGTTCCCATCTCTCTCGCTCCCTCGCTCTCTCTCCCTCTCTCTCGCATAGACGCTGTCAGAGAGCGCAGAGCGCTTGGAAACCCGTGGGAATGTCGCCATGGCAACGCCTGCCACTCAATCCCATCTCAGATGTAAATGACCTCGAATTTTATTAGTGCACAATTTCAAGCTCCTCTCATTACTTCCTCCCATTCTCCCTCTCTCTCTCTCGCTCACTCGCTCGCTCGCTGCCTCTCTGCAACCCATAACATTCTTCATTATTATTATTCTGCTTATATGCAGATCTAGGCTTTGTTCTAATCCAAGCAGCAGCAATATCATGAAATCTCTATGGCTTTTCCATATTCATCCCTCTCGCACTGGGCATGAATAAGGAAAACATCTGCATGTGGCTTGGGTGAGGTATGACTTGTGTATGTGGCATACCTACGAGCGGGCGGTCACCTACATACGACATACACAGACAAAAGTGGAACGATAAATTAAGATTCTTCTGTAGCTGCACCCTTTGTGTTCTCTAGTTCTTCATCAGTGGTCACAGGAGGCTGCCCACAGGACACTGTTGGGTAGATGGTGCTAGTTGGTGGACTGTTCTCAGTTGAGCTGTGACACTGAGGTATTTAAACACTGCATCAGCCCTGATATGTCTGATCCACTCATACCAGCACAACACATACTAATAGAGTGAATCAGATAGACTACAGTCTGTAAGTGATGAACTATGAAGTGCTCCTATGTGATAAGTGGAGCTGATAAAATGGACAATGTGTGTAGATAAAAGGAAGTGGTTTTAATGTCATGACTGATCATTGAATAGTTATTATGGCTTGAATATGGTGAAAAAATCTGATGCATATGTAACTTAATATCAAAATTAGGTAATTCATTAGTATAACAAAATAAGACTAAATACAGGATAAAGTTGACTATTGAAATTATTTCAAATTGCTGGTGTTTTTCTTTGTTTATATGGTTTGCTTGTATATCAGTAGGTTTATTTGAAAGGGTTTAACATACAGTGTTGCCTCACAGTTTGTCAACCCTTTTACAATTTTGTGAATTTCTATATAAATGTAACCTGTTTACATTTCAGTTATTTTAACTGTGTCATGTTGGTGGACTATCTACCATGAATACCATACCTTTGGTTCTGTCTTAACATTTCCATGGGTCTGAGGGCTGGACTTTTCCTATAAACACGCTTTCTAGTGTTTTTAAAGTTGTTGTCTTCTGTAGGTCCCATCTTCTGTTGAGCTTAATGTCATGGATGAATATTCTAATATTCTCCTGTGAAATATTCTGATACAATAAAGAAAATATAGCTTTATTAAATGATGGCAAGCCAACCTGGTCCAACAGCACCTGGTAAACAACCACAAACCATGATACTGCCGCCACCATGTTTTACTAGGTTCTTCTGATGAAATGCAGTGTTGGATTTAGCCAAACATAACATCTCTCATTTAAGCCATTAAGATCCATTCTAGTCGTATTTGTCCACAATATATTAGTTCAGTGATCTTGTGGTCTATCTAGGTGATGTTTAAGAACATTTAAATGGACAAAAATCTTCTAGGAAAATAGTGGTGTTCTTTATGCTTTCAATATGTATGTACTATTCCTCTTCAGTGTTTGTCTGATCTTCTTACTTCTTCTAATTCAAAATCTAAACAAGCTTAACTAAAACACCACCTAGTCCTCTTTAAATGGCCAACATACTGCATTTTTCTAGTATTTAAAATGATTTTTAAATGATTTTATATACAGTCATTATTAATTCTTACCTGTCTACTGTCCCTATTCTTAAAGTTTAACAGGCTGTTGTTGTTACTGTGTCTTTATGGCTGATATATTTAAATGACCTCTGCTCTGATAGGCTGCCCTGTACTGTTCATGTGAAAACCAGTCTGGAAAAGGAATAGTATGCTGTAAAATAGAAACAAAAAGAAATTCTGTGATAAGAGCCATTTAGAATTACCTTTACTTTTTATTAAAGCATTTCATTTAGGATGGCCATCTAAAGGTTTAAACTGCTTAAACACTCTTCCACCAAAAAGGAATAGGAAAAAACAGCTATCAGCATCTTTGAGTGACTGTGGTGTAATATTGGCTGTAGATATGCAGGGCACATGGCCATGTGGAGCGGTGAGCATGGAGCACTGAGAGTAGTGACTTGGCATCAGCAAGAGAAACTTGAAACATGTAAATAGCTGGGAGTGTTGGCTTAAAGATGTGTTTAAGTGTTGTTTATGTCATTGTGTGCTGGGCTGCGGGCTGGTTAGTGGCAGTGTTTGTGTCAAGCATCTTGTTAAAATGTGTGGCTAGTGATGACCTGACTGATACCTAAACTGCTCAGTAGTGCTGGGCAGCGGTCTCCACTACCCAACACTGACTGCTGTGTTCAATAAAAGAGCTTTCTTTATTCTGATATGATAATACGTAGCTAGTTACTTGTTGTTCTTATGTTAGCATTAGGTTGCATGTGTTATTATGCGACCTAGTTTGCTTTAGAATTGTACAGAATGGAATTAGATTTGCTGCTTTGCTTTCTTTAATATTCAGTGCTGAAAATGTTGCTGATATCTATTACTGATACTAAGTGTTGGCTCAGTACCAGTGCAGGCAGTATACTATACTATAGCCAATCAAATTACAAGTTTTTGTCAGATTCTTCTACCGATTGAGTACAATGTTCATATTAACCCAAATCCATATGAAACGCTCTGCAGCTCTAAGCCTTTAGCCTACCGATGAATCACAACTGTTGTGTGACTCACTCTCACTCTCAGCTCTCAGTTACTGTGTTTGCGTTGTGTTCTGTTTTTGTTCTCCTCGCTGTGGAAGCCTGCTTCATAAGGCTAAAGCTTTCCCTCTACCTTTTAAGCACTTTAGCGTTTGCACTAAACTACCTTCAACCAACCTGCTGTTAGAAAAAGCATGAGAAAACTGTTAGCCGGAATGCTGCTAGCTAAAACGGTGAGGACAAACAAGGTGTTAGCTCACATGTTATTAGTCAAAGCAGGCCGCTAGTGTTTACACAGTTGGCTACATCAGTGTTTGCTGTAAAGCTGGCTTCCAAGACCTGCTTCAACTGTTTAGGCCATTTCTTTCTTTGCTTCTTTCTGTCTTTTAGATGAAATTCATTTATCATTTATAAATGTTTAAAACATACAGTTTTGTGTAAATTAACAGCTTTTATTATTTGTATACTATACGTACTATACGTAACTATAAACTATGAAGATATATCCAAAATGTTGAACTGAGTTGTAGATCATTCTGAAATGTCTCAGAAAGTTGTGTAACATCAAGTTATAATCAAACTAGAATACCTTGATTTTCAAAAGTAATCAAATTAAGATGCTTTAAACAGAAAATGCCATTATATGATTTGTCATTTAATAGTTTATCACCACAAATCATCCTGTAAAGGGATATGGAGATACATTTTCTTGATGTAGGTTGTAATTTAAAGATTGACATACAGTAATGTAGACAAGGTGTTTCAGATTTGTTGAACTTTTCAACAACACCAGAAACTTATTTGTAATATAATGATAAAATAATGAGATATTGAAAAATAATACTGAAATTGTTGGTAGCTGTTCTTTGGCACACATAACACTTGATAACACTTTATACAGCGAATAATTGATCATATGTAGTTATGATTACATGCATGACCTTATAATATCTGTTCGCTTACCAGTTATACATAGATTACTCTAGTAAATACAAACTACCTATAAACTACCTCATATTTTATTAACAAATATTACAAACAAGACTCAAGTGCTGATTAATTTGATAAGAACTGCGATGATGGGTCTGGATGCTTTACAGAGAATAGAACAGAATCTTGTTAATGTGTGTTACAACATTTATGTTTATTTTATATTCTAACATTATTCTAACCACATTCTTTTGCCCCATGACAGAGTCTATAAAATATTACATAAACATCTTATAAATGCATTCATAAAGCTTTGTGAAGTTTCATAGAAAGTGTTACCAAATTGGCTATTCACAGTAAGTAGTTTCTAAGTTGTCAGCCTGAGATTTCATCACTTTGTTTCAAACATTAAAGCATTGTAAATATGAATTGTAGTGTAATTTGTTTTGTTTTAATATGAATTGTTTCTTCAGTCATTTAGGAATCATCTACGGTTCATTCTGGATAAAACGCCTTTTTTTTTCACAGATTTCTCGTTTTCTTTTCATTCATTTATCTACAACTGTTTATCAAAAAAGTTGATTCCAAACTTTTGAACTTTTGATCTCAAACTGGTAAATAACAAGATGACATCAATCCGCAATGCTAGTAACTCTCAGTTGATATAGTTCACTGCTTGACTTGCTATGAGATTCTGTATATTCTATATACGTAGGTTTACTGATATGTCCAAGCTATGAATATTACAACCACAGCAATATCTAAAGATCTTGAGAACCAGATACTTCATAAAGTTGGTCTTTAGACTAGGAATGATTAAAACAAACAAATCTTCCTCGACAGAAATAAAAGTTCCAACAGTACAACACCACCATTCTCCCATCACTCAGGCCAAACTTTGAGACTTCAAGCCTCCTGCCTTGAAAGAGCCCGTAGCCATCCAGAAGTTTTGGATGATCGTATGCACGCTCATCAGCGCGGAACCATGTGAGAATGACCTCATCGTCTATGCGTAGCCCCGTTCCCATCAACAGCAGTGTGTCATCGTGCTGTTAACCCATGGGATGGAATTAGTGAGTTGCAGCTCATGCCACAGCCTGAGTCATAATCTGCTCTGATAAGAGCTAACTGGGTGTGTTCAGTTGTTTTGCTATTAGTAGGAATGAGAGACAAAGTTATAGATAAAGAGAATGACTGAGCGAGTGAACGAGATGACAAAATGTGATGAAACAAAGGAAGAAGAAACCAAAAAAAGGAGTGAAATGGAGATGTTTTTCAGCCTTCTGCTTGCATGCTCACTGAGAGCAGGCGTAGTAGAGCAATAGAGCGCTCATGAAACATTAATATCTCAGATATTTACTTGGTGTTTTCCCCCTCCTTAAACTGGAGAGGAAAAAAAGGCGCGTCCCAAATCATGAATTATTAAGCCACCGTCACTCCTCACTGTAGTCTTGACAGACATCAAATGTTTAATTTTCTGTTGGTATTCTTATGTAAAAGTAGGTCAATAATCAACAAAAAGGTATTTGTTGTTGGTTAACAGTGCTTATTATCAACCATACTGATTTATTTGATTATAATACTATCACTGTGCCTTTATGAGAGCGTGATCTAGCCTTAAGCTTTGAACTAGAAGTAAACTTTGGCCAACAAACATGTCCTGGCTGATCTATTAACATACTGGCTATTTAACTAGGTGTGATTACCTTGTTTCTACACATTGTCTATTTTATCAGGGTTGCGTTCAGCCTCACAAAACTCAGCAAAATGTTAATTTACATAGTATTAGTGGGGTGTTAAACAGTCTGTTGAGATACACAAGCAGTGCATCCATGGAAGACTCTTGGTGTCCTTTTTGAAGAATTTTCAGTGCCTGATTAAAACAACTTTGCACTTGTTTTCTATGTCCATGGCTGTTGTGTTCACAGAACTGCAGCAGCCACATTTGTATAGGACTAATTATTAGAATCAATTGTGCGCACTGTGTTTTTAAGGTTTATATTTGAGTATATGAGTTTATATTTATGTTACCACAAGTAGCACCTCTTACCAAAGATGTGATTTGGTCTCCACATAAGTTGGGACACAACAATCCTCTACATCCAACAGTGCAGTGCATACAAACCAATGAATTAATGGTGACATTTTCATGGGATTTCTAGACTCCTAACAATCTGAATGCTAACCAGATGTCAAGGCCAGGGTTTCTTAGCTAACTTGGTTAACTAATATCAGTTGACACTATTTTTCGCAGTGGAAATGCTGGTGACGCCAGTCAGCTAGCAGGTTTATATTGTAAATCAAGGTGGCTACTGGATAGTTAGCTTTACACCTATTACTTATGGTCTGGAAGCTAAAAAAAGCTTCAGATGTCTCCTTTGGGTGGCATGATTTCTATAAATTCTATTGATGGACAAAATAACATTATGTGTGCTGTGCAGTGCAGACAATAGATTCACCAGAGAAATGACATTTTCACCCATGCTTGAGGTGTAGACTGACAGCCCTGATAACTTTGCGTTAGCACAACACTGATCAACTCTCACCACCTCCGTGTCTGGCAGTAAGTACGATATTTGCACATCATGATGTGAGACTTTCAACCAATCAACAGCCTAAACTGTTCATCTTGGAGATGTATAGCTTCATACAGGCACATCGGAATGATCTAACATGACTTCTTTTCAAATATAATGCAAACAAGTTTATTCAAATATTGGTGAGGGAAAAATCTGTCCTCCCAAAATATCGGTAGGGACTTGTCCCTACTGTCCACATGCAAACTTACGCCCATGCTTCTCACACTACCATCGTACGAAAGAAGCGTACCTAAAAGACTAATGGACACAGTTTTACACCGTTTCAGCAAAACATGTCATTTAAAGCAGTACATAACATTTTGAGACTGAACATGCCCCAAGATTACTCACCATTATAGTTGTACAATTACAGATCATAGCTCATCTGTCAATGGTCTTTTACTCTGTTCAACAGCGATCAGGGCCCCCAGAGGACCACCAATGAAGTGGCATTATCTGTGTGGTGGACATGGAGTCAGGAAGTGGGGGTACTGAATGGGCTGCAGCATTTTATGATCGTTTACCTGTTACAGGTAAAAAAAGTTACTAGATCTAATAAAATAACTTAACATTTCTGTGTGCCTATTTAAGGCTGGATTTTGCATTTTATATTTTTTATTTATACGTTCTTACACTCTTCAGTGGCAATGCAATATTAACAGCATTGGAGCAATTACCTTACATCGAGCCAAGTCACTTTATCAGCTATATTATATTTATCACTTTATCAGCTATATTATATATATATATATATATATATATATATATATATATATATATATATATATATATATACAGTGCCCTCCATAATTATTGGCACCCCTGGTTAAGATGTGTTCTTTAGCTTCTAATAAATTGAGGGTTTTTTTAAATAATATAGGACCACGATGGAAAAAAGAGCAAAATCCAACCTTTATCTCAAGTGCATTTATTCAGTAGGAAAAAAATCCCACATTAAGAAATAATTGTTTAACATCAAATAATGTGTGCCACAATTATTAGCACCCCTGATATTAATACTTTGTACAACCCCCCTTTGCCAACAAAACAGCACCTAATCTTCTCCTATAATGTTTCACAAGATGGGAGAACACAGAAAGAGGTATCTTCGACCATTCCTCTTTGCACAATCTCTCTAAATCATCCAGCGACCTGGGTCCTCTCCTCTGCACTCTCCTCTTCAGCTCACCCCACAGGTTTTCAATGGGGTTAAGGTCTGGGGACTGAGATGGCCATGGGAGGAGCTTGATTCTGTGTGTGGTCAACCATTTCTGTGTAGATCTTGCCATATGTTTAGGGTCATTATCTTGCTGAAAGACCCAGTGACGACCCATCTTCAGCTTTCGGGCAGAAGCCACCAGATTTTGTTTTAAAATGTCCTGGTATTTCAAAGCATTCATGATGCCATGCACCCTAACAAGGTTCCCTGGGCCTTTGGAAGAAAAGCAGGCCCACAGCATCACTGATCCTCCCCCGTATTTCACAGTGGGCATGAGGTGCTTTTCTGCATACTCAGCTCTTGTGTTACGCCAGACCCACTTACAGCATTTGTTGCCAAAAAGCTCTATCTTTGTTTCATCTGACCAAAGCACACGGTCCCAGTTGAAGTTTCAGTACTGCTTAGCAAACTCCAAACGTTTACGTTTATGATTGTGAGTGAGAAAAGGTTTTTTCCGTGCATGCCTCCCAAACAGCTTGTTGGCGTGTAGATAGCGTCTGATGGTTGTTTTGGAGACTTCGTGACCCCAAGATGCTACCATTTGTTGCAGTTCCGTAACAGTGAGCTTTGGAGAACTTTTTATTTCTCTTATCATCCTCCTCACTGTGCGTGGTGGCAAAATAAACTTGCGTCCTCGTCCAGACTTGTTTACCACTGTTCCAGTTGTTTTAAACTTCTTAATAATTCCTCTGACAGTAGATACGGACAGGTGTAGGCGAGTGGCTATTTTCTTGTAGCCATTGCCTGACCTGTGAAGGTCAACACACATCTGCCTTACTTGAATGCTATGTTCCTTTGTCTTTCCCATGTTGAAGAGAAATGGCCTCTGTGTCACGTCATAATTATACCCCAGGGAAACAGGAAGTTGTGAATTGCTAATTAAATGTTCCTACATACTTTGATTAACTTCGTAAACTACTGTAGAAGTGACAGAAATTCTTTAATTACATTTATTTCCTAAGAATTGTTAGGGGTGCCAATAATTGTGGAACAGGTGATTTTATGAAGAAATATTATTTCTTAGTCAGGGATTTTATTTTCCCCCTAAAACTCTACTTGAGTTAAAGGTTACATTTTTCTACACTTTTCAGTGTGACAGTATGTTTCCACAATAAAAACTGAATTTATTTTATTTTCACCCATCTTAACCAGGGGTGCCAATAATTATGGAGGGCACTGTATATATCTCAGCTGACTTTTTCAATATAATAAAAATTTAAAAATATTATATAATAATAAAAAAAGCACCTATATATAAAAATGAGCCTAAAATAGTTTTTTTTTGCGTATGTTTGAGTACCGGAACTTCATTAGCTTAGACTATAGACATGGCGCAGTCAGTTACAGTGTCACATATCAGCTATCCACTCATCTTACTTGTGGAAAGTTTCAAAATGAGAGACAGCAGAATGAGCAGGAAGTGTATCAGCATCAGCAGTTTGATAGCGCACTGCTTTATAGCACATTATAGCAAAATTTGGAGCATGATTTTAGCACCAACACCACTCCTACTGGTGGATCCTTCTCAGCATTGCAGTGACACTGATGAGGTGGTGTGTCTGTGTGTGTTGCGCTGGTACGAGTGAATCATACACAGCAGTGTTGCTGGAGATTTTGTCTACAGTATTAGATACTCCTACCTTGTAGGTGTGAAGACGATAGCTCATCTGTTGTTGCGCTGCTTATGTTAGTCATCCTCTAGTCCTTAATCAGTGGTCAGTTTCTGACCACAGAATGCTGTCTGCTGTATATGTCTGGTTAATGGAGTAGCAGCAGTGACACTGAGGGTTAAAAAACTCCAGCAACACACTCTAACATGCCATTACCATGTCAGAGTCACTGCAGTGCTGAGAATGCTCCACCACTCGAATAAGACCTGCTCTGTGGTGGTCCTGTGGGGGTCCAGACTAGTGATGACTAATTGCATGGGGAGAGTATTACACAGTACAATACAAGCACAAAATCAAAAATCAGTGATGCAAGACATACTGTCATTGAGTAAAGTCGTAGCTATTGAGACACTTATGGCACACGTGAAAGCTTCTGAGCTGCAGAACTGTTAGCCAGTGTTTGAGTTGGGTGATTAAAGGTGGGGTCATTGATCCTGTAAGAACACTTTTTTTTTGTAATATTTGGTGAACTTCTCCTCACATTCTGGCAGCTGTCAATAAAATATATGCTCAGAGGGCAAATGGTGTCTGTGGTCAAAACAGGCTCTGTGAACGTGAGAAAAACAGTAACCTAATGAAGTGGACCAACAATATCGAACCAGGACCATGAAAGTGTATCTGAATGGTACTTACCTGTCAACCATGTTCTGAGTATCCTATGCTTACACAATAAAGCTAAGGTGATGGGTATACTTTGACTAGCTCTCAGGCAAACAGCAAACAGGCAGCAACATATCCAACATTTGAAAAATTTTACATTCATGGTTTCAAATACAATCAAATACTTAATACATTTTCAAATACTTAATGTATTTCATTTAATACGTCTCTAACTGCAATTACTTTTTCAACAAGTTTGTGTGTGTTTGTGTGTGCATGGGTGGGTCCACGAAACATCCACTATGTTTGGCAGTTTGAGGTTTTGATAACGGTCTTGCAATATGTTTTTAATATATTTTATAAGTTAAACTCTAACTAAGGCCAGAAGAAAACTGTAGGCTAACCTGATTAATGAAACTGAAAGAAGCTGCATTGAGAAATAAGAGGTTCATTCACTGAATAGTCACTAAACAGTATGTTACTAATAGTAACCGCACCACTGCTGCACTCATTCTTTGTAGTACATGTGGTTTGAGACTAGTGGCTAGAACGTTTTACCAGGACTGGCAGGGAGTTTTGGCAGTGTGACAGAGCGAGGTGTGAATTTTGGGGCAGCCAATCAGACTTAAGGGAGTTTTTCAGATTTACACCTCAGCCACATCTTTTAACCCACACATGTTTGAGACTCACTACAGAACACTCCCACTCTACAACTGAAAACCCCTGCGTTTGAGTGAGCGAGTGAGTGAGTGAGTAAGTGAGTGAATAAGTGCGTGAGAGAGTGTGTAAGAGAGTGAGTGGGATAGTGAGTAGGAGAGTGAGCGAGTAAGTGTGTGAGAGTGAGTGGGAAAGTGAGTGATTAAGTAAGAGGGGGAGATAATGATTAAGTGAGTGAGTGGGTGAGGGAGAGAGTGAGTGAGTGAAGGGGAGAATAAGTGAGATAGTGAGTTAGAGACTAATTGAGTTGGTGAGTGAGTGAGAGAATGAGTGAGGGAAAGAGTGAGTAAGTGACTGAGTCAGTGAGAGGTGAGAGAGAGAGTAAGTAAGAGAGCAAATAAGTGAGTGAATAAGTGAGTGAGAGAGTGTGTGAGAGAGTGAGTGAGAAAGTGAGTAGGAGAGTGAGCGTGTAAGTGTGTAAGTAAGAGAGTGAGTGGGAAAGTGAGTGATTGAGTGAGGGAGGGAGAAAATGAGTAAGTGAGTGAGTGGGTGAGGGAGAGAGTGTGTGAGTGAAGGAGAGAAGGAGTGAGATAGTGGGTGAGAGACTAATTAAGTGGGTGAATGAGTGAGTGAGTGAGCAAGTGAAAAAGTGAGTGTGTGAGAGAGTGAGTTAGTGAGTGACAGAATGAGTGAGGGAAAGAGTAAGTGACTGAGTGAGTGAGAGGTGAGAGAGAGAGAGAGTGAGTGAGTGAGAGAGTGAGTAAGTGAGAGATGAGAGAGTGAGTGAGTGAGAGAGTGAGTAAGTGAGAGAATGAGTAAGTGAGTGAGTGAAAGAGTGAGTAAGTGAGAGTGAATAGGTGAGTGAGAGAAAGAGTGAGTAAGTGAGAGTGACTAGGTGAGTGAGAGAAAGAGTGAGTAAGTGAGAGTGAATATGTGAGTGAGAGAAAGAGTGAGTAAGTGAGATTGAATAGGTGAGTGAGAGAAAGAGTGAGTAAGTGAGAGATGAGAGAGTGAGTGAGTGAGAGAGTGAGTAAGTGAGAGAATGAGTAAGTGAGTGAGAGATGAGAGAGTGAGTGAGAGAGTGAGTAAGTGAGAGAATGAGTAAGTGAGTGAGTGAGAGTGAATATGTGAGTGAGAGATAGAGTGAGTGAGTGAGAGAGTGACTGACAATAACAGGGCTAAAATGATTCTTTACCCACTTTATCTAAAAAGGAATGTACTTAGACTCAGACTCCAGCAGACACTATGATTTAACAGAGCTCAAAGCTGGACCGTCCAGTCTAAAAGTGGACTCCTAGCAACACTCTGCTACAGTGAAGTGGGAGCCAGAGCAGAAATGTTATATGATAGGAGAAATGAAGGATCTAAACTTGTGACAAGATTTTGTTTTTATTTCTTTCAGAAATATTGGCAAAGAGAAAACACCACAACTGAACACCTGCGCCAAACAAACACATAAAGAACTATAGAATATTTACAATTATCTATAAAAACAACTAACAGTTGTTACAACTAATAATTTGTTACTATCATTTGAAGCATAACTTTTTATTACGTAAGCGATTATTTTTTATACTACGTTGAACTGTTTTACCAGAACAGACTTATAATCAGCACAACGCAGAGACACGAGCCTTCATTTGAAAGTTAGGAGAAAGAGCTTAGCCAAAAGCAGGAGCCATAATAATCTAGTCATAAATGAGAACTGCTGTTATGTGGGCAGCTCCAGTTTGGGATAGTGACGTAAGCTCAGCTTATCTGAGAGCATTACATCATACTCAGAGAGACTGAGCCTGACATAGTTCCAGATGGCTGTGAGATTTACCCAGTATGTCGGATTAGCGTGCTGTGTTCCTATGTTTATTCTCTCTCTCTCTCTCTCTCTCTCTCTCTCTCTCTCTCTCTCTCTCCCTCAAACAATGCAGATTAATTTATTGACAGTAGTAGACCCACAGGCTTACACATATTCTCCTAGCAGCAGCTATTGTTTCTCATCACTATATGACTCTTTCTCTCTTCCTGTACCATCACTAATCCCAGGAGGGTGGACGCTGACACATGCCTTCCTGTTAGGTGTATGATGTCAGACACCATACCTTGAAACATCCCACTACTCAGCGTCTTTGTGCAGCTTAGACAACTCAGTGCTTGTTTCTGTCTAGCATGTAGTCTAGCACTACCACGTTCAGATAGTGTAGATTTTCCAGTCTCCAGATCTCCAGTCATCACATACGGGAAAGTGAGGCAGCACATTGGGGTACCTGCCAAATTAATAAAAACTTAATATGTAAAAATATATGCTTCATGAAATTATATATATATATATATATATATATATATATATATATATATATATATATATATATATATATATATATATATATATATATATAATAGCCAGTAAGAATGATCAACTGAAATGCATTTCATAAGGATCACTCTACCAGATTAGTTCCCCAATATGTATATATATATATATATATATATATATATATATATATATATATATATATATAGAGAGAGAGAGAGAGAGAGAGAGAGAGAGAGAGAAAGAGAGAGAGAGAGAAAGATTCTATGTATGTGAGGTATGTGCAAGATTCACATACCTTTTCTATCTATATTTTTGACTGCTGGACTGTTATGTATTTAAATGCTGGACTGTTATGTATTTAAATGCTGGACTGTTATGTATTTAAATGCTGGACTGTTATGTTTTTGAATGCTGGACTGTTATGTATTTGAATGCTAGACTGTTATGTATTTGAATGCTGGACTGTTATGTATTTGAATGCTGGACTGTTATGTATTTGAATGCTGGACTGTTATGTATTTGAATGCTGGACTGTTATGTATTTGAATGCTGGACTGTTATGTTTTTGACTGCTGGACTGTTATGTATTTGAATGCTGGACTGTTATGTTTTTGACTGCTGGACTGTTATGTTTTTGAATGCTGGACTGTTATGTATTTGAATGCTGGACTGTTATGTATTTGAATGCTGGACTGTTGTGTATTTAAATGCTGGACTGTTAAGTATTTGAATGCTGGACTGTTATGTATTTGACTGCTGGACTTTTATGTATTTGACTGCTGGACTGTTATGTATTTGAATGCTGGACTGTTAAGTATTTGAATGCTGGACTGTTATGTATTTGACTGCTGGACTGTTATGTATTTGACTGCTGGACTGTTATGTATTTGACTGCTGGACTGTTAAGTATTTGAATGCTGGACTGTTATGTATTTGACTGCTGGACTGTTAAGTATTTGACTGCTGGACTGTTATGTATTTGACTGCTGGACTGTTATGTATTTGACTGCTGGACTGTTATGCACTAATTAATGAGGGGTCGTAAATTATAGATTACATACAGATAAGATTAACCTAAAGATAAACTTGGTGCACTAAGCAGGGGAAAGTAAAAGGATAATAATTACTAATTATCAATAAAGTGTAGTGTCCAAAGTAAAAAGTTGTTCAGGAGTTCACAATATCATTAAATGAATAGAAAAGAAAAAAAAGAACAGAAAAGAAAAAGGGGGGAAAATAAGATCTGCAATACTTGGTAGACCATCACCATCTGATAAACAATAGAAAGAGCTTTTGTTTTTTAAGAGGGGGAAAATCAAGCTCCACTCTTGCTTTGGATCTGAAAATGTCCTCCACTGGGTTAAGACAAGATGAACTTGACACAGTGGGTCTGAAAGGATGTGTAGCTGTCAAGATGTCGACTCTGAGAAAAAGAGACAAAAATAAATAGAAAAGACTAAACAACTGAGATCTTGAATGAGGTTTTATGGACTTAAAATTTGATAAAATCTGGTATGTGTAAAGCAGAAACTGCAACCAGAGACCTCGTGTGGATGTGTGAAAAGAATTTCTTAAGGTTTCTCGGACAAACTAAATGCAAGGATTCCAAAAGAATGCAAGGTGTTATTAAGGTAACAGACGGATACATTAAATACTCAAATATTCAAACTGCAGTTATATTCAGTTGTTGAGGTTTCAACTTTCAAAACGAACAGCTTACACTGATCAGCGGTTTAGACTGGATATTAAATAGTGAACGGGAGGTGACTGTCTTTTGTTTTATACTATATTACTGAAGAGTAAGACAGTAAGATTAAATACACTGTTATATTAAACTGAAACGAGCTTCAGACAGTAGATCTGTATTCTGTAAAGCCTTCAGTATAAACATACAAGCATACAAGCACACTGGAAGAGAATCTAATACAGAATGCAAACTTCACACAGTGTTCTAGTTAACATTTAACACGATGAGCTGAATGAGGAAGTGGGTGAGTGAGTGACGTGTTTTCCATGGAAGGGTGAACCGGTTCGCTCGGTATTTGCTTAGGAGTCTGTTAGTGTTTGCAGTTGTACCGAGGCTGTGTGTGTAACCATAGCCTTTGCTAAAGAATCCATATTTAAATGTTGTTATTTCACTATATGACAATGTACATGACTGTGTACATTTAAATACACAGACACATATATACTATACACACTACTGGGCTGGTCTGTGTTATAAGTAAATCAATTTATGCACCAAAACAATCAGAATGAATTTTCACATTATGAACTTTAAACCTCTCGATATCTGTCTTGTATTGTGCCTCATTTAAAGGAGAACTCCACCAATTGACGTAACGAAATGGTTGAGATGCTAACAAAGTCATTGAGAGTGCTTTGGGGTGAAATACTCTGTTCTAGAGAAACTTGCCAGGCCGTAATTGTTCACAGTTTGTGGCGACGTGAACCAGACGTGCACCTCTTAAAGCTCCCGCACAGAAAGTAATTACATGAAATGAATACTCTGCCTGATGTCTGAGACATTACTTTATGATAGTTTTGTGATAAAGCTTTGGCCTAAAATGTATTTAAATCCTATTCATGGTGGCGAAATACATGCAGGTCACTGTGAAGTAAAAGAGTCCCCAAAGAAAACTTATTTTTTTCCAGATTTATGACTATCAATCTGTTTCTCAACATTTCACAGACCATGCTAAATTACTTGATTTACATCTAATCGATTCAACTCCCTGCAGTCTAGACTGAAACTTCTTATAACTTTATATAACTTTATATAACTTAAATTATCCCTCTCTAAAGAAAAATAAGTATAAGTGTTCTTAACTTTCAATGTAAGTTAGTCTTAAGCAGTTTTATTCCAAGTGTCTTTGTAGTATTTTTATTGGTTCATTCATTATGAAACATTCACTGAATATAAAGGGAAGCTGTCATGCTGCTGCGTTCTAATGATGTAGAAATATGACATGGACATATACACTACCGCTCAAAAGTTTAGGATCACTTTAGAATTTTATTACATGCAATTTTCATACAATTCATGCAATTTTCATGAAATTCACAAACAATATTGTCCATTTCACAATTAATTTAAGCGTATCAAATTATTTATAAATAAAAATGTTTGTATTAAAGTCTATTTTTGTATAGAGGCTTATTTTACATATAGTCCTATTATCAGCAATTCTCAGTCCTCTGTCTAAATCTCCTGGTACGGCCGCCAATCCAAGTTAAGGATGTTATTGGGCTAATTGGTTGTTAGGACACTTTTGCTCAATTGTGATGCACAGCTGAAAAACATTCTACTAATAAGTGAGCATAAAAGGGAGAACAACATTCTAGGTTAGTTTAGTATCTGAAGCATCAGCAGTTGATGGCTTGCTGACCGACTCACAATGACCAGAAGGAAACAACTTTCTTTAGAGACCCGTCAGTACATTGTTGTGTTAAGGAAGGAAGATACTCCATTGAAAACAAGAACATTTCACTGTGATCACAAACTTTTGAGTGGTAGTGTATATAAGCTCCTTGCAGTTCTACAAGTGAGGTTCATCTGGGGTTTCTGGCTTATTTTGTTTTCCCCATTTACCCCATTTTCAATGGTCAGGACCCCCACCAGACCGCCACAGGGCAGGTATTTGGGTGATGGAGCATTCTGAGTGCTGCAGTGCCACGGGTGTGGTGGTGGTGTGTTGTGCTGGTATGACTGGGTCAAACACAGCGGTGCTGCCGGAGTTCCTCTTATCGTGATATCAGTGTTTAGCACAAATCAACACTTACTGCAGAGATAAAAGGCCGTACACAGCTTTTTCTCAGATGCTGACATCTTAACACCGTACAGCATTCTGTTTTTCTACATCAATTAAATGCAGCAGCTGTCGTTCACATTGTGTTTACATTTCATGAAGATTGGACCAATAGAAATGGTTTAAAATAGCTTGAAAAAATTCAGGTTCCATTGACTTACATTAAAAGTAATGTAAGTCCTTGCCATTTTGGAGATTCTTGATGCTCCTGGGCAAATTATACATTGTTTATTTTCTACATATGTCTTTATATTGCAACATATTGCAATTCCATGATGTTACATACTATGAAAAACCCAGTCTGCATTATTTCAACCAGAGTAATTGTTGTGCCTGTAAAGTAAATATTGCTACGGCCAGTATCAGTTAAGAAACGATATATTGTGCAACCCTGATGCATGCACACAATTCTGTTTCTCTCTCACACCAAAAGGTGGAGAGAAAGACTACAGAAAGAGTACGCTCTCCCTTTCTCTCTCGCACTTTTCTCCTCCTCCCTCCCTCCCTGCAATATTTCACTGCACCCGCTGCTACTCTTCCAGGCCATTAGGGGCATGCTATACTGACACTTCATAGTCCAGCTGATATAAATAGATTCACTCATACTCTCTCATGCATTTTCCTTTTCTACCCACCCTAACAGATTGGTTGTCAAAACATTAGAGAATCTGAATTACTAGCACCACTCGAGAATTCATGAGCTTTTTTTTTTTCCTCAAATATTCCCATTTCTTATTTATTTATTTATTTTTGTCTCAACACAGTGCTAAGGGAATAGACAAGAGGTGAAATAGTTCCAGCTTCTGAATCAGGGCAATATGAAGATACGCCACCATAATTCTGAGCATATATTCTGAGGATATCATTGGTGTGGTCAGTACCTCTACAACACTGAACCCCTGCATGTGTAATCAAACAGATAGCTTTAGAGCAGTTATAGACTGTCTGTAAACTAAAACCAATGTACTAACCACACAGGAACAAGTTGCTGATTTAATATCAGTTTGTTATGCTATTACACTACTTTTTTCTATTGTTTTAGTGAATTGTTTTATTTTCTTCTTCCTATTATGTCATACTTTTTCACTATAAAAAAGAAAATATAATTAAGTTACAGCTTTTTTTAATTTATTTATTTTATTATTTTTTTGTTTTTTGGTGCTATTATTTTTTAGCTGGTTCATTTCATCCAACATGCTCACAAATGTTTTTATACTTATCCATGGAAATGGATAGTGGGTCGCGGAAATTCCTTCAAATATCGTGATATTATTAGGATTGTTTTTGCCGTACTGCCCACCCTTAGTGTGACATGAAATCATTTACTTTAAGAAAAGCTGACATTCTGGTTCACAGTTTGCAGGCAGAAGCAGAGCTGGATTTTCCACTGTAGAAAATCCTCAGTGCTGCACATCTATGGTCAAAAAAGAATTCAGCACGGCGAGAGGAGCAAAAAGGGCAAGCTAGCAGCATCTAGTGAGAGAACTAGACAAAAGCAGACGCTGCAAAATGCCTTTCTGCTCGTGTGCGTGCGCACACACACATACACATACACACTCGCGGCCCCTCCCCTCTCCCTCTTCTTTGCTCGCCTTCTTTGCTCTGACTAATGCGCAGAGCTACAGAGGAGTTGGGAAACTTTTTCCGTCTTTTGCTTTCTCCCTTGTTCCCTCTGTGTTTCAGAACATAAATGCTTAGTTTGAGGCTCAGTTCTCCGCTCCCCGCATTCATCTCTAGCAGGGAGATGAAAATAATCAAGTCTGCTACATATTAACTGCCAAAAATGAGATATAAAACTCATCTGTAGATCAAACGTGCAAGTCCGAGTGTTGTTCAGTATCAAACCACATCATTTATTCACTGACAGGCATGAATTTGTACTGTAATTATTACAGATGATACAAGCAGCAGAAAGTAAATCACATGTAACATTTAAATATAACACCTGCAGTCGCCCTGAAATCAAAGTGAACCTTTTTTACTGTATAAGTTGTCACTGATTGTACCTTTTCATGTGTTCTTGTTTTCCATCTTGTTTTCCTCCTGTAAAAAATAGCATTAATAAATAACTCCTTCTTCCAACACCACGTACCACCAAGTGATAGCACTGCGCTAGCTCAGAGATTGTGTTCTACTATGAGGGCAAACGATGTGGACACACTTCCCAATTCTTCAGTTCAGGTGTTTCAGCTACAGCTATTGCTAACAGGTGTATAAAATCAAACAGATAAGATGCGTCCGAAATCACCTACTCAGTAGTCAGTAGGTACTAAACTAGAGCCAGTCTATACTGCTTGAGAGGTAGAGTAGTAGGCAGATTCAGTACGTTCGTTTTTAGTACCCACACAATCATAGATGCATTATGTCCGCCATCTTACCAACGTCCTGTGACGCTAGATGTCAGACCACCACTGTAAACATCACGCTATTCACTTTGATTCACAATTATTGGCGGTTTTAGATACTTTTTTGTGACATTGACCTGTTTTTGTCTGAATGTGTACTGAATATGTAGCTGTAGCTCAGAGAAAACGAATCGGGAAGAAATTGAATCATTTTTACCTCAGAAGCAGCGCTAACCTCTGTAGCGGCAGTTCACCAGCAGCAGCTACACACACAGCTGATGTATTGCTTTCCACCGTTTCTTTTCCTCCGCTCTGAATTCCTCTGCAGCTCCTGTTGAATCATGGGATAGCACAGTGTGCTGCAGTCGAATACATAAAATGGCTCCCGATTCAGTAGGTCATCCAGGTAACATTCGCGCACAGCTACATGACTACTGACATACTAGCCATGCTCACCTACTGATTTCGCCTACTGAGCAGTAGGCAAGTAGACGATTTCAAACGCACCCTATGTCACACAGTCTCCATTGACAAACAGTGGCAGTAGAATGGATCTTACTGAAGAGTGCAATGACTTTAAATGTGACACTGTCATACAACACCACTTTTGCCACCAGTCAGTTTCTGAAATTTCTGCCCTGCTAGAGCTGCACTGGTCATCTGTGAGTGCTAATACGGTAAAATTGAAGCTTCTAAATGTAAAAGTAGCTCAGCCACAAACTGGTAGACCAGGCAAATGCACAGAGAGGAGCTACCGAGTGCCAATGAGTGTGGCACATAAAAATTGCCTATTGTCTTTTCCGTCACTCACTCGATTACATTATGAAATATAATCCAGTTCATGAAATGAGCAGAGCAGACACACACAAGCCTAAGATCACTATGTGCAATGCCATGCGTTGACTGCAGGGGTGTAAAAGCGTGACGCCAATAGGCTCTCTCAGCCTTTTTATTTTGAAGTGATGAATCATGCTTCTGATATATCTGGAAGTCTGATGGATGAACCTTGGCATATGGCAGGAGTTGCAGTGCAGGGTAATGCTAATGCTGCAGTAGACAATTATATGCTTCTAACTTTGTGGCAAGAGTTTTGGTGAAGGCTCGTTCCTGTTCCAGCATGACTGTGCCACTGTGCACAAAGCGAGCTTCACAAAGACAAGGTTTGATTAGTCTGGTCTGAGCTCAAGCCTACTGAACCTTTGGCCATGTAGTGTATGTCACGTTAAAAAGAAAAATACATTTGAGGTTTTCATTCATGTTGACTTTTAAAACTGATGCACCATCTGACAATAACATGTACTGCTAACAAACAACACTCATATATGTGTACCCTTAAAAAAAGAAGTGAGTATGCTTTCAGTTGACTTTGTATGTACTTCTCTGTGATATACTAAACACAGTTATACTTAAGTATACCTGGGTTATACTGACAAGTACATAGAACAGTCTAAGTATATCCAGCCTTTACTTGTACTTCATCTTTGGTTGAGATACACTTAAGAAATGTAGAAGTAAGTATTCTTGTCCTGCACAAAAAGGCATCCAGTACAATACTTTTTATTTATAAAGATTTATGAAGATACAAATATGTTTCTCAATCCGAGTATGTCTTGTTTATTTTATTTGTGTCCACTAGTAAGTAAGTAAATGTTAAAGTAGAAAATACCCTTAAACCTAGTCATATACTTTAAAGTATTATCATAAGTTCACTTAAAGGAAACTTTCTTTTAAACTTTCACGTATACTTTTAAAGATGAATTAACAAACTAGTAAACTAACATTAAACCTAGAAGTTTACTTTTAGTGTAGATGCAGCACAAAAGATGTAAACTAGTTGTGTACTTGAAGTCTACTACTCTTACACTTAAAATGTACATAAAAGTATACTTTCATAAACTAGAAAGTGGGCCAATTTAGTCCCAAGAAGTATTAAAATAGTACATATACAAATGTATTACTAGTACAATGATATTAGTATAGTAACTACATAAAGTATACTTGGAAAATATACTTTAACTTTACTCAAGTTTATTTAATAAAATGAACTTTAAGTATACTTATTTTCTGTAAGGGTACATATAGAAATCATCCATAAAGCTGAGCTGCAAACACTGGGTCAGTTCCTAATTGCTCTTTTCATAATCTAATCCATAAAATGCATTCTTATGTAGTTAAAGTTGTTAAATTAGAAGAGTCTAGGCAGAACCTAATGAAAAAACTATAGCACACTATTTAGTCTAAATTTAGAATATGTGGTTAATTTCAAGTTATGAAATTAATAGACTGGATGTAGGTTTTATGTTGCAGATTCTATTGTCAACTTGTCTTTTTATGATAAAGTGTGTGCCTTCTAAGTCATTTTAATATTCGACTGATATTTGAGGGGTTAACGTTAATGCAGGGCTGTAGACTTGCCTTTTTTAGATGCACGAACAACTAGCATCACAAAGATAAACACAAAACAAATATTATTATTCAAAATATACTAAAAAAAATAAGTAGGTTTTTATGTTGGATCAGAGACTGCCTCCTCGGATGAGCCAATGATTACTGGCACAATGCTGTTGGCTGATGGAGATTCTACAGGAGGTCTTTCGTTCTCCGTGGTTGATGTGCCAACATACTTTTCTATATCTCTATTTCCGAACAGCTACAACAACACAGCCCAACTCAATAGTGTAGCACTTCAGAAAGTCAGCATAGCAACTCAAGACATTGTGGCATTAAAACAGAATAATGTACATGTTTCAACAAAAGACATTAGCTGTGCTATAATTTCCGATTTGATTGTATGGGTTTTGCCAACACTCTGTAAAGCAGGTCTAACCCTGCAATTCTTACTAAGAACCAACAAAGTATAGACAGATCAATTCTGCACGAAAACAACCTTGCCAACAAACTATGAAGTAGCTAGTTAATAATATAGGCCTACTTGTGAATAGAAGATCATTAACTTATATATTTCTGTTCTCAATAAGCTCTCTTCCTCATTTCTCCCAGGCTTTCCTACCAATGTACTGTTTACAGAATTATTCATCACAACCCTTTTCGTCTCTCTATTTGTGTGTGGTCTTATGTTGCTAATGGTATTGGGTGGGTTTTTTTTAATGAGCTCTCAGTAGAGACTGGCCTGCTTCTGCTACTTTTATCTGCTCATGGCTTTCTCCCACTGAACAACCACCTCTTTCCACAGAAGGCAGCAAGGCTCTGTTTACTTGAGCTGTCTCTATCGATACTCCTCCCATCAACAACTGTTAACTTCACCATCGCTCAGTTTTCATTAGTTCGGGCCAGGGTATAGGAAATGTTCTGACATCCCACAGTCTGTATGTCAGTGTTTTGACTGTCATATGTTCAGAAGGCCTAAAACTACACATTTTCACATTTTAAATGAGTTCTTATTACATCACTATCAGCCAGTCAGTGAAAACAATTCCGTGCATCAAGCCCACCAGAAATCCCTGCATGTTTCAAACTGTTGCTACTAGATCAGACTGGATCTTGTGTGAAAATACTGGAGCGTCTGCCCCATTACAGCAGTGCGTCAGCACTTGGTCTGTTCTTTGTCACTTGTGGAAACTAGTAAACCCAAACAGTGAAGCAGCAAACTGTGGAGTTAGCAAAGAAAGCATGCAGCAAATGGCCTGAATCAACAACTTTAACACCTTCTCCAGAAAAAAACTCTGACAAAAGGAGTTTGGAGAACAGAATGGCAAACAGCTAGAGTAGAGGAGCTCATGCTGAGCCTGGACTGATTCCAGTGGATGGAAGAAGGAGGTCTAAAAAGATTCAAAACTAACCTATTTGGCTTTATTCCTGGTTATATAAGGCATTAGCTAAATTATTATTAGCATTACATTGCCAAAAGTAATTTTATTATGTGCAAATTAGGTGCTTCGCTAATAGTAAAATTAGTTTTTTGGTGATGTAAGCTGAAATGGTCCTTCAGTGTACTTTTTAGATATTTCCAAGCTACTCTGTTAGCTAACTTGACATTAGCTATATTGTAGTTGGTTTGGTAGAGACAAATAAGCGAGTTTAAATGACAAAATTGCTAAACTAGATTTTAGAAATGTAGAAAAAAGATCTATTAGAACTATTAGAAAAGCTAACAAACCATATATGAAATGAAGACTTGTGATAACTTGAAATTGTGGCATGCTTATGAAACAAACTGGAAACTGAAAACAATCACCAGCAAAGCCAGCAAGATATTTTCCATGCTGTTTAGATCTCCTGATCCAGCTTGGCCAGTATTAACCAGTACTGGACCAGAACTGAAAGGTCCTGAAAGCCAACTTGAAATTTGTCCTAGTCCATGGCAAAGACAGCAAATCAGATTAGGCAATTTAAATGATGGTTCCATTAAAAAGTTTAACGATGTCCTTGAATTAGCTGTGAGGTTTCATATGTTTTGTATATCAAAATTCAACATTTCACAAGATTGCTGGTATATGGATTTAAAATCTCCTGGAATATCTTAGTTAGAACAAAAGAGTCACTAGATCGTTACAACTCTATACTGTCACTTTAATGTAAATTATTAAATCCAAGTACATCACATGGTAATATGGACTAATATAATAAAAGAGAGTGGTATAGAGAATTATGCTTATAGAATAGATTAGACATCTTTCAAACCAGTTTGGTCAACCTTTTTACTCCCAAACCACCTATAACCAGTACCCAGTTCTGCTTTCCTCGATCAACAGCACTAAGTTCATGTATGTAAGGTAGGTCAGCGGATGCACACTCTCTGGGCTGAGCACAAAGCCTATAACTGCATTTTTGCTTGTCAAGTGCGCCAAATTGCTCAGAGACAAATGCTAAGTGTTTAGCTCACCACATGGCTGGGCAGACATTTGCTTATGCATCACTTAGCAGTGGGCTAAAAGGAGTTCTTGTGCACCATAAAGCTCCTGTTCTATTCCACAGTACAAAAAAAGCATCTCTACAGCCCGGGCAAAGCTACTATTTAAATATACATGTTAAATATGATCATATTAAATCACTGTCCACAGAGAAACATGAGAAAAACATATTTTTAACATGATTTGAAAACGGTAGCTGTCGTTTACATTGTGTAAAAATGTCAGGGTTTCTAATGACCTTGGACTTAGATTAAAAGTGAAGAAGGTTGTTGCCCTCTTCTGTGAAGCTGCAATCTTGGAGATATGTAATATCACATGCTAATCTATAATGTGGAGATAATTTATCAGATGGGAAACTACTAGGTCTTCTAGGCCCTCAAAAAAAAATCTCTTAATTTTTATTGTACTAAAACTTCATGGCTCTGTGAAGTTTTGGTTGGAAATGAAAGGGTTCAAATCTGAAAGCAGTTTTTTGGATTTGTGGTATTTAGGCATACATAGCCAAGTCAGCTCTTGCGTTCGTTAGGACTTCAGGAGCTGAACAGAAATAGAATAACCTCCAACATATTGAAGTGTCTTGCTGCTGGCTTATTCTGCAATAGATGCATGGAGGGAGTGGCTACAGAGCACCGGTGGCCCCGAACAGATTTTAGAGACTTAGAAAAGGCTTGAAGCTGTATGTACATGGGTGATTCTGTGCAGGGATGTAGGGCTGTTAATTGGGGCAGTGGTGCAGTGGTGCAGTGTTACAGCCTGCCGCCAGGATCAGTTGTATGGCTAATGATGACCTGCCTGCTATCCCAGCAGTGCTGCGCGACAGCCTCCACTCACTGCTGCCGCAGCATATTTCCTGTGTCCTCTTACTCTACGCTGATGGCACAACATTTAGAAAGTGACAGTGGGAACAGCCAATCAGGTTTTGTTTTTGAATAGGTTGGCCCAAGTTCGTTATAAAAGAAAAAAAAAAAACATTAGCCCAGGCTTTCCTTTTTCCATATGTTAATTTCCTTTACAAGATTCAAACATCCATGTTTAATGTAGGACCACTAACATGCTACTAGAAATTTTATAGGAGCGTTAGCAGAAGTTAAATTACTGTGTATGTGTGTGGTATGTTTTCACCATTTTCTTGACATGTTTCTTTAAAACTGAAGGCCACTTCTAGTACTTCCAGTTCACCACTGCAATGTTTACCTGTATTATTTAACAATTACTGTTTATTTGCGAATATAATACATATTGGATAAAAAGTCCTGTGCAAAAGTTAGGGCACATTTTACATTTTATGTTCTATAGTTCTCAGCAAATGTAACTTTTTAAAATAAAAAAAATCATATTTGTGTTATTTCCAACAAAGCATGTAATTTCCCCAGAGGTACTGAAACTTTTGTATCCGGTACTGTTGAAAAATGAGAGTCCACCATTTCATTCATTTTAAAATTAATAATAATTAATAAGCACAGTGTTTTCATTTGTTAGTGTCAAGAAGTAGGAAATGTATATGGGAAGTATATACAAAAGTAAATGTGATAAAATTGGTATCTCTGGTTTACAATCTTATTGACAGTGTGTTGTAACTCAAAGCTGATTCCAGAGCAGTGGTGATGTCGCAGAGAACAGAGTAATGGGAGGAGCTGAGTATGTCCGTCAAAGAGAGGTGAACGGGTTCGCTGTGTCCCGTATCTACTTGCTGCAGCCACACACAGCTGGCTCTGAGAAACCGTAATGATGGTAAACTTACACACACACACACACACACACACACACACACACACACACACACATGCACACACATAGCTACACAGACTTTTGTACATCAGGTTTTTTAATGTGCTGTAATTCAGATTTTGCAGCTACTCACATATTTATTTTATGATTTAACATATTTTGTAATTATTTCATGTGGAAATTTTTACTTTACTTTGACATTTAGTATATATCAGCCCCTTTTATATGAATCACTTTTAACTTACATGTCCACAGTTATGGCCACAGCACACCAGATGCACTGAGCCTCCAAAAATTCGAAGCATTGTGTTTAATGGAAGTGCGCACACTGACACTGATGCAGTGTTTTCGAAGCACGCTGGCACTCGATGACTTTGAGCACTGTTCGGTTCCCCAGCATCACACTGAGACATGCTGCATTCTGCCATTTCTACATTCAATTAAGGTCATATTGAGACCACAGAAAGCCACAGATGATCATACGTGGCTTGAAATGTACACAGAGAAATGCAGAAAGTCTTTTAGGTAAACACACGAACACTAATGGTAGGTTACTTCAGCTAGCGCTACTAGCCTAGTCTTTTTTTTTGTATTTGTATCTTTTAGCTCCAGAACAGGCAGTAAACTGATACCAAGTGTTATGAGCGATGTTGAACATTTTGTTTCATTCAAGTTATACAAGCAGATTCTAAATAAACCCGAACCTGGTGTTTATTGACTCTCCCGCCAGTATTCTGTAGCACTGCTCTGCTACACGATGCTATGCGATGTTGCTCTGCCTAGTGCAATGTGTCTAATGTGCAGTGGCCTTCACAGTAGTTATGCAACACTGTATACATGTAGTGTGCACATATTTGCATAGTTAGTAACATAATAACTTTGCATTTGATGTATATTCTATATTGATTGGTTTGGGTCTGCCATTATAATTAGTTTCAATGTCAAGGAATTACATGATTAAGAGAAGATTTTGTTTACATAAGTACTCAAAAAGGAATCCATCACAAATTATAAATCACACATGAGAAACTGTAATGTAATAAGCTCATTATGCATTGCTTTAGTTCTATATTATTCTCTAAAACACATGCCAATTAGAAAGTATGAGGTAAACCCCATCAGTTCTTTTAGCACTTTCTTTAGGAAGAAATATCTAAATAGCTGTTTCTGAAAGTGAATTCAGTCTGGTCTGTTTAGATGAGGTTTTAGAGAATGGAGCTTTATTAATGTGTTTCATATGACATATCACAGCAGTTTAGAGTGCTTCCTCCGCTTGTGTACCAATGCTTACGTTCACATTCAGCTGATGCAGGTGAAACATGCGCTTGCATATTGTGTATTAAGACAAGCATGAATAATCTAAATAGAGGAAATGTATGCTGTAGATACATGGCATGCAAGTAACATTGCTTACTTCAAGACATATAGGTATGACTTTACTGTACGGTGTTACTTTGCACTACATTTGGAGCCGATGGTCAAAGCATTCTGGGACAATGGAATATAGGATCTTTTGTACACAGGTGGGGAATCAACCCCCAGTCTATGGTGTAACCCACTACACTATACCAACCAACATCTCAGAACTGTATGCTTTCAAATAGTGTGTCTAAAAATGGTGATATATGGTGATTTGCAGAGCAATTATACAACACCAATTATTTTCTTGGTCACTGATCACAGAAATATGGGATTATATTGTGATGATACAGTACCAAAACAAGAACATGGACATTTGCTTAAATCCTCTTGCAACCCTCTAATAGTCCAACTTGCTCTAACATTATTATTGCCACCAAGCCTGCTGTAGCACTCCTCGCAGCTATAGTGGAATGGCTAGCAGGTCCTAAAATTTCTACATGAGTACAGTCCTTTTTTTTTTGCTGGTAGTCTTCGCTCTTAAAAATAAAGATGCCAACAGGGTTCTTTGGAACCCCATTTGCTGGCTTAAAGAACTAAATTCTTCAAAGAACCAGTCCTTTAAGGGTTCTTTAGGGAAACAAAAGTAGTTCTTCTATGGCATTTTCTCCACAGAGCCCCCTTTACCAGCTTTCTGCTGAGAGTGTATCATAATTGTTTTTTTTCCCTTTAAAATGCCAGACATGCAGTCAAGTGGACGCAAATCGATGTCTATCTTTGCTCCTGTCACACTTGGTTATGCACACACACCTACCCGTACAAACAAAAACACACTCTCGTGATGGGTACCTGTCGCACATCACCAAACCTTCGTGCAACCGTGAAACCTTTCCCCCCACCTTGCGCTGTTCCGCTAAGGCTCGCCACATCAGTTCCTCTTTGAGGATGGCACCGGATCCTCGTCTCCAGGGAGACGCTGCCGGGTGGATCGATACACGTCGTCATTTTTTCCACCCAGGCCAATCGCCAAGGAAACGGAGACAGCTGGGGGCTGCTAGGAAGTATAGTCCCTTGTGATTGGTGGACATTCGCTCATCAATGAGGACCTAGCCAGCTTTCTCTTTCTCTCGCCGGTCACGTGATGACAGGTTGCCGATTGGACTTGATGAGTGTTCCAGCAATTAGAGACCTCAGAGAGGCTGCAGCCTACGAAAGGAGGATTTGGAGTATCTTGTGCTTTTCTTTCCAACACAGGATGTGAGGGAAGATACAGTGAGATACCAGGATCTTGCAGACTCAACTGCAAAAAATACATATAAATGGACTCCTCATCTAAGAATTACCTTGAATGAATAAAAACAGGTAAAATAACCAGGTAATATGGGTAATTTTCTTGTTTACTCATGATTACTGTGCCTCTGTAGTTGATGCTCTAATGTAGGCTAATGGATGACATACATTTTTTCAAGTATTTCTTGTTTTTCTGCATGTATATGGTCTACAAAATTATAAAGCCCAAAGTATAAGCTAGAGGAAGAAACTTTCTCCCACAGAAACCACTTTTCTTAGCTACCTTAAACACCTCGTTTTTATTCAAGCCCTTTTCTCTGTTACAAGGTGACATCATCTAATAACATAACCCTTATTACCCATCTACTAAAAAGCTTGACATGCCTTCACACAATGTAAGGACTAAACAAGTTAAAACTTTTCACTCTGAAATGCCCTACCCCAGTTTTGCGCAGGTGGGTCAGGTTTACCAACTTGTTCTACCTGACTTTCAGGATCAGACTCTGAATCAATACCTATCACTAAATGATAAGAAACACCAGTGCTGTTGTTAGAATAGCCACAGTCATGCAGGGGCAGAACTTACAGAAGGATGCCACTCTGGTGACTGAGCAATCAGAGCACAGTGGGCTCATCGGGAGGGCCACAGTAGGTCCACTTTAAATTATTATACAGAATAAGTCAAACTTATCTATAAGTCATTGGTGTAGCCAGTGGTTAAGACACTGGAAAGACAGACTACATGGCCAAAATTGTGTGAACATCAAATCTATTCTTGAGCATCCCCTTCTAAAAACATGAGCATTTATTTAGAGTTGGTCCCCTCTTGTGATGTAATAGTTTCCACTTATCTGAGAAGGTTTATCAGTAGATTTTGGGACATTTCTCTGGTTAGTCACTTCAGTTCAGTCAAAAGAGCATTAATGACCACTAATGTTGGGCAATTAGGCTCACTGCTGATGTGCCAATTCATTTCAAAGGTATTGGATGTGGTTGAGGTCAGACTATTATTTCTCCTCCACCAAACTTTACAGCTGACAAGAAAATCACAGACCAAATTCATGAAGCTCCTGATGAACCATTCCAGATGTTGCTTCCAGAGGCAGTTCAGTGCTTGACCCTATGGACAGCACTGCAATAGCGAAAATAGTGAATTTTTTGCACCTCGTAGCAATGTGGCTGAAACAGCCAAACTAGCCAAATTAGTAAGGGTCCATATACATGTAGTGTAAATGACAGTTCTATAGTAATTAGGGCTTTGGTCGTTGCAGTACAGATATCATAGAAGGCTGTGATATGCAAATGAGCCCTGTAAGTAGGACGAACGCTTCTGTGGGTATTTTGATGAATCAAGGTTTTCATGTAATCCGACAACAGTAAGTTGTGCAAACCGGTTGTTAACCATATTACATTATTAACTCTCTCTCTTTCTCTCTCTCTCTCTCTCTCTCTCTCTCACACACACACACACACAAACACACACACACACACACACACACACACATATATATATATATATATATATATATATATTTATTTATTTATTTTTTATATATATATTTTTTTTTTTTTCTCAAATTTTAGAGAGATATAGAGAAAGAGTATTGGAATTGTAGTCCATAGTGTGGAGCCCTAAGTGGGATGGTGGTAGATTTCGCTCTCTGAATGCTACTCGAAGGGAAGGTTAATAATTAAGCTCAGAATTAAATATTGAAAGTACTTAGTAAAGGTTTAACCTCCTCTGGCCTCTTATTTTCAACCCAAACTCCTACTTTCAACCCAAAGTCACAATGAGCATCCAGTCACAGACATTAGGAGCGATGAGAGAAAGTTCTCAATGTGGGATCTAACAGCAGTTAGTTAGTATATTTTATAAGATGTATTATGGGGTATGACAGCTGTTGTTATATGTGATGATAACAAATCTTCACAACTTCCAGATTGTAGCTTTAAGTAATACACATCATTAAACAACAACTTTTCTTGAGAACTGGAATGTCGTGTCGGCATTTCCATTTGAACTGATTTGAGGTCAGACGTATCTTCTCTCTTGCGGTAAAGGAAATGGGCATTTGTCTAGGCCAGGCTGTTCTTTACTAAACTCATGCAAGAATGATGCCAGTTTGCCTGAATCAGAGTAACATTCTAAGCAGGCACTGTGCTACTAAAGCCTGTCCTAGCTTTATTCTATGACGAACACAATGGAAAAAGTGGCTGGAGTGGACGAGCGACTGCCTTCCTCAGAAGAAGCAGTTCAGCATGACCACATTCCACTGCTGCAGGCTTTCGCAAACAGAGCCAGAAAAACCAGCACTCAACAAACGAGATCTATGCAAACAGCCACCCCGAGTAACAATGAGTACAATTTTACTTCCTTATTCAAAAGACAATGGAAAGAAACCTCAGAACCACCACTATAGCAGACATTACACTTATAAAAACACAGGTTACTGAATGGCTTGGATAAGCATTTTTAGGACAAAAAGAAGCATCATTGGCACAGAAGCTACATTATGTAAAGGTTTAAGCTTTATTAAAGTTCTTCACATGCTTATATCCGATTTAATTAAAAAAAACATCCACTGGTTTAAGTGGTTTTTTAGTTTTAGCATATAACATAGATAAAATATTTCATATAGCTTATATTCCTAATTTATCTCTCATAAGGCACCCAGCCTACAAGTATTTGCCCCAGGATGTCCCACCCTCCACACATCGTTTAGTGTTATACTAGCCAATGTGGGCATCAGTTACCTAACAGAACAGAATTGGCAGTTAGTGTTCTCCTTCAAGCGCTTTGAGCTGTCCTCTTAGCAGCAGTTGGAAAAAGATGTGGCAGCTGGCTTTTCTGAAGCACGGGCTAGCTTTCACCCTCCCAGCTTGGTCCCAGAGAAACATTTTATAGCTCAAATTTTATGGCTCGGGAGACTTTGTGGTGATTCTCTTAAAAATAAAAAGTACAAGGCAAAAACAAGACATGAGATACTTCTGGCCCCGATAAAAACTGCAATCAAAATAGCAGAGTATCAAAATTAAGAATCTCTTAGACTTGGCAGATAAACATGAACATTATTGTCTTGGAACCGTATTGACTGAGCGCAATGTGTGGCTCTATTGAGATCTATACTAAAACTCAAGAGGAGGAATGTGAGATTTCTGGGGTCTTGTCTTTCCTATGGGCTGGCAGCTTGTGATGGGGGACACTTAGCAAGCAGGTGGAATTGGCAGTGACAAAACTGAGAAAAAAATATTTATATTAATTTTTCTTCCTCATGTGGATTCATGAATCAACAACAATGCTAATTAAATTTATCTCTATTTATCCTGTACAGTTAAACAGACTGCTTTTGTTACTGTTTCTTTAAAACAGGTATATGTGAATAAGCTCTGTTCTAATTGACTGCCTGGTGTTGTGCCTTATTCAAAGAGCAGTTTAGGCTGGAACACACTTTTATGAATTAATGGGTGGGGCAAAACTATTGTAGGCTGAGTGCTGGGGCTGAACTACTGTAGGCTGAATGGGTGGGGCTAAACTGCTGTAGGTTGAAAGGGTGAGGCTAAACTACCATAGGCTGAATGGCTGGGGCTTTACTGCTGTAGGCTGAATAGGTGGGGTTAAACTGGTGTAGGCTGAGTAGTTGGGGCTGAACTGCTGTAGGTTGAATGGGTGGGGCTAAACTGCTGTAGGTTGAATGGGTGGAGCTAAACTACTGTAGCCTGAATGGTTGGGGCTGAACTGCAGTAGGCTGAATGGGAGGGGTTAAACTGGTGTAGGCTGAATGGATGGGGCAGAACTGCTGTAGGTTGAATGGGTGGGGCTAAACTACTTTAGGTTGAATGGGTGGGGCTAAACTACTGTATGTTAAATGAGTGGGGCTAGACTGCTGTAGGTTGAATGGGTGGGGCTAAACTAAAATAGGCTGAATGAATGGATTTAAACTCCTGTAGGTTGAATGGGTGGGGCTGAACTACTGTAGGTTGAATGAGTGAGGCTAAACTGCTGTAGGCTAAATGAGTGGGGCTAAACTGCTGTAGGCTAAATGGGTGAGGCTAAACTGCTGTAGGCTAAATGGGTGGGGCTAAACTGCTGTAGGCTAAATGAGTGGGGCTAAATTACTGTTGGCTATAACAGGTGGAAATATGTAAATATGCTAATTTTCTTGACATCACAGCGAATTCACAATAAAGTGTGTTTCTGCAGTTCGATCGCACTGTTGTACAGTATTTAAAATTTTATTAAAAGTTATTAAAGGTTATTGAAACTTTAGCTCAAGAAAGTGAGAAAAATGCAGTTTTCCATGATAAGGGTCTTTTTTAAAAAGTCAACCTGAAATCAAAATGCACCTCATGTGCCCAGTCATATTAAACAAGATTCGTCATAGCATTCCATTCTAAAAGCAGTTCTTGTTTTCTCATAATCTGTTATCGAACTGTAGTGACTTATTCCATCTCATCTAAGACCCTTTTGATCATATTACCATGCACCAGAGGCTTCCCCTATCCCTCCCACCACCCATTACCTACCATCAACTGAAACACACAGCTAGTTCAAAAACTTTTCCTAAAGGTAGTCACACACTAAATGTCATGAGAATAAATGTGGAACATGCAGATGCATGAAATCTATGCACAGCATAATGCAATTTCTTAGATTTTCATGTTGCAACAAAAACAAGCCGAATACCTATTAAGAATTTCTCATACAAGGGGCAATGTCACCAGCAAGAGTCCCATTTTCAGTGATAGGAATATTACATATGATATGCAAAGATATGCAAAATATTATATATATATATAAATTTAACTCATCCAGATACAGTAAATTAGATATATTTTTTTACACTGACATTTAAGGTCTACCACAATTAGCGTACTTCATTAACTAGATAAAAAATTTTCACACTTTTCTTTGTTATAAAGTTAAAAATACAGCCGGACTAAAGCAACTGTTGTACAAAAAGTTTACAATAATGTATTAAACAAGCCTTCTGACTTCTCCTGATATCAGAGTGATCTTTAATGATGCTCTTCCCAGATTGTCCCGTGATGTGGAGTGTCTATAATCCAGTCCTCCAATCTACTCCTGGTGCAGTCGAGGCCACCCCGATTGTGAATTGCTACTATTTGAAACTTGTTCCATGTTTACAACTCAGTATCCTGTAGTGTGGGGTGGACACAGAGGCTGACATCATTTCTCAAAGACCATCAACCAATGAGAGCCCAGCTGAACTGAACTAGTCAGTGTGTATGGAAGAAGTTCTGGGCTCGAAAAGTCCCACGATACCGCGGTTCACAAGACACTTCAGCAAGTTTTTCGGGTTGTTTGTGAAAGTTTGTGGTGCTTCTTTCAGGGCAGATCGTGAAGGGGTGTGGGGGGTGTCCACATGAGCAAAAAGTAAAAAAAATGATGTGTGGGGTCACTCGAGTTACATCGGTTAGGTAGTGTGGGCCAGAAATAACAATAGGGATGTACCAGTACAAGCTCAAGTGGGACTAACATACTGGACTGTGGCTCGAATATTACATTGGGACGCGGTAGAGCACAGCATTTGGTTCTCATTCTACTTTTATAATACTGAATGTCCTAATGATCTACAAATGAACACATTAATATATTAACGTAAGGCATATTTACAGCCTTTTTCACTCCCTGTGCATTGAAAAATGTACCAACCATGAGATCTAAATATGGTATTATTATTATTACTATTATTACTATCAGTCAAATGAAAACCAAATGCATTATCTTGTGTTTACAGTCCCAGCTCTAAACGGAAGGCAGTTTTGGAATGGGAGGTGTTGTTGAAAGTTGTCAAGATGTTGCTCGCCTTCACGGGGCATCAGACAATGCTACATTTGGCCAGCCTCCCCCTCGCTCCCCCTCTCTCTCACACAGACACACACCCCCACACACACACACACACTCACCTTCACATGTCATTGACAATTTCTAAGCGCTAAAGCACAGGCTATGAAAAGTAACGTGGAATGAACCAGTTGCATCCGCAATAACGCTGTGTTCTTAACAGCATTTTTCTTTGCACACATCAATGCTGCGTTCATCACCGCTCACTCTCTTGCGCACACACACATGCGCGCGCGTGCACGACACTGAAAGCTCCTCTTCCAGCTCAGCCAATCAGCGCCACGTTGCCTAGGAAACAACCTCTACCCTTGGGAGGCTTTTCATAGATTTCTCTCTTTCTTGATGTTCCCTCTCGTTCCCGGAATACAGTACAGGAAGCGGTGGAGGCACAACCGAGAGAGGCTTATAAACACACAAAAGACAAAATGTGTTGAATTTAACACTCCTAATACCTTTGAAATGCAATGTACACTCTCTCTGACAGCCTTCCACATTCAGGCTAATAGAAAAAGGAAGCTGAGAGTTAAATATATCATTTCTTTTTTTTTGTTTCTATCTCTCCTTTAATGGCTTTTTTTCCGAACAGGCCATATAGCCTAGCTGTTAGTCACACCAGCGCCCCTGACTGAAGGGACCGTCTCTAAATGTCTGAGTGGCAATAAAGCTGAAGGCTGGTTTCAAATGTTATGCTGTATCTGTTTCATCAGAAACCACAGCAGGCTTTGCACGTCATGTCATTATCTCATGATTTCGATGACGGATATTTCAACATGACATTTTAAAGGGAAGCTGTACAGAATAACACACATCTGTTATTTCTATAAGAATTAAGGTTGGCTTAACTTTTATATGGTTGACACTTATAGGTGCCACAGAATGGAACAATAGAGAATTCAGTGCATAGAACTGATATACTGTGGACTTCAAACACTGTTAATTGAACTTTAAATACAAGTCCTGCATTTATAAAAGAGGGCAGTAAAATCTGGACATATCATTATAATAACCAGACTGTTACGTAACAATCTTGACTTTTTAATATTCAGAGCAGCAGCAATGAAATCTTAATCACATGCTCTGCTCCCCCTTAATGCTACAGCTTGTACAGAGATGGAAGAGAGGGGCAGTTCCAGCTTTACTCACATCACAACACCAATCACCTCAGCCATGCTGTATGATTGTATCCACTGTTTGACCGATGAAGTCAGATCACCTTTAACTGAAAGTTTCATAATAACTAACAACTCCTGTTTACCTGGTGTTGATGTCAAGATTAAAAGCAGGTAGCCAGTATAGCTAACATGGGTTACTAACAAGCTCTGAGTAACTATTGTTAGCATAGCTCACTAAAGAGTCGGATGATTTAACTCATCACAGTGTCTCGCTGTAAATCAACAAATCTAAGATGAGCTCCTCAGATTATTCATGAGCTCACCAAAAAAGGGAAAACACTTCAGTTCAGTCTAGGGCCTAAGCAGAAAGTGTAAACAGATGTGTAAAACCACATCTAGGCATTTTTCACCCCGACCAAAGTCACAGTTCCTTCTATGTATAACATTAAAGAACATTTCAACAATACATGCATTCTATGGCTGCTGTTACTGTGTTTACACTGTTTACTTCTACCTCTACCAAGTACTCCCTTACAAAAAAGAAGTTTATTCAAGTGTGCCATTAGTTTACTTCTTTTAAACTAAAAAATAATTGAGTATGCTTTCAGTTTACTTTTTATGTACTTCTCAGTGATATACTAAACACAGTTATACTTAAGTATACCTGGGTTATACTGACAAGTACATAGAACAGTCTAAGTATATTCAGCCTTTACTTGTAATTTATCTTTGGTTGAGATACACTTAAGAAAAGTATAAGTAAGTATTCTTGTTCGGCACAAAAAGGCATCCAGTACAATACTTGTTTGGAAATTTGATTTATAAAGATTTATAAAGATACAAATATGTTTCTCAATCTGAGTATGTCTTATTAATTTTATGTGTGTCCACTAGTGAGTAAATAAATGTTAAAGTAAAAAATACCCTTAAACCTAGTCATATACTTTAAAAGATGAATTAACAAACTAGTAAACTAACATTAAACCCATAAGTTTACTTTTAATGAAGTTGCAGCACAAAAGAAGAAGTCTACTACTCTTACATTTAAAATGTACATAAAAGTATACTTTCATAAACTAAAAAGTGGGCCAATTTAGTCCCAAGAAGTATTAAAATAGTACATATACAAGTGTATTACTAGTACAATGATATTAGTATAGTAACTACATAAAGTATACTTGGAACATATACTTTAACTTTACTCAAGTTTATTTAATAAAATGAACTTTAAGTATACTTATTTTCTGTAAGGGCTACCTTAGTAACTGCTGTGTGTATGTATGTTATCTGACTGTATAAACTCACAGATCACAGTATATTAAATATCTCTGCACTTTATTCACTACTTCATACTCAGAAATGAGTGCTGTGTCTGTGCTGCACTGTCCTGTGTGTTTACTGTCCTGTCTGTTTACTGTCCTGTCTATTTACTGTCCTGTCTGATTACTGTCCTGTCTGTTTACTGTCCTTTCTGTTTACTGTCCTGTCCGTTTACTGTCCTGTCTGTTTACTGTCCTGTGTGTTTACTGTCCTGTCTGTTTAATGTCCTGTCTGTTTACTGTCCTGTCTATTTACTGTCCTGTCTGTTTACTGTCCTGTCTGTTTAATGTCCTGTCTGTTTACTGTCCTGTCTGTTTACTGTCCTGTCTGTTTACTGTCCTGTCCGTTTACTGTCCTGTCTGTTTACTATCCTGTGTGTTTACTGTCCTGTCCGTTTACTGTCCTGTCCGTTTACTGTCCTGTGTGTTTACTGTCCTGTCCGTTTACTGTCCTGTTTGTTTACTGTCCTGTGTTTACTGTCCTGTGTTTACTGTCCTGTCTGTTTACTGTCCTGTCTGTTTAATGTCCTGTGTGTTTACTGTCCTGTCCGTTTACTGTCCTGTGTGTTTACTGTCCTGTCCGTTTACTGTCCTGTCCGTTTACTGTCCTGTGTTTACTGTCCTGTGTGTTTACTGTCCTGTCTGTCTGATTACTGTCCTGTCTGTTTACTGTCCTGTCTGTTTACTGTACTGTGTGTTTACTGTCCTGTCTCTTTACTGTCCTGTCTCTTTACTGTCCTTTCTGTTTACTGTCCTGTGTTTACTGTCCTGTCTGTTTACTGTCCTGTGTGTTTACTGTCCTGTCTGTTTACTGTCCTTTCTGTTTACTGTACTGTCTGTTTACTGTCCTGTCTGATTACTGTCCTGTCTGATTACTGTCCTGTGTGTTTACTGTCCTGTCTGTTTACTGTCCTGTGTTTACTGTCCTGTGTGTTTACAGTCCTGTGTGTTTACTGTCCTGTGTGTTTACTGTCCTGTCTGTTTACTGTCCTGTCTATTTACTGTCCTGTGTGTTTACTGTCCTGTCTGTTTACTGTCCTGTGTGTTTACTGTCCTGTGTGTTTACTGTCCTGTCTATTTACTGTCCTGTGTGTTTACTGTCCTGTGTGTTTACTGTCCTGTCTAATTACTGTCCTGTGTTTACTGTCCTGTCTGTTTACTGTCCTGTCTGTTTACTGTCCTGTCTGTTTACTGTCCTGTGTGTTTACTGTCCTGTGTGTTTACTGTCCTGTCTAATTACTGTCCTGTCTGTTAATTGTCCTGTCTGTTTACTGTCCTGTCTGTTTACTGTCCTGTCTATTTACTGTCCTGTCTGTTTATTGTCCTGTCTGTTTACTGTGTCTAATGTCTGTAAATTTATCATATTTATTGTTTCTAGTTAAAACTGTGTCTGCACGTTTGCACTTTGTACTCTTTGTTCTATGTTGCACCGTGTGGTTCCTGGAGGAACAAATTTTTACTCCACTGTGTAGTTGTACGTAGATGGTGCAGAAAGGGTTAAATCAAGTTCTCTACTCGAGTCATATGGCCAGTGTGATTGGCTAAGCCTTTCCCTGCTGTCATGTGAGACTCTGTAGCTACGTTTGGTTGTTAGCAGCACCAAAACTTTCTAGTCATATGCAAAACTCATTGACTCAGGTCCAACGTGGGTGACACATGTGTGTCAAAAAGCTATTTTTCAGTCACTTAAAGTCACTAATGAAATTAGTCCATCATAATAACTTTAATGGCGATGCTAGGCTTTGGCGGACAACATACAGCAGGCTAACCTCGTCTGTAGTTAAGAATAACAAGCGGTGTTCCTACTTTTATCAGTGCTAATGTATTAGAGACGTCAGTTACACTATGTCTGAAGTAACGTTGATAAGTCTTTAGATGTAAACTCTATTTACTGGTTTAAAACTGGCTGAAACGAGCATATGTCCTGTAGTTTAAGTGAAATATTAAGAAAGATTTAATTGTTTTCTAGGACTGTTACTTTGGTTTTGTGAACAAACGGCACCAGTAATGCAGTACTTCATGTATTAACCTTGACGTATGAGACCTATTTCATGGACATCCTCAGGACCTGTTTTTGTTAGCTGGGCTTTCATTGACACATTGAGAGAGATTTCTTTTTCTGTGATTGTTACTTTGTTGGTTCCCCAATGTAAAGAGCAAATCTACGCCCTTGATAAAGTAAATGCTTGGTTAGAATAAAACTGCAGCTAAAACATCCTACATGGTCAATCATGAACCTGTAAATAACAGCAGGTGTATAGTAAGAACACAAGATACATAGTAATAAGAAGCTGATTGCATGAGAGCTCATTTTACCATTATATTCTATAGTCATTCATTTTTTTTAGCAGTTGTTATATTTTTTTCTGTTTTTTTTTTGCAAGATTTTGTATACTGTAAATGTTGAGGTGAAGTTGTTGTATTTTATTGTATTCTAACTTTTTTACGTTTTTGTGTCACATATTGTATTAAACATTTTTGCCGTACTACAGCTGTCAAAAATTGACACAAACTAACATGGAGCTGTATAGGACTTAACAAAAGGGCAGTCCAAATATTATACAGAGACTGCAAATTTTATATTTATATATATTTTTTTATATATAGAGGAGAGAGGAACATGTGATCTGTAGAATTTTTTATTTTTACCTTTTCCTTTGGGCTACTAAACACTTTAGCCTGAACAAGTCAGTTCATAGAAGGAGACTAGACAGCCTTGAGTCTCCAAGACAAAATTCTCTTGTCAGGGAAACGTTAACCTGTGAGTTGTCTATCACAAGTCTTTCTCAGTTAAGTGCTACCGGAGTTGAGAAAAACATGTTGGATAGGTTTTAAGGTACATGCTTTGTGTCTTATTTTGTTTCCCCAAATGTGAAGCATGTATTAATATTAACTTTTTTATTTAATTATTTTATATGCTTAAACTCAATGGTTGTTGATATGTCAGCTGAAACTGTACATTATAATTAGAAAACCCATTGCTTGTTGCTTATGTCCATTAGTTTTTAGCTTGTGCGAAAAGAATAACAAAATTAGTAGCATAAAGCAAAATGTAGAAGCGGGAGAACTGAATAATGTAATGTTAGATTTCTGGAAAGCATACAAGCTCGCTAATTATCTTCACACAGAATGTTTTTAACTGCAAATTAACCCTAGCTTATGGAGATGACTGTCAACAGTTAAGTTTAGAAAAGCTATGTGCGCCAGTTAACTGATCTTAACCTTGTTCTGTACCATTGTTTTTGGTAGATGATGTATTCATTTGAGCGATAAGCTAGATTAGTTTAGTTTAAGTTGGATATGTCTGGTAATAACGCTGGCAGTGAGCTGTGATTGAGCATCTTCTGCATAGTTTAAACTATAACGTTCAGCTTCAGTAAAAAAAAAAAAAAGAAAGTTAAGCAACCTTTATACAGTACTGCTGCGTAAAAGCAAAATACAGCTATCAACTCTTCAAGCTACATATCAAAAGCTACAGTGAAGCTACTTCATGATACTTCATGTTTCTGGTAAAGAAGACAGGAGGGTGGCACGGCACTAAAAATATTAACTGTACACTTTAAATTGCCTACCTTGATTATTGCAACTGTGCTGGTTGCACCATCTGACACCATCTGACTGGTTGTGCCACATGACTTTTCAGACTAGTTGCAAATGAAACTCACTTTGCCCTTAAACGTGAGTTTACACTTACATTTTCTTACCAAATTTGTGAATGGTATACTGACCTCTGACCTTGGCATTGCACCTCAGGGGCTCTTTTTTATGATGCAATACTCTGGCATCTCCCTTATAAAGACGTATCAAAATAAAAGTCCTTTGTTTTTTTGGTTGTGCCACCTGACATTTGAGGAAGTTAACCTAAAAAACAAAAGTAGGGTTTACAGTGAGTTGATGTTATTTTATAATATTTTTGAACATATATCAATGAATAATCATTGGAATCTTTTTTAAATTAAATTAGTTTTTGATAGACAGTAATTTTAGACTTATTTTATATGGATGCAGTGGTACTAGAGGTTTTAGTGAATAGAATGATGAATGTCATGTATTTACTGCATTATTTTGGGTGGAAATAATGGACACTATCAGTGACCCCTATAAAGACAAAAAAAATCTTAAAATTACATACACGCATATTTTTTAGTGTGAGCGTAAATTGGAGGTGTAAAATTCTGCTGCCTCAGAATAAAAGCAAACAGCTGTCGAATCTCAGCTGCATCCGAACGTAACCACCCCCCTTAACAAACACACACACAAACAAGGTCATGGACATCCACAAGACTATATACACAAACATGGAGTCTACACTAGTCTATCAATGTCATTGCTTCTTTGCCCACATGCTACAGCTGCAAAATACATTATCTATCAGTCGTTATTGAGCTAAAAGCCTGTGATTTCAAATTAACCTTCTAACCAATCCCAACACTTGTAACTGTGTGCTGTGAACATCCTGATCGATTTCAAGATGACTGTTTCTGTGGGTGTTTTGATGCATCAAGGTATTATTACAGGCTAATGTTACATTATTGATTCAATGATGTGTTTTAATATATAGCAAGATACACCACAACTGCAGTGTGTAGCAATATAATCTCCACACTAGTGTTCTTCATGCTCTCTCTCCCGGCTCTCTCTCTGTACTTGTTTGTGTTCTGTTCATATATGAGCCTACTGTGATGCCTTAACACCCAACGATGTCTCCGCCTCACCTTAATTACTGAATAAACGATCAAGCGTGAGTAAGCACTTTTTTTTAGCCCTACACGTGTTCAGCGCAGTGGGAAATTGAGTCTGTGAGTTAACATCAAATATCCAATAGGCTAAAACAAACGGGAGCAAGTCCATGACAGGTAATGTTTTTGGAAGTTGTCAAATATTAATTTCTGTCTAGTAATGTTTGTGCAGGCGCTTCGAGCAGAACCTGGAGAGCCGCTCAGTACAGCTGCACTGTAACACCGAAACAGTTCTGAGATCAGTGCTCTAAATCCACACAGTATAAAGAACGGGATTGGATGTTATAAAATGTCTACGAACATTGCAACATTACGTTGTATCACCCTGCCCAGCCCCTCTGGTCATAAGAAGTCATATTCTAGATAAAGTTGTACTGTATAGATTATAGTTAACTAACCCTATCCCTAACCCTAACTCTAATCCCTATTCAAATTACTCTTATTATTATTGATTTAGGACATTTGAATTTAAGTGAACAAGTTGAACTGATTTTCAATTAACGTATATGTTTATATTATTATATATAATATATTATTATTATTGTTACTTATGTCTTTATGTCTTTTTCATTCATTCTCCTGAACTGCTCATCATGCTGGGTAGTGGAGGGATGGGGGGAGGATATTGTTGCAGGATTTAACACAACGCCACTATTTGTCTGTTTTTCTATCTATTATTGCATCTATTTGCATCCACTATTTGTGTTTATTATAGTGTTTGAAATATCTGTTTTCCTATTTAAACTAGAACAGAGCAAATTTGTTTCAGAAAACTAAGCCGCCTAAGAAGCAAACAAGTTAGCAGTCATATTAAGCTTAATCCCCTATTCAGGCTGGATAAACTATTTGGATATTAATTTTGTTGGGATATATATATATATATATATATATATATATATATATATATATATATATATATATATATATATATATATATATATATATATCCCAACAAAATTTATATCCATATATATATATATATATATATATATATATATATATATATATATATATATATATATATCCCAACAAAATTTATATCCATATATATATATATATATATATATATATATATATATATATATATATATATATATATATATATATATATATATATATATATATATATGCTAAATGTATGCTATCAATACAGGCAACATACTGTAACATGTAACTGTAAAGTGCTCAGAATCAAGGTTACAAATCATAACGCAGCTTTATTTTAAATTATCTGAAAACTTAGTGAGAGCCTCTATTCCAGAACACCCACCACTCCACCTGTATTCAGACTCTTCAATGTAAAATCTGTGTGAATGAACCTTAAACAGCCCAACTTAAACATTTCTTCCAAACTAGTTACAATGTAAACAACAATTCACTTACCTTTTTTTGCACTATATTTATTATAGTACTATATTTATTTTTGTACTATATTTATTCTATTTAATTACACTGTTAAATTGTGGATGGAACAAGGCTAACATGGTGCTACACAACATGCCCTGCCATACTGGAGCCTTATAAGACCGCAGTGTATGCCCTTCATACCTTGAGTCAAACTTCCTTCTGGTTAACCCATGCATGCCCTGTGCTATTACCCCTTAATCACAGCTACATGAGGCTAGTGGGCCTGGAAGATGGTACAAAGACGCGCTCTGGGCATTGCGGGTGCTGTGATCAGCTAGCCTGGAGAGTTGGATTTTACAGCGGATGAAGACGCGGATGTGCGTTCAGCGCGGGCGTCTGTCACAGATTTTCTGAATGACATTGCAGGGTTTACCCCCCACACCCTGGGGCAAAGCTTCCTTGATTACTGCCGAAGCTCCAGAGCCCAGATAAGGGTATTTAGGACAACCTAACTATCTTTATGCACAGTAGTTAGCTAATGTTTAATAACCTTTTTGTTACTACCTTTGGGCTTATAAAGAAAAGTATGATCTCTGTATTTCATTCATATATAGGGTTTAGATTAGTTTTATATATAAAAGCTATAATAACAGCTGAAGAATGTTGTGGATTTGGCTCTTGGACGAGTTCCTTTTAAGCAAAAGGGCTATAAAGATTCTATTTAATACCCATTTTAAGAGTTCTTATGGTTCCTCATGGAACCAGCCCAGAAAAAGGTTCTTTAATAAGTCATCCATTGATCGGTTCTTCGGGGCAGTGGTTCCCAAACTGGTCCCGCAGTGCAAGTTAGGTGGGAGCAAAAATGTGGACCATCTGGAAGACAACCAGTGCTTTAGTTAACCAACAGTGGTTCTTGTATGGCGTGGCTTAGAACCCTTTTTGTTTCCAAATAGGACCTTTGTTTTTATATATCTTGCTAATACAATGATTGCCTCTGACTCCAACACAACAGTACAAATCTTAAAACTACACAGATTGTTAAAGGACGCCAGCTTTAACAAACAATTTAATTTTGTTAGTATTAATGAACCGACGCCTTACTGTTTATGTAATCCCGTCCTTATCTAAGGGATCCTGTCTTTCAGTAGTAATTAACAACGGCAACAACCACCTTTTTGCCTCAGAACACGTCACTATGTGCCGTTGGAAGGGGTGACTTCAGGAAATGTTCGGGGAGTGTTCTTAACATAAGCATGAACGTTAGAGGTCATTTAAGGGTCCGAAAGGCAGCGCTTATCAAATCCGAGCCGTGCCATAACCCTGCCAACCAATGGAGGCTAGCGAAGAGAGCCAAGGCACTGCAAAATACAAACAGCACACACACACACACTTTCTCAACCAGGCACACACGCGCACACACACTCTGACTGCTGGAAGCCAGACAATTAAGGGGATGGAGGACGGGTGCATTTGCATACATATTAAAGTGAGGCCGTTATAGAAGAGAAAAGAGGGAGCAGGCGAAGGAGGGGGGCGAGATAGAAAGAGAGGGAGAGAGAGAGAGAGAGGGAGAGGGAGGGAGTGAGTGACTAGCAGCGTATGAGCGAGCCTTTCTCATAGATCTTTTCCATCAAAACACACAGAGCCCCGCCTTTCCCCGCGCATAAATCTGCATGTGTTTAGCGAGAAGGCACTGCTGGTGCTCTAACTCCGGGCAGCAGAGGGAAACCGGTGGCCGGATAATGGCACCGTGAGCCCCAGTCAAGAACAAGTCCGCATCTCTGGCAGAACGGCATTCGTTTCATAACGTTTCCCAGTACATGTCCAGAAGTATCCAGACACCCCTTCCAATTACTGACTTCACCCGCACTGCTGTGCACACGACTAATGCAGGCATTCACATACGCAGTTTATAATCTCCATAGAAAAGCACTGGCGATAGAATGGGATGCTCTGGATTAGAGCCTGAGGTCACCGTTCCCAACACCAAGTGTTGGCTAGAGGGGTATAAGGTCCCTCTGTACTGCTTGGTGAAGCAGTGGGCCTGCATTGTCTGGAGTGATGGAGACGTGTCCAACAACTTGGGGACATGCATTTATCGTACACACTTATAAATACAGTTCTTCAAGCCTATATAGAACACTCAAAGACCCCCATGGCTAGATTATAGGGTTCCTTGCATGGTGAAAGCTTTCCTCAGATTGATGGAGAATGTGCTGTAGACAGTTCTACTGTATATGGAACCTTTTTTGAAAGGGTTCTGCTTAAGTTATGATGTCATTTGTTGCCATATGGTACCCTTTTCAAAAATGTTCCTTCTAGAACCAGCTACAGCACGTTCTCTATCAGTCAGAACCCTTTCATGATGGAAATAAGTCTTTGCATTTAATCATGCAAGGTTTCTTTACCTGTTCAAGGTTCTATAATAAACTATTGTATTTGATAAGGAGCGCTTGATGTCTATACCTACATCAGGGGCTGAACTCATGGCCCATTTACATGGGCGTATGGTTACACAACCTGTCTTCTAGATTCTTTCACTAGAGACCATAAAAAAAGATTTGCCAATTCAAATAAAAAATAACAATCTAAGAATAATTGATATATATAATATAATCAAACAATAATGCATTTATTTGTATCTGCTGGTGCCCCCATATCATCAGAACACTAATATGCATATTCCATTATTTTGTCTCCCTTTGTCCTTTTCTGCCAGCTCTCACCTCATCTGCTGTTTCTGCTGCTTGTATAGTCAGTTATTTTCCTCTCTCAGCTTCCTCCACAACCTCTTCTACTCCCTGTTGCTGCAACATGTAATGAATTACTTTAAAATAGAAATACCACTCAACAAATCTGAACTGTGTGTATAATTACTACCTGCACACAAATAAATACACCTGTTTTAACTGGAACTTGGTACCTAATCAGAACTGCAGTGAAACATTTTTAAGGTGCACTTCTTGCACCTTTGAAAAATGATTAATGTCTGTATTAAAAAATGTCTGTATTTTAAAAAAAACTTGGAGCTGAAACTACAAGTGAAATGCATACAGAAGTATGCTAGCCTGGCTTACTGATGCCAAAACAATCACCTCAAATCCAGGCACCTGCCTCCGCTGCACCACTTAAGGTGGAACAGAAAATTTGAGTAAGAAGCCAGTTTCAGCCCAGACAAACTAGTTAAGTTAGTTAGGTTAGCATAACTTGGTAGTAGCATTAAGTAGCAAGTAAAGAGCTCATAATAGAATGGTGTAGTAATGTTAGTGTGTAGTACTTAACACTAATGTGGGCGTTTTTAGCATAAAGAAATATTGGCTTTAGCCTAGGCTAATATTGAGTCCAACCAGGTGAACAAACTAGCCTGTCTCCTGTTACTGCTGCTACCTACACACTATTGTGTAAGATGTTGTTGAACTGTAAAACAACACTTCACTTACTTTTCTCATTTCTTTTCAGCAGCAATGATCTCTTACGACCATGCACACCGTCATCACAAAGTCTTCTAGCTGTTGATGGAGGGTTGGAGCTTCCAAATGAGGAAACCTGGAAACATGGCATCTTACTGGGAACACAAATCTTATCAGCTTTAATAGAACTGAACCACTAATTTAAAATCCGTATTACTGGTTAATTACATTACATTTTCCGATTCCATGTAGCCTACAGCTTAATAAGAAAATGAACTAGTTTGTTATGTATGTCTTACCTTATTACAATGCATCATTTTGCAGCATCTCAAGAAAATGTAATTTTGTTATTTTTTGTGCTACCGTCAATACAGAATTCTTAGCAGTATAAACAATTTCTCAATAGCTTATGTTAAAGGTGTTAGACATATGACCAGGCCTGTTTGTTGTAGAAAATTAGTACAAACATAACAACCTCTGTAATCCATTACATAATCTGAGAGTAATGTTTTAGAGAAATTGACAGATTTACCAATGTATACATTTCCACAGGCTATGTTCTTTATGTGTGGTTATTAATACAAATGTCAACTCAAAGTTGGCTCATGAGGTCATGTAAGTTATAATGCATAGTGCAGTAGTGGTCAGTAAAAGGTAGCATGCACAGTGCAATACAGTGTGAGGCAGTATGAACAGTGCAATATGGTAGTATGAATGGTGCAACATAGTGTGAGGCAGTATGCATAGTGAAATACAGTGTGAGGCAGTATGAACAGTGCAATATGGTAGTATGAATCGTGCAATATAGTGTGAGGCAGTATGTATAGTGCAATACAGTGTGAGGCAGTATCCTATGCTGCTCAGTGTTAGGCAGTATGTATAGTGCAATATGGTAGTATGAATGGTGCAACATAGTGTGAGGCAGTATGCATAGTGCAATACAGTGTGAGGCAGTATGAACAGTGCAATATGGTAGTATGAATGGTGCAACATAGTGTGAGGTAGTATGCATAGTGCAATAAAGTGTGAGGCAGTATGAACAGTGCAATATGGTAGTATGAATGGTGCAACATAGTGTGAGGCAGTATGCATAGTGCAATACAGTGTGAGGCAGTATGAACAGTGCAATATGGTAATATGAATGGTGCAACATAGTGTGAGGTAGTATGCATAGTGCAATACAGTGTGAGGCAGTATGAACAGTGCAATATGGTAGTATGAATGGTGCAACATAGTGTGAGGTAGTATGCATAGTGCAATACAGTGTGAGGCAGTATGCATAGTGAAATGCAGTGTGAGGCAGTATGAACAGTGCAGTATGGTAATATGAATGGTGCAACATAGTGTGAGGTAGTATGCATAGTGCAATACAGTGTGAGGCAGTATGAACAGTGCAATATGGTAGTATGAATGGTGCAACATAGTGTGAGGCAGTATGCATAGTGCAATACAGTGTGAGGCAGTATGAACAGTGCAATATGGTAGTATGAATGGTGCAACATAGTGTGAGGCAGTATGCATAGTGAAATACAGTGTGAGGCAGTATGAACAGTGCAATATGGTAGTATGAATGGTGCAACATAGTGTGAGGCAGTATGCATAGTGAAATACAGTGTGAGGCAGTATGAACAGTGCAATATGGTAATATGAATGGTGCAACATAGTGTGAGGTAGTATGCATAGTGCAATACAGTGTGAGGCAGTATGAACAGTGCAATATGGTAGTATGAATGGTGCAACATAGTGTGAGGTAGTATGCATAGTGCAATACAGTGTGAGGCAGTATGCATAGTGAAATGCAGTGTGAGGCAGTATGAACAGTGCAGTATGGTAATATGAATGGTGCAACATAGTGTGAGGCAGTATGAACAGTGCAATATGGTAGTATGAATGGTGCAACATAGTGTGAGGCAGTATGCATAGTGCAATACAGTGTGAGGCAGTATGAACAGTGCAATATGGTAGTATGAATGGTGCAACATAGTGTGAGGCAGTATGCATAGTGAAATACAGTGTGAGGCAGTATGAACAGTGCAATATGGTAGTATGAATGGTGCAACATAGTGTGAGGCAGTATGCATAGTGAAATACAGTGTGAGGCAGTATGAACAGTGCAATATGGTAGTATGAATCGTGCAGTACAGTGTGAGGCAGTATCCTATACTGGTCAGTATCAGCTAGCATGCATAGTGAAATACAGTATGAGGCTGTATGAACAGTGGAATTTGAGTCAGTGTAAGGAAGTGTGAACGGTGCAATATGGTTTGAGGCAGTACGCATAATGCAATACAGTATGAGGCAGTATCCTATGCTGCTCAGTGTTAGGCAGTATGTATAGTGCAGGACTGGTCAGTGTCAGGTAACATTTATAGTGCAGTACAGTATAAGGCAGTATGCACAGTATAGTACTGCTCAGTGTAAGGCTGTATGCACTGTGTAATGCAATACACACTGCCGTCCAGGTTATGTATTGCTATTCAGGTTCAAGTACCAGCTGTGATGTGTTCTGTCCTTGTGTTCTAGCCAAAATACGAAGGAACAATATGAGCATCTCTCACGGTGGAAAATGTTTTATACACATCAGTCCAAGCATGTGCTTGTCATTTCTCTCTTTGTCCTTTCTGATTAGCAATATGGTCCTAATCTACTAAAAAGAACTTTCCCCAATGATATCATGCAGCACTGGACAAAACTATTGTTTCAGGGAACTGAATGATAAAAGTGGTTTGCTGAGATACAGTATATGAGATTGTATCTAAAGCAGGACAAACACATGCCATTGCTCAAGCATGGTGCTTGAACCGAAAGTTCTTTTGTTGAATGCGGCAGCAATGGAGACCAGCCACCCAATGCTACTGAACGGCCGGGATAGCATGCAGTTCAGAATAGCTGTATAACTCTCCCTGATGGTAGCCACCAATGCTGCTCGACTACCCCACTAACCAATCCCACAACCCAGTACAGAATAGCCTGTGTAATACATTTACACATAGTTAAGCCAACATCCACAATTATTTACATGATAAAAAGTTTCTCTGTGCATGGCTACATGTCCACACTGGTTTGTATTAGAAATGTTCTTTAAAGGGAACTTTTACATCATTTAAATTCAACACGTTAAAAGATGATATAGTAGTATAATGAAATTCTTACACCGGGCTTCATGTGTCTCTATTTTAGGCCTAATTTTTGATTTCGATTTTAAATACCTTCACATTGAAATCGGTTCAGTCACATTTCCAGATATGTTTGTTTCACCGAGACTTAAACTGTGTTTACCCAAAAATGTTTGTGCTGTGAATGAACTGGTCTCTGCTTGCACTGACCACCAAGTGTATTGGTAGTCAAAGTGAGAGCCTGGTTTTGTTGAAAAGGAACCCTGACGTGGTATTATCCTAAGAAAGAGTCTAAGAGACTGTCAGCTTGTGTTTGGGAGATAAATGTTGTACTTAGTGCTCTTTTACAAAATGAATAACTGAAATGGTTATGTCCTAATGTCAAAGCAAATGTCTACTACCACTACCAAGTCATCAAATATATATCATATAGATGGCCCATAAACATATTCTTATAGCCCAAGCTGTGTTAATGCCTTCATGACATGTTGTTTTTCCTCAACTTCTCAGCTGTCCAATCTGAACTCACTTATATCACTTCACTGGGCAAAAGTAGAGCCTGTGAACACAGTTTTCATAGTGAAACTCTTGCAGTGTTGGTTGCATTGAAGTAGCGATAGGCTGCAGCCTGACGTTATGACATTACAGGACAAAATCTACCCACTTTTAACAGGCCTTTCCTAAAAGGTATTTTTGCCAGCACCACCGATGGGTCACATGATTAACAGGTCCTGTCCTTCTTCAGCAGTCAATAAGTGGTTGGCAAAAATAACATATTGTAAACGAAGCACATTTCTTGGTGGAAAAATTGTTTAGTGTGGTCAGTCACTTGTAAACAAAAATATTTCTTAATGTGTATTTCATATACATTTAGCCATAAAAATTACAATTTAAAATACATTTTATCAGCAGTTATTATTTATATACCAAAGAAGTTGTGATGAAAACCAATAGCTGGTTTAGTTGCCAGACAGTCACATCACCTTGCTTTTCCATGTGGCCACTGAAGCTAATAAACAGAGTTGTATTTGTGGGAATGCTTTAAATTAACAGACCTTAAGAAAAAGGTTAGTGAAGCACTTGAGCTGCACTTCAGCCACCACAACAGAACGTTGACTAAATTACATAAAAAAGATAATGAACTTTTAGGGGAGGTTAATGTAACAAGACAACAGATGCTATTTTGGACAATTTCTGTTGATCCGTTCATCATGAACTTTTAATACAACTTACATTACAATCATTACAAAAGGATAGTTTGTGGAACATTTTGCTTAATCTTTCTGTTTCTTTTTTTGTTTCATTTCCATGTAGGATACCATACTTTTCCATATGGGATACCACAAGATCATGTTAAGTAAAACATTGATAGAAAAACAAGTGTTGTTCTTTACGGAGATGAAGCAAAATAAATGATAAACTTATATAAAACTGTATTTAGTCTAATTCTAACAGTTTATTTTAAAGAAATGTGATGTAGGTATTTTCTTTTAGAACAACAATAAAACTATAAATTGACAACATCACTTAGAATAAATCCTCTTTACATTAACTGACATTGAAAGTAAATAATGTTTTTGTTCTCTCGTGTAAAATTACTATTTTTGAAATACTTGCTTTTCTTTAGACTTTGGAATGTAATATATGGTGTATATATATATGGCTTTGGAATCTGTAATATATACTCTGTAGGACACTGTATCAAACAAATACTGTACTCTGTTACTGTTGTTCTAGTTTGTAGACCAGACTATCTGTTAATATATCAGAGTATGTTACGTCCCTCTTTGCACACAGCTCTTTCTCAGTACCATGTACTTTCTGACTTGTGTCCTATTTTGTATTTATTGTATGTCTTTTGTCTGCACTGTGGAGTTAGTAATGTTTTGCACTTGTTTGTGCTTTGTGTTGCACCATATGGTCCTAGAAGAACATTGTTTAGTTTCAGTGTGTACTTGTATGCAGCTGAAATGACAATAAAGCCTCTTGAATACTTGAATAATAATAGTTATTTTAAAGGTGTCCTAGTTTACCTTGTCGCAGTAAAGTATTTAGGAATTGTCTGAAAAGCAGCACAGGGTTTGTTATTGTACACTTAAAGTCCAGTTGTCTTGTTTGGCCTTTATTCTGATAACTGGACTGATCATAAAAAAATCACTTGGTTACATGACTACTGATGTGGCTGACAGTAACAGCCCTATAGGCTTAATCTTGCTGTAGCTGTAAAAACAGCCTTAGCAGCCCCGACTACCTTCTACTGGACTGCTCAGCAGTTCAACTGAGC
>CM038726.1:23037340-23094840 GCA_021613375.1 Megaleporinus macrocephalus
AGAGAAATGAGAGCAGAAAGAGGAAGATAGAGTGAAAGGAGAGGAGAGAGAAAGGAGAAAAGTGGGAGAGATAGAGAGAAACGAAGAGAGAGAGAGAGAGAAAGAAAGAAGGGAGAAGAGAGAGGAAGACTGAGAGAGAAAGGAGATAAAGACTGAGTGAGAAAATAAAGAGAGATAGAAAGAAATATAAAGAAAAATAGAGAAAGAGAAATGAGAGAAGAAAGAGGAAGATAGAGTGAAAGGAGAGGAGAGAGAAAGGAGGAAAGTGGGAGAGATAGAGAGAAACGAAGAGAGAGAGAGAAAGAAGGGAGAGAAGAGAGGAAGACAGAGAGAAAGGAGATAAAGACTGAGTGAGAAAATAAAGAGAGATAGAAATAAATATAAAGAAAGAAATAAAGAAAGAGAAATGAGAGCAGAAAGAGGAAGATAGAGTGAAAGGAGAGGAGAGAGAAAGGAGGAATGTGGGAGAGATAGAGAGAAACGAAAAGAGAGAGAGAGAGAGAGAAAGAAGGGAGAGAAGAGAGGAAGACAGAGAGAAAGGAGATAAAGACTGAGTGAGAAAATAAAGAGAGATAGAAATAAATATAAAGAAAGAAACAAAGAAAGAGAAATGAGAGCAGAAAGAGGAAGATAGAGTGAAAGGAGAGGAGAGAGAAAGGAGGAATGTGGGAGAGATAGAGAGAAACGAAAAGAGAGAGAGAGAGAAAGAAGGGAGAGAAGAGAGGAAGACAGAGAGAAAGGAGATAAAGACTGAGTGAGAAAATAAAGAGAGATAGAAATAAATATAAAGAAAGAAATAAAGAAAGAGAAATGAGAGCAGAAAGAGGAAGATAGAGTGAAAGGAGAGGAGAGAGAAAGGAGGAATGTGGGAGAAATAGAGAGAAATGAAGAGAGAGAGAGAGAAAGAAAGAAGGGAGAAGAGAGAGGAAGACTGAGAGAGAAAGGAGATAAAGACTGAGTGAGAAAATAAAGAGAGATAGAAAGAAATATAAAGAAAAATAGAGATAGAGAAATGAGAGAAGAAAGAGGAAGATAGAGTGAAAGGAGAGGAGAGAGAAAGGAGGAAAGTGGGAGAGATAGAGAGAAACGAAGAGAGAGAGAGAAAGAAGGGAGAGAAGAGAGGAAGACAGAGAGAAAGGAGATAAAGACTGAGTGAGAAAATAAAGAGAGATAGAAATAAATATAAAGAAAGAAATAAAGAAAGAGAAATGAGAGCAGAAAGAGGAAGATAGAGTGAAAGGAGAGGAGAGAGAAAGGAGGAATGTGGGAGAGATAGAGAGAAACGAAAAGAGAGAGAGAGAGAGAGAAAGAAGGGAGAGAAGAGAGGAAGACAGAGAGAAAGGAGATAAAGACTGAGTGAGAAAATAAAGAGAGATAGAAATAAATATAAAGAAAGAAACAAAGAAAGAGAAATGAGAGCAGAAAGAGGAAGATAGAGTGAAAGGAGAGGAGAGAGAAAGGAGGAATGTGGGAGAGATAGAGAGAAACGAAGAGAGAGAGAGAGAGAGAGAAAGAAGGGAGAGAAGAGAGGAAGACAGAGAGAAAGGAGATAAAGACTGAGTGAGAAAATAAAGAGAGATAGAAATAAATATAAAGAAAGAAATAAAGAAAGAGAAATGAGAGCAGAAAGAGGAAGATAGAGTGAAAGGAGAGGAGAGAGAAAGGAGGAATGTGGGAGAGATAGAGAGAAACGAAAAGAGAGAGAGAGAGAGAGAAAGAAGGGAGAGAAGAGAGGAAGACAGAGAGAAAGGAGATAAAGACTGAGTGAGAAAATAAAGAGAGATAGAAATAAATATAAAGAAAGAAATAGAGAAAGAAATAAAGAGAAAGAGAAATGACAGAGGAAAGAGGGAGATATAGTGAAAGGAGAGGAGAGAGAAAGGAGGAAAGTGGAGAGAAAGAAAGAGATGTAGGGGATCTGCTTGTACAGATAGTGTAAACAGGCTAAGAGTGACAAGAACATACAAATGAAATGCTGAAGGCGAGTGTGTGTGAGCTTCGATCTCAGTACAGACTACACTGATACTGAACTTAACACAGAGTGACCAGCTATACAAACACTCAGACTCACAAGAGAAAGAACACATATGTAACTGTATGTTATACGAGATCTAAGCCTAACGCTTTTTCTCCCTTTCTTTTTTTAAATGACCCTTTCATTTAAAAATAATCTAACATTGATCTCATGTTCCTGTATCATCGCTGCCCAAAGAAGCACAGATCTCCATAATAGCAGCTTTAAGGTTACAATCACAGAGGAGTTGGACCATGCAGCTAGTCCTGCTCTCCCTGGACTCAAACACAGAGGGTGGCTATACCTCCAGAAGGATAGCTCACATTTAGTGAGTTCAGACTGTGTCTTCAACATTTGGTGGTAGATTGAGAGAAGACTGACTGAGGGAGGGAGGAGAACTTTGAGAACTTGAAATGGAGCAGCTTCTGCCTGGAGCTAGAAAGCTGGACCCTCCTTCCTATTGTAGAGGGACTGAGGTGAGGAGCAGGGGGTAGAGAGGGTTGGGGTGGTAGGGACTGGGTCACAGGAAACAGAAGGTAAGGCTGGGAATTTGTAGGGTGTTAGATTGGAAAGAGGATGGGTTTCAGACATGTTCCTCCTCCCCAGATTTCAGTTGTGTACTTTATTTAGTCAGAAGCTCAATTTATGTTGTGTTTGAAGTTGTAATGGTAAATGTATATAATGTGTATAAAAGATTTTACCTACGTTTTTCTTTTTGCCAGCATTCAGAAGCAGGTAGAGCTGCATAAGTCCATTCATATTAATCCCAGCGTGGAATCTCCTCGGTTTATAACACATACAGCAACAATTTAGCAAATTCTTTACTTTTCCAGGTGAATAAATGAAGCACTAATACATGACCAATAAAAGCAGCAGAATGTAAAGTAGGACAGTGTGTTGGTTGCTATTTGTAGAATTACTACTTTGTACAGAGTTTGACACAAGGCAGCGTAAATCAGTCACTTATTGCATTTACGCTAGCAGCCACTGAACCAGTGTTTGGTAGAGCAGTATATCATTTCACTTCAGCCAGTAAACTTACTGGCAAGTAAGTATAATAATATAATTATAATTAGCACAGAGGTTTTAGAGTAATATAGAATGACCAAATTCTAATTAACTGTGGTTATTATTAAAGTTCCAGCTGTCCCTGAGAAAGACGTCATCTAGATGGCAGCATATATTTTTAAAAAAAGAAAGTATCTCTCAGTATTAACGGTGCCTTCATAGCTGTGCTTGTGTTGGTTTCTTCTTTGCCCAGAGAACATGACGTCTATCACTTCCAAAAACAATTAGGAAGGTGGACACATCAGACAACAGCACCTTTCCACTCTCAGATCAGTGTTTCTGGATGTTGTTGACATGCAGCTTCTGCTTTGTGTAGTCCTAGCTTGCATTCATTGATGCAGCAACTGATAATGTTTACTGACAATGGCTTCCCAATTCTGAGGCCTTCATCACAGAAGCATGTTGGGAGTTTTTTAATGTAGTGCTGTCTGATGGGTTGAAGGTCACAGGCATTCAGTTTTGGTTTTCGGCTTTAGCCTTTACGTACAGAGACTCTCTAAATTTTCTGATGGTATTTTAAGAGTGAAGCACTGAAGATCTACATGAGGAACGTTGCTCTAAATGTCATTCTACTTATTAACTGGTGGTAAGCCGTGACACATCCTCACTCATATGTGACTAGGCCCTTCCTGGGCCTTTTACACCCAAGCAAGATTGAATCAAATGTTTTTTGAAACATTTCTCTACTTCAACTGTTATATATATATATATATATATATATATATATATATATATATATATATATATATATATATATATATATATATATATATATACTCTCTTTATTCAAATAAATGTTAAGATGAGCTTACAAATCACTGCTTCTTGTTTTTACTTGCATTGTAGGCACTCTTCCAAACTTCTTGTACTGTTTTATTTTGATGGGGTAAAAAGATATTGATGGTCAACTTGGATTAAATAAACCCATTTAATTAATACATTAACTTTTTTAAATTAACTAATAAAACAAATTATTTTAGTGATTGTTAAGATTATATTACTTTACACAAGGAATGTTTAAACCGTGTAAATATAGGTAGTAATGTAAGTCAGTTTTACAAATAATCACGAGTGAGGGGCACACTTTTGGAGATATGAACCCTGTAAACACACACACACATACATGCAAGTGCATATACATGAACACATGTACACAAATGCTCAATAAAGTTGATCAGACTGAACGGCTGAATGGAGTTATGCTGGAGGATGAAGCGAAGCTCCTAAAACACGAAGTTTTCTACTTGCTTACGTGCACGTACACATGCACATGTGCGCACACAGAGTGGGCGGGGTGAGTCTCCGGCAGTGTTTCCTGCCACAGGATTTGAAACTGGAGCTTTCTCAGCTGTGGTCTCCCGTTTCCTCTCCCCACCTCCAAACCTAGTGGAACTGTGTGTGTGTGTGTGTTTCTCTGTGTATTTTAGTAGCACTTTTCTTTTTATTAAATACCAATAATTATACAAACAGACTTATTTTAACTTTATATTCAGTCACACTCAAGAGTCTGCTTTGACTATGTTTTGTTTTGTGAAAATAAGTCCACACAGGCCACATTTATTGTTGCACATTGTTCCAATACGTTAAACTCAGCAAATAAAAAGTAAATATGTATTAAAACGTGCAGTAAAATGAGGTTTATTCCCTGTGTACTTATTTACACATAGAAAATCAATTAAATGTGTTTCGACCTGGGTCACAATCAGCTGCCTTGTTAGCCAGCGTTGCAACTATGGTGGCTAAGCAGACCATACTAGGATGTTGAATGTTCAGAAACTGATTTAAAAAAACTACAATAAAAAAGACAAGCCAACGTCTTCAATTGTTGCGTACGCCAGGTTGCAGCAGACGCGTTTGTAGAAGTCTGTAGAAACTCAGTATTAGTTAGCTGTAGAAACTTGAAACAGGCTGTAGAAACTTTGTAATAGTTAGCTGTAGAAACTTGAAACAGGCTGTAGAAACTTTGTAATAGTTAGCTGTAGAAACTTGAAACAGGCTGTAGAAACAGGCTGTAGAAACTTGAAACAGGCTGTAGAAACTTTGTAATAGTTAGCTGTAGAAACTTGAAACAGGCTGTAGAAACAGGCTGTAGAAGCTTGGTAATAGTTAGCTGTAGAAATTTGAAACAGGCCGTAGAAACTTGGTAATAGTTAGCTGTAGAAATTTGAAACAGGCTGTAGAAACTTGGTAATAGTTAGCTGTAGAAACTTGAAACAGGCTATAGAAACAGGCTGTAGAAACTTGGTAATAGTTAGCTGTAGAAACTTGAAACAGGCTGTAGAAACAGGCTGTAGAAACTTGGTAATAGTTAGCTGTAGAAATTTAAAACAGACTGTAGAAACAGGCTGTAGAAACTTGGTAATAGTTAGCTGTAGAAATTTAAAACAGGCTGTAGAAACAGGCTGTAGAAACTTGGTAATAGTTAGCTGTAGAAATTTAAAACAGACTGTAGAAACAGGCTGTAGAAACTTGGTAATAGTTAGCTGTAGATATTTGAAACAGGCTGTAGAAACTTGGTAATAGTTAGCTGTAGAAATTTGAAACAGGCTGTAGAAACTTGGTAATAGTTAGCTGTAGAAATTTGAAACAGGCTGTAGAAACTTGGTAATAGTTAGCTGTAGAAATTTGAAACAGGGAAGAGAAACAGGCTGTAGAAACTTGGTAATAGTTAGCTGTAGAAACCTGAAACAGGGAAGAGAAACAGGCTGTAGAAACTTGGTAATAGTTAGCTGTAGAAATTTGAAACAGGCTGTAGAAACTTGGTAATAGTTAGCTGTAGAAATTTGAAACAGGGAAGAGAAACAGGCTGTAGAAACTTGGTAATAGTTAGCTGTAGAAACCTGAAACAGGGAAGAGAAACAGGCTGTAGAAACTTGGTAATAGTTAGCTGTAGAAATTTGAAACAGGCTGTAGAAACTTGGTAATAGTTAGCTGTAGAAATTTGAAACAGGGAAGAGAAACAGGCTGTAGAAACTTGGTAATAGTTAGCTGTAGAAACCTGAAACAGGGAAGAGAAACAGGCCGTAGAAACTTGGTAATAGTTAGCTGTAGAAATTTGAAACAGGCTGTAGAAACTTGGTAATAGTTAGCTGTAGAAATTTGAAACAGGCTGTAGAAACTTGGTAATAGTTAGCTGTAGAAATTTGAAACAGGCTGTAGAAACTTGGTAATAGTTAGCTGTAGAAATTTGAAACAGGCTGTAGAAACTTGGTAATAGCTGTAGAAACTTGAAACAGGCTGTAGAAACTTGGTAATAGCTGTAGAAATTTGAAACAGGCTGTAGAAACTTGGTAATAGCTGTAGAAATTTGAAACAGGCTGTAGAAACTTGGTAATAGTTAGCTGTAGAAATTTGAAACAGGCTGTAGAAACTTGGTAATAGTTAGCTGTAGAAATTTGAAACAGGCTATAGAAACAGGCTGTAGAAACTTGGTAATAGTTGTTGACTGTAGTTGTTGACTGTGGTCCATAGCTAACTATTACCAAGCTTCTACTTGTGCACATACAAAAATATAAACTTTAAATCATGTATCTAAGATAACTTTTTTGGTCAGTTTCTGAAGAAGACTGTAACATCAGGTTTACTTCAAATTCCGTATCTGCCGTCATTTCTATGCAATCTTTTTGGTCAGCAGAGCAACAATAGAAGCTGAAATTAGACACAAACTCACAGAAGACAGGTCGGCAAACAAAATGGGCTGGAAAATGTTTTACAGACTGCCTGGAACAAAAATACATTCAGGTGAATTTGGCAAGTACTGAAAAGGCTGAGCTAAACCTGTAGCGCTGTTAACTATCTGTTCTTTCATCATTTTGCAGAAATTTTATATAAAAGGTTGTATGTTATCGAGTTCTGTCTCAACATTAACACTTTATCTGGACAGCCCAGTGTAGATCTGTTGTAGATGTTCAGGTTTGCCTTTAACTCACGAGTACATAAAGCTGCTTTTCTACTGCATGGTCCCGGCTCAACTCGCCATAACCCATTTTTTGGTTTTTCATTAGGCAAATCTGGTATCTGGTACTATGTTTTGATATCATCTCTGTTCAGGTTTCAAGCGAGCTAAGTTGAAACCAAAGGGTAATATAAATGCCACAAACTGCTAATTGGTTGGAGAGAATCGTCACTAACTCTCACTTTAGTTCTAAACCTAGCAATAGTCCTAATTTTAGCTCTAACCCTAATGCTGTTGAGAATGAACTAAAATTCAACAGTAGTTGGTAAATAACTTGAATGTCAGCTGAGACCTATATATATATATATATATATATATATATATATATATATATATATATATATATATATATATATATATATATATATATATAATGCAGTTTACAATGCTTCTGAGATAAGGTTTTTTTCTTAAGATATATTTATGCAGGCAGTTGTGAGGCAAATCTTAACAAGTGAAATATGCAAACATTTTAGATTGAATCATCTTTGTAATTGTGGTCTGCCAATCATGTAGATCAATCAAAACCAATCTAAGGAAATGTAATCTCTGAGTTTTCCTTTGAATAAAATAGCTCTTTATCATTTTCAGCATGACGTAAACGTGCTAGGACAACAGAAATTAAATAACACTCCTGTAACTATAGGTTCTGGTCATTAATGTTATTTCCCTCTTAGATTCTTGTATAATCAGTTTTAAGTTATAGTATTTAAGAAAAGTTAGAAAAAAGCAGAAGATTTACAGAGAAAAGAAAAGTGAGTCAAGTCAGCTAACATGAGTAATAATCTAAAGGTTTGAAGTTTAACAATACTAGCTGTTAGCACTCGGTCTGTTGTAAGTTCTGAAAGGTGTAGTGATGGAAGAGTGTAACTTGTGGATGCTATGTTCCAAATCAAAGTAGGCCTAAATTAAATGACGAAGAAAAGCAGACAACACGTTTTGCGAGAGAGTGCCACAGTTATATTTATAATTTACACATATTTTCCAATGAGAGTATATGAGAAGCTATAATACTAGTGATTTAACAATGCCATATCAGACCACTTTTTATCACATGCTACGAAATGGAAAGATTCACAATATCCTAATCCATGAAATTGCATGTTATTAGCATTGATCCATGGCACAGTCTGGTAAGTGGCTTATTATCAGGGAGCTAGATTGATGCTATCTGGCTAATTCTTGCAGAAGTTTAGCATATTAGAACTCCGAGCAGTTTAGTCACACTTCCAGGCAGTTCTGTTTCCACTGAGACTTGACTTTGAGCACGGCTCTGACTTTTGGTGCCCTATAGTTTTTGAGACGTTGACCGTTTTAAATACAGGCTTAAGAAAAACAGGATTGGCTATGTGTTTGTTATTACAGAGCCGAGTAAACATACGTATGGTATTTTTAGGTGGCGAGCTGTCATCTGATAGCTCCTCTTGTTGCAGTTCTAAAAACAGGCCTGGCAGCTCCAATCAAGTCACTACTGCCGTTCAGTGTGGGGCGTCTTTTAGCCTTGAGAGGCTGCGACTAATGTCGGTTCCAAGTAAACGTGGTGTCATCACGTAAATTTCAAAGAGAAATTCTGCTGAAAGTGTGGATTCTAAACTTTACATTCAAGTTCTGATCTTCAGAACTTGAGATATTACATAGAATAAGTCTTCACAGGTACACAAGGGGCCAGCCTGTCAAGGCCTGACGTTTTCCCATGAGTGAGTCATGCCAAATCACGAGTTCCCATTCAGGATAATCAGCATGTAACTCAACTACATCGGCCAAACATACACACACATGTAAACACATACACTTTTCTGAGACATGACTAAAGGGGATCCTTAAAAGGAGCATAAGGAACTAAGAGATTCTGCACTGCATGTTTTACAGTTGAAGATGGAGCGAGAGACAGAAAGAGAGAGTCAGAGAGAGAATGTAATCAGCCCTCAGCCAAAACCAATCATCTCGTGGCAGCGTTGCTTGATACAGCACTGCTTTGTGATATCTGCGTCACACCAACAAGGGGGCACAGCGGAAAAACGTGTGCATTCGTTTTCTGAAAGTGCAAAGGTCAGCAGCAGTTCAGGCAGAGTGGGCCAAGAAACATTTGGTTCCTATAAGACAACAGGCTGTTTTTCCTTCTACACAGTGTAACTATTATCTGATCTTATAGTCGACTATTAATTAGTATTAGTCAACAATCGCGGTACACTAATAAGTTCCAGGACTGTTCAGTGCCACCTCCTATTCAAATTGATTCTATTACTATTGAGTTATTAGTTCTATTATTAACAGATTATCAGGCTGTAAATGTGGCTAGTAACAATTTATAGTAATATATTCAGAAAATAGACATAATGGTCATTTAAAACGGTGGTTGAGACATCTCTACTGTATGATATTCACAAGAATGTAATCAGGGCAGTAAAAACAAGTCAACACAGCTGGTGACGTTGATTATACAAGTATGTGAGCTGTTAAAACAATGCTCTCTAATTTTTTATGAGATCTTCTGAGTTTTCAGTGCATTACAGGAACGGTCAGGAAACAATATGGCTTCTATTGTTCCATCAAACCATAAAAGTAGAACTCACTTATCAAACCAACTTTAAATAAACGTTGATAGGCTAACTAAATGTGATAGTTGTTGTTTTAACAAGTAATTATAAAGTAATTGTAAAGATTGTTTTATAAAGATTCTGTTGTCAAAAACAAGTGAGCAACAAAATATACAAGTGTAAGGTTTTCGCTGATTAACTGTGGTAGTGGTAGCATTAACTAGTAATTAATTATTTATTATTAAGTAATACAAAAATCATTAATAATTTAATATAAGCAGATAAAACCACCATATATTTTAACATGGATAAAAAAAATATATTCTCTGTCAAAGTACTGCAAAAGTTAATGGTCAATGCCAAAATGACAAAAAGTTTTAATACATATAAATAAACATTCTGCTGCTGTTAAAACAAAATGATAACTTTACAGGAGAAGAAAATAGAATACAAAACTCATAAAAACAACAGATCACCTTTATTTCAGATACTTGAGTTTAGAATAATGATTGTTACAGTTATATTAGAAGTAAAATACTGAACAGCTGGCTGTACCAGTGAAACTACAGTAAAAGGTGGTACTTCTAAGAAACTAAATGACTATAGATTTGTATTCTTATTGGTAAAATGTTATATAACAGTGAATTAGCGGGTTTTGTCTGGCTCCCCCACAGCTGGACCTTCACTGCACAGATTAGATTTTTTTCTGATGCACTCATTTTGTTTTATGATGTAACTTAAATGAACTTCTATCCTTCTTCTGAACATTTTGAAGGCAGGTTTTCTGACGCGGTCTGTGTTTACATGCAAAGATGTTCGCCGATCTGACTGAATTCATTCTGATTACAGATTAAGACTGAGGTGTTTATATGCACACTCTACTCAACAGTCTGATGAAAATCTCTGTTTATATGAACACTACAAGTAATCAGATCCAAAATTACACACATGTGTAGAGTACCGCTTAGTGTAGACGTTACCATGACAACGAGCAGCCGTATATTACCTGAGCTCTGTATTAGCTTTGTAATACACTGAACCGAGAAACTTCCATCCGTTTCTCATTTGTTCCGTAGCTGATGTAAACATATTGTCCTTCATTTGAATCATTTGAACAGCTCATATGAACAGCGAGAGTCTGAACAGCTTGTTGTTGTGATCTTTACAGCCATGCATCCTGCTATTATTGAGACTTATTGAGCTAAACATCGTCCCCCCCTGCATACCAGTGTCTGGCTCTTACCATAATAAACAGTATAAATTTCTCGTATTATGCTAATGCACATATGCAAACTTTCCAACTGGAAATAATTGGAAGATGCAGGAGTTTGTAAGACTATTATTCTAATGTTTAACAGATTATTTACAGGATTACACACCTCAGTTGGATATAAATTGTATATAGAATGGCAGAGATTGGACTGGTCTATTATGACTGAGGTGTACACACTGATTTATTCTATTCCATTTGAGCTATCAATTGGATTATTAACTGATTATCAGGCTGCATGTATGTGGCTGGTGACAAAGATGTATATAGCACTTCTATTGGTCCGTTCATCATGAAATGTAAACAACCATTGTTGTTTTCAAATAATGTAGAACTCAATGTAGAACTAATGTAAAACTCAAAATTGACAAAAATGGTGATACATATGATATATACACTTCCGCTCAACAGTTTGGGATCACAGTGAAATGTTCTTGTTTTCAATGGAGTATCTTCTTCCTTAACACAACAATGGACTGACGGGTCTCTAAAGAAAGTTGTTTCTTTCTGGTCATTTTGAGTCGATCAGCAAGCCATCAACTGCTGATCTTCAGATACTAAACTAACCTAGAACGTTGTTCTTCCTTTTATACTCACTTATTAGTAGAATGTTTTTCAGCTGTGCATCACAATTGAGCAAGAGTGTCCTAACAACCAATTAGTCCATTAACATCCTTAACTTGGATTGGAAACCATACCAGGAGATTTAGGCAGAGGACTGAGAATTGCTGATAATAGGACTATATGTAAAATAAGCCTCTATCCAAAAATAGGCTTTATCACAAACACTTTTATTCTTTAAAAATCATCTGATACACTTAAATTAATTGTGAAATGGACAATATTGTTTGTGAATTGCATGAATTGCATGAAAATTGCATGAAAGTGATCCTAAACTTTTGAGTGGTAGTGTATATATGCATGGAGATACATGCAATATATATATATATATATATATATATATATATATATATATATATATATATATATATATATATATATATATATATACATTTTGATTCCCAAGAGTTTAAATAGTTAAGTTGGTGAAGCTGCTGGCGAGAATGCTGACAGTGTATGTAAAACTGCATCACAGCAAATGAGGCTCATTTCTAAAATAAAGTATAAACATTCTTGAAACCACTACCAGATACTTTATTCTGGTCCAGGAATAATTCTGTATGTTTTATTTTATAGATGTCTTTCCAATTATTCACAAATATTGTTACCATTACAATAGTAAAAACAAGAAAAACCTGGTTAGGCATGTCCAAACTTTTAACTGATAGTGTACAGATCCAGAAAATAAACAGAATGGTCATTTTTAATCTGGGTCAGGTTCTTTACTGTATGACACTGACAAAAATATAATCAGGGCAGTAAAAAGAAGTCAACACAGTTGGTGACATGCTGGTGATATAAGAACATGAAGTGTTAAAACAATGCTCTCTAATGCTCTGTAATTTTTTATATGAGATCTTCTGACTTTTTGCAGTGCACTACAGGAACGGTCAGGATACAATATGGCTTCAATATTTCCATCAAACCATAAAAGCAGAACTCGCTTATCAAACCAACTGTAAATAAACGTCAAAGCGAGGAGCAAAAGAAGATATGAGTCTAAGGTTTTAGCTGATTTACTAAGTAACTATTAATAGGCAAGCTAAATGTGTCAGTTGTAGTTTAAACTGGTAATAATTTAGTAATTATACAGTAATTTTAAAAATTTAGTAGTTAAAACCAAGTTGCAGTGGTGTGTTTGTCTGTGGTGGCCCAGTCTGTCTCTGCTTTCAACGTATATGGGATCTGGTCCCTTATCTACTGGTCCAGAACAGTCGAGTCTGTAATAGTTTCCCCAGGTCAGGGGGCCCCTTCAATCTGAGTCTTACTGCCCGAGTCTGAAACTGAGGAATTGGGGCCCCTTGTGCACCCCCTACTCTTTTAAAACATCAGGAAAAAGAAACAGAGTAAAAGGAAGAATGCAACAGAAATGGAAACGCCATATGTAGAACGGAAAAAGACTGATTCAATTAGTGTTGTAGCATATGAGGAGGTGTAAGACACATATGGAGACGTAATCCCAAACTGACTGAGATGAGGACAAATGGGGAGATGTGAACGCAAAGGAACAAAACCTAGGGGGGAACGCGGCACTGCCTAACATTTTAGTTTTTAATCATTTTAAGAAGAATTTGAGCTACGAAAGAAAAAACAAACTTTCCTGTTTATGAACAATTCTGCTTAAAGTCCATATGTTACAACTAGGGATGCAGCACTACCATTTTTTCTAAGTACGAGGTGGGATTTTTAGTGCTTGCCGATATCAGTTCCGAAGCCATCCTGAGTAACCTACTGAGAGTTAAACAGATGCTAGTGGAATGCACTTTATTGGAGCAGGGGTTAAGATTTGGGTGGATCCATTAGTAGAAATGGAATATACAAATCTATATTTTCATTAGTGTATAATTACCTACAGACTATAAAGTCCTTATATGATAAGGCAGGACAGTTATAGACACTCCTATGTCTTTGAAAGAGCAAAACATTCAAAACTGAAGTTCAAATGAACATTTCAAAAACATATTTTAAATCTGACCAAAACCTCTTAAATATTTTATACATCAGAGCTGGTTGTTCTCCAGCAGTGGCCGCCATGTTGCACTGCAGCGTTACTACAGTAGTCCTGAATAGAGAAACTTAAGAGAGGCTTTTCAGCAGCAGCTTTAATGTATTGTCAGTATGTAGGAGAATCCTTGTTGAAATGTTCTGCGTAGTGCATTTACTGGTACATAAAACTCCAGGTAGAAGGTCCGCACCTTATTCTCCAGTTTCTTCTTCATATTTTCTAGTTCCACCTTATGCAGTTCAGTAGTTACGTCATGTCTCTGGCATTCAACTCCTATTTGCCAGCATCTTGTTTAAATTGTGTAAATTCCACCTTAAATAGTGCAGTATTTAATATTATACTGTAGCTAAAATGTAATTGCAGGACCATTTAGGGCAGGAGTATTAATTAGAGTTCAGTAAGGTCCAGTTACAGTCATCATTTCTAACTTGTGTTATGATTCAGTGATGTATCCTGTATACTGAAGTAGCCTAGTATCAGCATCTTATACCATCAGCAAGTGACAAATTTATTACAAATACTGCTCAGTATATTTCAGTAAATTTACTGTTTAAATGCTGAACTGAATGAATTATTTGTAAAGTGTTTATTTATAGAGAAAGTAAATAAAATGTGTGTCTTCTTGTTAACTTAGCTTCACAGATTGACATGTTGGTTTTACAGAGCGGTATTCTCCAAAACTAGACAAGGAGGTCTATTCCAGAACCGTTCCTGTTAAACAGTCAGTTTTCACTGTTAACTTTTCTGTTTTTAGAGCTCGTTATTCTTTCTGACTTGCTTTAGTCTCCAGCTGTGTGCGTGCCACACGCCCCAATCTGCACAGATCTGATTGGCTAAGGAGCGCCTTTTGTGACCTTACAGCGCACGTGATTGGTCTGTGAGTTTACTGCAGTGTAAGACCTGTATACCATAAAGACAGGAAAAGCTCGGCCGCTTAAAATAAACACAGTCAAAATCAAATCATTCTCAATAGATTATCGGTTTGGACAATGTCTGGGTCCGCACTCGGACCGCGGTCCGCCTATTAGTGACCCATGAGTTAGGGGAATGTCTTTCATCAGTTAATTAGCGCCAAATTTTGTACATTAACATTTAAAAACATTAAATATTTCATTCAAATAATTAATACAATGTATTAATGAGCATGCTTGGTGGGATAAATTGTTTTGAGAACCCAAATTTTGGCAAATATAGAATTAATTACACTTATTAATGAGTTTTTTGGCATCATGCAAGTGTGAAAACATGTAGAAGTGAACAGAATGGGAGCAGGCCATGCCAGAAAGCCTGACAGCCACCGTAGGTTCTCAGGAAGGGAGGGGTGTGCGGGTTCAGTTGGTTGAAATCTGCAACCTCATTGCTACAGGTTACACACTGCTCCTTTAATACTTAAATCATTAAACTCTTAAAATGTGCATTAGGTATTTTTACTGGTTACCTTGGATCAAGTAGCGCTGCAGTGGAGCAAAGTGGGTCTTGCTCCATATCAGCAAAGCACTTCTGTATGAAAGCGCCTTTCATAGTTATCATGCTCCTGATCTGTTTCAACAACAGTCTGTATAGCACAGTGACAGCAGGAATCACATCCAAGGCTGACGCACCTGAGAAGCTCACAGCATTTCCAGTTCTATAGTCTTGTTTGTTTGCCTGGTTGAGTTACAGCTGAATGTTCTGTAAAGCCGGGCTATACACTGTGTGATTTCGGAAATATTGTTCTTTGGTGACTCACGCTGCACGTTTGAATAGAGCATCATGTTCGGACAAAGCCTACAATTTATGTGCTCACACTGTATGAAAATGATTCAAGTGAAGCAAAGCTTCTACAAACAGCTCGGTCTACGGATAATTTCAAATAATGCGGTTTAATTTCAAACCACATGCTGCGCATCCAAGTACTTAGCAAACATGCTAATAAACTGAGTTAAAGCAGCTTGGCTAGCCACAGTGTGCACTGACATATACAAGGTAGGACGGATATGATCTCTCTACAGACTATTTCACAAGAATCATTGTATTGACATTTATATCTTGCTACTACTTTCAGTCTCTGGTAGCAAAGAGTAATGTTCAAAGTCCCCAGTTTCTTTCACTGTGTCAGTACCACTCCAGTGTGTGGAGACCCTTATTCATGCACACTTGGCTTATGTGACACAGTAGCAGCTATCGGATGTTAGTATCGGTGCCTTTTTACTGGTGTCTGATTAAGTAAATAAGCACAGTATCAACCCCAGACCTGATACCAGCAGATATCAATGCATCCCTCGTTACAACTTACTCCACAGGAGGGGTGAACTGTATCAGAGGGCTAGTTTGAAAAAATCAGGCAAGTAGATGCATCTAATACATTTAGGGGTGCACCGTCATTATACTCTGTATCCATCAGATAACAGCCAAAATCGCTGGATTGGTCAAGAGACATAACTATAAGTACATCCAGACAAATGTGTTATTGATATTTTAGCTGTTTAAGAGATGGAAAAATTATGCTATCGGTTGTTATTGGTAGATGCTCAAGGATTCAGCATCAGTATGAGTATTATAGGGCATGAAAAAGTGGAATCGAGCCACCCCTAAAAGCAATTCCATTCCCATCTAAACACATGAAAACATTTTCATCAAAAATATGTTATTATTAATGAAGATAATGTGTTTTATTAGTAAAAAGTAAATACATTTTGCTTATACAATTATAAATATATAGAGAATAAACTGTTTTTAATGGATATGAAGGGGTATTGACTGTTTTCTTAGCTGTAACACAGTGCTAAAATATATAAAAGTTACATTTACGCTACAAAACTATGCTACAAAATCTCCCAAACCACAGACAAAATGGATATGGATATGGTTGCTATAAGAATACAATGAGATGACCAAACGAATGTTTAACTTCACAAACCATGACAAACATACATACAGACTCTCCACTGAAAGATTCTTTGGAGACCCAAAGTTGCTTCTATCCAAAAGCTTTTGCCACCTTTGGCTGTATGAACATAGAGTGAGACTTGCTTTTGGAATCTGGTATCTTGTAGTATAAGGAACTCGTCTAAGTGGAGAATCCTTTGGTAAAGAAGACTGTGATAGAAAATTGTTTCATCCTGTCTTCACTGTGGACATATTTTGTCCATTTTAATCGTATAAGGTTTCCTGTAAAGAATCCAGCATCATACGGCCCCCGCCCCGCCTACAGGGGAAAGTACTTCAGGAACGTTGTTTGAAAATTCAGCATCAGGCCAAGCTCTGCTTTCCATGAAGGCCTCAACATGAGTCCTATTAAACACATGCATTTCGTGTGTATGTTAGGGGGGGATTTCACTCTCGCATACATCTGCTGGGCATATGAACATGCCTTGCCCATCTACTGTGGCTTAATGTTCTTGCCTAACTACTTTGAATTAAGACTAGTAACCACCCAACAAAAAGGCAAATGAGTGACTAAAAAGATCAATTTCTGTAAATTCGAGTGTGAAGAACCTTTTTTAACGTTTACAACATGCTTTTGCTCATCTTGTATTGTTGCATCTTCATCTTCAAATTTTATAAACAATCTGGTAAATATTTTATGGTGTTTCTACCATAAAAGTAACATTTGTTATCGTATTTGTTTCTGATTACTGAGTCGTGTGTAGAAGTCACATAATTCACACCGTTATAATTTTAATCACCTTCTGAGTGGCTGTAATCTAGCACCATTTTAAAGTGTGTGTACAACTATTAGTGAGAACCAGACAAGCTATAGTACAGCACAAATGGCGGGATTACTTGTAATACTGTTGCAAAAAGAGATTCATATTCATCCATATTATTACAGTCTTTTTTCACCAGTCATATTACTATATTTTCCATATATAGTATATTTTATATACTCCATTTTTGTTGATTTTTTTTCCGTTTCCGTTTACATTGTCTGAACATTTCATAATGAATGGCCCAACAGAAATGCTCCAAAATAGCTTGGAAACATTTCTGGTTCTATTCACTTACATTAAAAGTGAAGACGTCTTTGTCCTCTCCTGTAAAGTTACTATTTTGGAGATATTTGATTTTCACTGGACAGCGATGATACGTAGACTGAAAGTCTCATCTGGTTCAAACTCGCCAAAAATATATAATTCATATGAATAACATTTGTAATGGATTTGCTGTGTATCACAATATATACTTGTATTTATTTAAAACCATTAGATGCACAAGTACAGCTAATTTTATAAAGCAACAGTGTATTATTATAGGATCCTGTCACTTAATAACAGGATATATCCAACAACTAAAGTGAATCTAAAATATTTTACTGGATTGTGAAATAGAAATGTTATTTGTACATGCGTGTTGCACTTTACATTGTGTGTAAATTTAATGATGAACAAACTAAAAGAAATGATCTGAAATAACATTGGAAAACAGTCTGTCTTACATTAAAAGTAAAGTATGTTTTTACTTCTCCTGTAAAGTTACTATTTTTGGACATATAACATGTTGTTATATACAAAACTGTTTGTATAAAACTGTGTTTACTTTTAATGTAAGTCAATAGAACCATAATTTTTTCCAAGCTATTTTGGAGCATTTCTATTTGTCCGTTCATCATAACATTTTCATACAATGTAAATGACAGCTGCTTTGTTCAAATGATGTAGAATATATATATATATATATATATAGACAGTAGATACAATTAGCAGTAGCTGAAAAAAAGCCATAAACTCTACGAGGACCAGGCCCTGAGATCACTGTAGGCAGTGCGTGTTGAAAGCTGACTGGTCTATATGCTAGGCTAAAGGCTAACCTCTTTTTCATTCAGAGTCTGATCTGTTAACAACAAACTGGACTAACTTACCCAAGACTGCACAGGAGGAGTTTTGCATAGATTAACCATGCCTGGTGACTGTTAGTGACTGTTATAACTAGCTCTTTATTCTTACACTGCTTTTGGCTGGATTGTATAGGAACATTAAGTGCTGGACACAATGTGTAGGTCCGCCTTATGAAAGAAAATATCAAGCCTGCTCAAATACTTTATTTATTTATGAAAGAAACAAAAACTTCTTTAATCTACAATATTGGTTCATGTTGTTCTACCATGAACGCAAGCATGCATCACTTCCCTGTTGTCTCAATAACCACGCCCCCTTTTAGGTGAAAACAAACCCGGTCTGAGTGACGGTGCCAAATTGGAAATATCAGTGGCACCAGGCCTGAAAGCTGCTGCCTGTAACAGTAAAACACAGTTTACCGGCCGTACACAGAAAAGATAAAAATGGATCTGGCCAGTTAATACGTTTACATCTTTGGAAAACACTTCCTCACAGGTAACGCTGATAAAGTAGACAGGTATAATCTTAAAGGTCCTGGTAGTGAATGCTAAATGTTGCTGAATAAGCACAACATATTGTTTTACTGTAGGGTGCTGTTCATAAGTCTACAAGACACCTACATATCGTCCCTGTCCAAAGAAAAACAGTCTCCACAATAGCAACTTTAGAGAAGAGAACAAAAACTTTACCTGTCAATGCAACCAGATTATATCCAAGCTACTTTGGAGCATTTCTATTGGTCCATACATGCTGAAAAAACAGCAGCTGCTACATTCAAATGATGCAGAAAAATAAAATTGATGAAAATGGAGATGTGGCACGGTGGTGTAGTGGTTAGTACGGTGGTGTAGCGGTTAGTATGGTGGTGTAGTGGTTAGTATGGTGGTGTAGTAGTTAGTACGGTGGTGTAGTGGTCAGTATGGTGGTGTAGTGGTTAGTATGGTGGTGTAGTGGTTAGTATGGTGGTGTAGCGGTTAGTACGGTGGTGTAGCGGTTAGTATGGTGGTGTAGCGGTTAGTATGGTGGTGTAGTGGTTAGTATGGTGGTGTAGTGGTCAGTATGGTGGTGTAGTGGTCAGTATGGTGGTGTAGCGGTTAGTATGGTGGTGTAGCGGTTAGTATGGTGGTGTAGTGGTTAGTATGGTGGTGTAGTGGTTTGTATGGTGGTGTAGTGGTCAGTATGGTGGTGTAGTGGTCAGTATGGTGGTGTAGTGGTCAGTATGGTGGTGTAGTGGTTAGTATGGTGGTGTAGCGGTTAGTACGGTGGTGTAGCGGTTAGTATGGTGATGTAGTGGTTAGTACGGTGGTGTAGTGGTCAGTATGGTGGTGTAGTGGTCAGTATGGTGGTGTAGTGGTCAGTATGGTGGTGTAGTGGTCAGTACGGTGGTGTAGTGGTTAGTATGGTGGTGTAGTGGTCAGTATGGTGGTGTAGTAGTTAGTATGGTGGTGTAGTGGTTAGTATGGTGGTGTAATGGTTAGTATGGTGGTGTAGTGGTCAGTATGGTGGTGTAGTGGTCAGTATGGTGATGTAGTGGTTAGTATGGTGGTGTAGGGGTTAGTAGGGTGGTGTAGTGGTTAGTATGGTGGTGTAGTGGTTAGTACGGTGGTGTAGTGGTTAGTATGGTGGTGTAGTGGTTAATATGGTGGTGTAGTGGTTAGTATGGTGGTGTAGTGGTTAGTATGGTGGTGTAGTGGTTAGTACGGTGGTGTAGTGGTTAGTATGGTGGTGTAGTGGTTAGTATGGTGGTGTAGTGGTCAGTATGGTGGTGTAATGGTTAGCACTGTCTCCTCACAGTAAGATGATCTGGGTAGGATTCCCGGTCCAGGCTGTTCTGTGTGAAGTGTGTATGTTCTCCCCGTGCTTGAGTGGGTTTCCTCTGGGTACTCCGGTTTCCTCCCACAGTACAAACACATGCATCTTAGGTTGATCAGTCACTCTAAATCACCCATAGGTGTGTTGGTCATGTGATGGACTGGTAACCTGTCCATGGTTTACCCCATCATTGCCTAATGACACTGGGATTGGCTCCAGCCCCAATCCTATTTTTATAGCTATAAATTGGCAGGGTGGTCTTATTTTATGTTAATAAAGTGCCAAAGACCTCAAAACTATTGAACGCCAGTCAGATGTGCTGCTCTCATCTATGGCTTTTACCTGACGTCCTTCGTTGTTTTCTACATGCAACTTGTAGGCGTGTATTCTACGATGGTTATTCATACCCTGACCGTCTTTGAGGGTCACTGGAATGATACAAAGTATTCTGAAGGACACAACGCTAGCTTCCCTGCAGCATGTAAAGGCACCTTTACCATGCCTATGTCTATTTTGGTCTGGTCTCTAAAACTGGTGTTCTTTATGTCTGCGGCACAATGCACACCGCACAAACAGCGTTCTCATCCAGCGCAATTCACGCATTTCAATGGATGCACCCTCCCTGAACACAGAGCAATTCTGAAAACGTTGAGGGTTTGATTGAATTGTAATGAAAGGATGCATTATCACCAAGAAGATCACTCTGTATTGAAATCAAACAATAATTAGCTCATCCGTTTGTTAAAAAAAAGCATTCACAGGGCTGCGCAGAATGCTGATACAATACAACATGATGAGCTTTCAATGCGCTGTCAGTGTAGCACATGAATGGAATCGTCTAGGGGAGTTTATATATATACGCGTGCATAGATTTGGATGATTTTGACGGCAGTTGATGGTAAATTCACCAGAAAGCGGATGCTGGTGATGCTGCGATGCTGTACTTTTCCAATCCAGCTTATGATCTACAGCACAAACTGCTCCAAAGTGCTGAAAAAGAAACGAGTGCACGACAATTAAGAATGGAGCAAATTCTCAGAGTGAATGACGCCAAACCAAAGACAGGGATCTGGAGCAACACCGAACACGAAATTGAACGTTACCGAATACGATTTACCGCCTTTATTTCCCCCTTTTCTCTCTCTCTCTCCCTTTTTCCTTACTGGAGATTTTTTTAATTCTGTCCTCCCCGCTGTCTGCAATAAATCTGCATGTTGAGTGTTTAAAGATTAATGCCTCTCTGTTTCTCCGCATCTCTCTCCTCTCCCTCCCTCGCTCGCTCGCTCGCTCCCTCCCTCCCTTGCTTTCTTCCTTCGTTCTGACACCCAGGCAGTACCCTCACGTATGCATATGTAAATGCCTCTGCCTTTGAGCCGCTGGAAGTAATTGTATGCATTTTTAACTGGCCAATCGACTGACAGATAGGCATAGATTGTCTCTCTCTCTCTGTCTCTCTCTCACTCTCTCTCTCTCCTCTTTTACCCCCCCCCCCACACACACACACACAACCAAACACACACACACACTTTTTTATTTTTAGCTCTGTGCCTCCCCCTCCAGATGCACAGGAATTATTATTTGCTGCTGGTCTGCTATGGGGCGATTAGAAACAAGAAATATATCTCTCTTATTCTCTCTCTCCCTCTCTCTTTTCTCTCTCCTTACTCTGTGTCTTGCTCTCTCTCTGTCTCACATACTCTCTCTTTCCCCTTGTCTCTCATTCAAACTATTTCTCATTCTTTCAATCTCCCGGACTCTGTTTCTTTGTCTCTTTGTCTCAGTCATTCTCTTGGTCTCTCGTGTTCTCTGTCTCTTTTGCTTTTTTTCTCATTCTGTGACTCTCATTCTCTTTTTCTTTCTCATTCTCTTGTTCTTTTTTTCTCTCTCAGTGTCTTTCTCTCTTACACATTTTCTCTGTATCTCATTTTTGTTCTCATTCTCTCTCTCCTTCTCTCTGTCTGTCTCTCTCTTACATTCTCTCTCACATTCTCCCACTCTATGTCTCATGATCTCTCTTTTTCTGTCTCTCTTACTGTCCCTGTCGCTCTCATTCCGCCTCTCATTCTTTTAATCTTACTCTTTCTTTCTCTGTTTCATTTTCTCTTTCTGTCTCATACTCTTGGTCTCTTTTTTCTCTGTCTCTCTTTTTCTCATGTCTCTTTTGTGCTTTCTCATTCAGTGTCTGGCTTTTTCTCTCTAAGTCTCTTGTTCTTTCTTCCATTTTCTTTCTTTTTCTCTGTATCTCATTCTTTCTCACTCTTTCTCTCACTGTCTTGCTCATTCAATCTCTCTGGCTCTCTTTCTCTTTTCTTTCTTTTCTTTTTCTCTCTTTTTCTCATTTTCCTCTGTCGCTCTTTCTCTCTTGTTCCATTTTCTGGCTGGGTTCTGAAATGCCTTATAATCTTGTTTTTACCTGTGTTTATAATATTTAAGTCTATAGATTGTATATAGTCTATAATTGTTTATTTAACAAGGCTGAGAACGTTTGCTGTAGTATTGTTTTTTTGGCTTTACATATCAGAAATAAAACTTTACTCTGAATTCTGCTGGTACGTTGAACAAACAGTACACAACATGTCAAAGCACTGCATATACACTATATGGTCAAAAGTATGTGGACACCTGACCATCACACCGTATGAGCTTGTTTGACATGAGTGTTAATATGGCGTCGGGCCCCCCTTTGCGGCTGTAAGAGCCTCCACCCTCTAAGAGCTTTCCACAGAATTTTTTGGAGGATGTGCTTATTTAGTAAACAGAGAATTTCTGATGTAACACTGACGGAACGACCACGTCTTTGTGGAGCTCACTTTATGCACAAGGACACAGTCATGCTGGAACAGGAAAAGGGTCCACCTCAAACTGTGGCCACAAAGTTGGAAGCATGTAATTGTCTAAAAAGTCTTTGTGAGCTGTTCCATCGACATCACCCTTCACTGGAACTACAGAGCCCAAACCCTGTAACCCAGCCCCAGACCCCATTATCCCTCCTCCACCAACCTGTACTGTTAGCACTATGAATTCCACTAGACCCAGAACAATCTATCAGACTGCCAGAGTTAAATGTGATTCTTCACTTCAGAGAAGATGTTTCTTCTCTTCCAGTCCATTGACAGCAAACTTTACACCACTCCACCCGACTCTTGGCATTGTGCATAGTGATTTTAGATTTCATGAAGCTCATGATCCAGATGTGTGACTGCAGTCCTAATGTATTTTAATACATTTACAATTTATGTTTTGCATTGTAATTTGTTGAAATGTACAAAGTATTATTCACATTCAGTGTTGTAAATAAAATTTTGATCTATATAAATGTAAATAATGATATTAGCAAATTTGCATGTAACTCGTTTATGATTTAACTACTTATGATGTGACACAGTCTACATCATCTAGTTTATACATACTGCCTTCCAGGAAGAAAACCAATGTGCTGTGGGGGAAACACCAGTGAGACTGGGTTTGTTAACAAAGGAATATTTAAAACTTTTGCTGTGAACCTCACTTTCAAATAAATAAAAAAAGAAAAAGATCAAACTTTTCCAGAAAATTAAAATGAAATATTAAATGTGGTTGGCCAACAATATAAAATTGTCATCAAATTATTATCTTCATACTATCATATTAAATTACGTACCCTTTTTTAGAACATTCGGGTAATATCAGTACCAGCATTGAAAAGATAAAAAGACACTTGCATTCCTTGTGTACACTTGTAGACAACAACCAGCTTATGAATCATTCTACTCAATCTAGTATCCTTTACACATGTAAAAGTGATACTTCAGATTTTTGTAATTTATTCAATGCTTAATGGTCAATATTGTGAACTTTTTGATTTATTCTAAAGCAAAGCTCAAATATTTAGACTAAACATGAGCTTACACTGTAAAGCAGAAGGTGAGATTGCATCCCTGACCCTCCTGGACACATGGTAAGCAGTAAGATCCCAGTGTTTTAAAGTAAATGTCTGAAAATTAGTTTGTAACCTGGAGAATGTTACTACGGAACATATATTTTTTGGAATTAATCAGTTTTTTTCTATTTTAATGATAAATATTATGACTTTATGTGCATGCAGCTATTCAAATCTGTTTGCTAGTCAACTACTGGTTAGTGTCTTATGAATTAAACTGAAATGATCAGTACCAAAACATTTGTTAAAGTTTTAGTAGTGTTGTGATTGCTTAGATAGTGACTATATGAAATAATTAAGGCACATGGTCATTACAAGCACAATTATTGTAGTGTAAAGTTCTAATCCGAAATCCAACTTGACTTTTCTATCACTTTACGAAACCCATGTATTAGTTTCAAAACCCAGCAGTGCTTATCTTGGTCAGTAAATTAATAAAGCACATATTAGCACTATTGTGAAATCCAGAACATCCTAACTGGTAGATGACTAAACTGGGCAGGAAAACTGGATAAGAGAGCATTTAGATTTTAGATTGTGATTATTATTATTAGTAGTGGTAGTAGTAGTAGTAGTGTTGTTGTTGTAATTTAAAAAAAAATTCCTAGAGAAAAAATCATTCGAAAATTGATAATTTTTTTAAGATCACATTTTTGTATCTGCTTGAAATATATGGTCAGTGCTTGGCACACAATAACACGTAATAATTAAATTTTTGTTCTTTGATTATATGAAGGCACGTACATGTTACATTCCTTAACTGAAACCTGACAGCAGTAGTGTGACTTTATTCAATTTGGATTTATATCATTTATTCAGCAAATGTATTCAATCATAATTAGTGCATTTTGTCATTAATCCCAACAAAGTCCACCTCAAGCAATGTACAAATGCTTATGTTTATTTTTAGTTTGTTTGCCGTTTATATTTTGCAAGTTTTATTCTACACTTGTTGCACAAGTTGCCAGGGCATGTCAGTTAGCACTTACACGCATGTTGTTAGAATTGATCCAGATGTGATCATTATGTAAGGCATTGTAGTGTTGATTCCATCTTAACAATTAGAGTGCATCTTCAAAGCCGTGCTCACTCTAGCATCTTGAAATGATCTTGTGTGATGCTTTTGGAAAACCCACTCAGCCTCAATCTGCTTAGGTTACGTTGCGCCATTGAAGCCCTTTAAAAGAATTGCTACAACGAGACCTTGACAAGAAGCCATTCCCCATTAACAGTCTCTTTGTAATGTACTCGTGACTGCAGTTCCATACAGATGCTTCTGACAGCTGTCTCCAGATGTGCAAACGAAATCTCCACCTACCTATTTATGACCTCCATATGATGCACATTTACAGACGCACCGTGAAACACGTCCCTCGTTGACTTCCTCTAAATCGAGTACACTGAAAGCCCTGACGTTATTTGTACTTCAATGATCAACTTATATCTAGTCACTTTCTTGCAATTAGTTGCAATCACATCATCCAGATTAGTAGTTTCTACTGTCTACCATATGACTGAACGCACAGCATATTTGTTGGTCGCTCTGGATAAGAGCATCTGCTGAATGCCATAAATGTAGAGCTAACTCAAACAGCAATGAAGCTAGAGAGAATGTGGGGTGGCAATACCCAGAATTATATCTATACCTTATGTCTGTTTATTAACTCTATAATTCTTTCCTCAGATGTTGTTTTCAAACCACAAATCACAGGTTATAGTTTATTTCTGAGTAAAATACAACTTTGCATGCAGTCTTGTGTCTCAGTTTGTGATCATTACAAGTACGTCACTGTAAAATAAATAGTGCTAAAGTTACTTAAACATACAAGTTGAAGTTTCTGCAACAGTATAGTTTGTATGATTCATGCTTAGTTTGTTACACTGAAAAGTTTGAGTGTATTTAACTTCATGAATAATTTTAGTGAACTTAAAAATTGAAGTTACCTCTAACATTTTGCGTTGACTCAACTCCCTCATATTCATCCATATGTTCTAAAGGGTCAAATGGCTGCTGTCAGAATCTACAAAGTGATACCTTTACATACATACAAAAAACACACTTTATTTGTAATGTAAGTCAATGAAACCAAACTTTTCTCAAGCACAGGCCAGCTCTTTCTGGCTCTTCATTATGAAAATGACTTATTATGTAAAGGGTAACTGACACTTTCAAATATAAAAAAAAATTGGATACACCAGGTTTTGTTCAGATAGCAGAAAAATATTCCTCACACTGTTGGTATTAAGCACCAGCAGGAATATTCAGGTCCGTCTTGTTAACTTGGTATAGTTAATGTTACAGGAGATTCTCTGAAATCTTTAAGAGGCGATGTTCCTCAGCCATGAATATCACTAGTAGCCCAACAGCATTAGCTTATGGCTAAAAGCTCACTGGAACCATATTAGCTAGTTCATACTAACCTGTACTGGAACATCTGTTAACAAAGCAGTTACATTTTCCTTTATCTCTTCTACCTTCACCTTGTCTAATACGAGTCAAATAAGGTTCCAAATGGCTGCAGTCCCCCTTTTTTCTTTTCAGTCCAGAACAAATATCTCATTAGCTCATGCTAGGTTAAAAGTTCTAGTGTTAGCAAGCTTACCTGGCTGGTTAGCGTGCTAGACTGCATAAATCCATCTCGTCTGCGAGAACTGATGCTGTAGCTGACTGATTCACTCTACTGCCCAGTTCTGTTAATAAGAGCAGCGCAAATTTCTATGAATATTTAGAACATGACATTTTGGAAAGCTGCGTAGGCCAGTTTTATTACACGGTTGTTGGTAAGCGATAAGGATACTAGTTGCCTCACACCCAAGCCTAGAAACAACATGAGGAAGAAAGGAGTCAGTATGTGAGCATATTAAAGATATATAACACCAACCTGGGATACAGGCAGAGGTGGGTTGAGCAACCTAACACCCTCTTCCACTCAAGGTATTGCTGCATGTGAGAAATAACAGAACTGCAGTGGAAGTTTTTAGTACATCCAGCATCCATCAGCGTAGGAAGTGAGATCTCTTTTGGAGATTCTTTCAATCTAAAATGAAAACAATAAAAAGCTTCAGTATAAATATGAAGATCTATAGAGATTTGAGTGTGGAAAATTACATTCTTCACACATAATCTATTTAAAATATTATCATTGGAAAAATATCACCATTTTGGAAAAGTTACAAATGCAGCAAAACGTACATGTAATTTACATTCATTACTAAGGTAGAAGTGTAGATACTAGGGTTTAAAAATACTTCTGTACTTGTTGAAGTAATGGAGTGTAAATGTAAGGAGTAGAAAGTACTGATAGTGGAGTGTAAATGTAAGGAGTAGAAAGTACAGATAATGGAGTGTAAATGTAAGGAGTAAAAAGTACAGATAATGGAGTGTAAATGTAAGGAGTTGAAAGTACTGATAATGGAGTGTAAATGTAAGGAGTAGAAAGTACAGATAATGGAGTGTAAATGTGAGGAGTAGAAAGTACAGATAATGGAGTGTAAATGTAAGGAGTAGAAAGTACTGATAATGGAGTGTAAATGTAAGGAGTAGAAAGTACAGATAATGGAGTGTAAATGTAAGAGTAGAAAGTACAGATAATGGAGTGTAAATGTAAAGAGTAGAAAGTACAGATAATGGAGTGTAAATGTAAGGAGTAGAAAGTACAGATAATGGAGTGTAAATGTAAGGAGTAGAAAGTACAGATAATGGAGTGTAAATGTAAGGAGTAGAAAGTACAGATAATGGAGTGTAAATGTAAGGAGTAGAAAGTACTGATAATGGGGTGTAAATGTAAGGAGTACAAAGTACTGATAATGGAGTGTAAATGTAAGGAGTAGAAAGTACTGATAATGGAGTGTAAATGTAAGGAGTAGAAAGTACAGATAATGGAGTGTAAATGTAAGGAGTAGAAAGTACAGATAATGGAGTGTAAATGTAAGGAGTAGAAAGTACAGATAATGGAGTGTAAATGTAAGGAGTAGAAAGTACTGATAATGGTGTGTAAATGTAAGGAGTAGAAAGTACAGATAATGGAGTGTAAATGTAAGGAGTAGAAAGTACTGATAATGGAGTGTAAATGTAAGGAGTAGAAAGTACAGATAATGGAATGTAAATGTAAGTAGTAGAAAGTACAGATAATGGAGTGTAAATGTAAGGAGTAGAAAGTACAGATAATGGAGTGTAAATGTAAGGAGTAGAAAGTACTGATTATAGAGTGTAAATGTAAGGAGTAGAAAGTACAGATAATGGAGTGTAAATGTAAGGAGTAGAAAGTACTGATTATAGAGTGTAAATATAAGGAGTAGAAAGTACTGATAATGGAGTGTAAATGTAAGGAGTAGAAAGTACAGATAATGGAGTGTAAATGTAAGGAGTAGAAAGTACAGATAATGGAGTGTAAATGTAAGGAGTAGAAAGTACAGATAATGGAGTGTAAATGTAAGGAGTAGAAAGTACTGATAATGGAGTGCAAATGTAAGGAGTAGAAAGTACAGATAATGGAGTGTAAATGTAAGGAGTACAAAGTACTGATAATGGAGTGTAAATGTAAGGAGTAGAAAGTACAGATAATGGAGTGTAAATGTAAGGAGTAGAAAGTACAGATAATGGAGTGTAAATGTAAGGAGTAGAAAGTACAGATAATGGAGTGTAAATGTAAGGAGTAGAAAGTACTGATAATGGAGTGCAAATGTAAGGAGTAGAAAGTACAGATAATGGAGTGTAAATGTAAGTAGTAGAAAGTACAGATAATGGAGTGTAAATGTAAGGAGTAGAAAGTACAGATAATGGAGTGTAAATGTAAGGAGTAGAAAGTACTGATTATAGAGTGTAAATATAAGGAGTAGAAAGTACTGATAATGGAGTGTAAATGTAAGGAGTAGAAAGTACAGATAATGGAGTGTAAATGTAAGGAGTAGAAAGTACAGATAATGGAGTGTAAATGTAAGGAGTAGAAAGTACAGATAATGGAGTGTAAATGTAAGGAGTAGAAAGTACTGATAATGGAGTGCAAATGTAAGGAGTAGAAAGTACAGATAATGGAGTGTAAATGTAAGGAGTACAAAGTACTGATAATGGAGTGTAAATGTAAGGAGTAGAAAGTACAGATAATGGAGTGTAAATGTAAGGAGTAGAAAGTACAGATAATGGAGTGTAAATGTAAGGAGTAGAAAGTACAGATAATGGAGTGTAAATGTAAGGAGTAGAAAGTACAGATAATGGAGTGTAAATGTAAGGAGTAGAAAGTACTGATAATGGGGTGTAAATGTAAGGAGTACAAAGTACTGATAATGGAGTGTAAATGTAAGGAGTAGAAAGTACTGATAATGGAGTGTAAATGTAAGGAGTAGAAAGTACAGATAATGGAGTGTAAATGTAAGGAGTAGAAAGTACAGATAATGGAGTGTAAATGTAAGGAGTAGAAAGTACAGATAATGGAGTGTAAATGTAAGGAGTAGAAAGTACTGATAATGGTGTGTAAATGTAAGGAGTAGAAAGTACAGATAATGGAGTGTAAATGTAAGGAGTAGAAAGTACTGATAGTGGAGTGTAAATGTAAGGAGTAGTAGTAAAAAGTCATCTGAAAAATAATTACTCCAGTAAAGTATAAATAACTAACATTTTTACTTAAGTAAGATAACAAAGTATTTGTACTTCATTACTTGACACCTCTGAAGTACATATAACCTAATATGTTAATATGACTCTGAATATTCACAGCTGTAGTTGTGATACTTACAATGAGATAATTTATACCAAATAAAAAATATATAATAATAATAAATAATAATAAAACAATCTTCCTCATTCAAACTGTTTTTAAGAAGTAATTTCTTAAAGTCCTCTTATGCAGTTTATTCTGCACACACTTGATATCACAAAAACACAAACCATTCTCCCGTTTAGGAACACGACACACAACATCTTTTCTGGAGAACAACTTTAAGACAAAACTTAGGAAGATATTGGTAAATGAGGCCCTCCTGAGATAATGACTGTCCTCCTGTCCTGCTGAACGCTGTTGGAGGACTGACCAATATGGTCTCTTTCTCACCATCATCAACCAGCTCTCCTGTCCATTCGTGCCAACTGCAACACCCTCAGTTACATCCCTCTGCAATCCAGATGTACCAGCACTGAGATAGGATGGCACTGTTTCAATTCATTTCCACTTTTCAGAGTCAGAGACTGCCTCAGTCAGAGACTGCCTCCACCTGTGCAGTTTCTAAAGCTTTACCATCCAGACTTCAAACAGAGACTCTCTTAGCTTTTCTTTGGTATTTAGCTTATTAAATTGTAAACATTGTTTGACCAGAGGAGGATGGGTCTCCCCTTGAGAGTCTTAGTCCCTCCCAAGGTTTCTTTCTCCAGTCTGAAGGAGTTTTTCCTTGCCACTGTTGCCTCTGGCTTGCTCACTGGGGGATATATATGTTGTAATTGTCTATTTTCAAACTTTTAAAACTGCTTTGTGACACTGCTGTTGTAAAAAGTGCTATACAAATAAACTTTAATTAAATTGAATTTTCGAATCTGGTTCCAGAAACACATCAGTGATAAGTAAGCAGTCAACAAGCTAATAGATTCATTTGTTCACTTTTTCTTTTATTCATTTAGTTTTAGTTTTTCACTAATTCGACATTCTTATGGTGTATCATGTGGTAAAACACTGGAATGTGTGGCCACAAGTAGCTTAATGCTTTTATAAAAACAAATGACATTCTAAAATATGATAAAGTACACAGTTTTAAAAAATACTTTAAGTTGTAAGGAGGAATCATTGCAATGTATTTCATATAGGATATGAATGTATTTCATATAGGATATGCTATAGATACAGTTCTTTTCTTGCCCATTTGCTCTATCTATCTATCTATCTATCTATCTATCTATCTATCTATCTATCTATCTATCTATCTATCTATCTATCTATCTATCTATCTATCTATCTATCTATCTATCTATCTATCTATCTATCTATCTATCTATCTATCTATCTATCTATCTATCTATCTATCTATCTATCTATTCGACGGTAAGTGACATCTGTACCCCAAATAAGCCCTGTGCTCTGCAGCGGTCATGTGGGGGCCAAGGAGGATCTAATAATGGTAACAGAATATTTATATTAATATACTTTTTTCACCACTGGAGGCCTCTGAATCTTATAGAGTAAGACTGTATGCTGCATATTCTGAATATTCCGAGAAATGGAATTTAAATGGTTGTCACTATTTTAATATGAAAACACTGCAACCAGGAAACTGGGTAACAAGAACATAAGAACAGTTATTTACACCTAGCGCCATGTAATGCAAAAATATATATTTTTATTCCCTCTGCTGTCGTGGTCTAGGTATGGGGATATACAATGCTGTGCAGGAGTTTCAGGCACTTGAGGACATTATTATATTTAAAAGTTATGAGTCCAGACAGGAAGCTTTTATTTGCTCAGCAAAACATTTTATATTATTTAAATATTCAAATAGTTGTAATAGAGCAAGTAGTGGTTTTACAGATGTCAGTGTGCTTATTTAACCCTTTCCAAGCTTTTATTTATTTTTTATTTATTTTCTTTTATTTATTTATTATTTACAGTTCTCATCTAATACCTCAGTACTACATTAAGCTAAATCCAGATTGCTGCTGAAGGAATTAAATAAAGTCATGCAATGTCTGGGGTGCCCAGGAGAAATCTGAAAATAAACTTTGTACTTTAAACTGGCGCACAAGATATGATCTTCTGCTTTCAAAATAATTCATTCTACTTTGTGTTGTTTTTATGCTTATTATGCATCTGTTCTAATGATCTAATATCTGGTGTTCTTACTGGTGAATACACACTTATTGCTGTTATAATATATTATAAAATAATATAATTATTGCATACACACACACACACACACACACACACACACACATATATATATATATATATATATATATATATATATATATATATATATATATATATATACTTTTGCATTGAAACTGTATTATGTTATATATCATATCAGGATATTTCTGTATCGTTACACCGATACTGTCTATCTACATTCCAGTGCTTCTGCTTTACTGTGCAGCCTTTCCTTTTTTGCCACAGCAATGTACAGGCACCAGAGACACACAAGGTGTCATCACGACCACAAATCACTTCCCTGAGTGCTTCTGCTTCTCTCCACCTCCGTGCTCTCTCCCTCTCTCTTTCCCCCCTCCCTGCCTTTCTCTCTCTCTGTTTTTTCCTCCTTTCCCCTTCTCTCCAGCGCGCCATATAGGACGGAGTTGGTATATATCTCAATTAGGGTGTTCAGGGAGAGGGGGTGGTGTACAGAGCAGAAGGGGGAGGGGTCAGATCCAGAGTGACTCCACCCCCAAACTGCCCCTCAACGGCCCACTTAAAGAGGAAGCGGCTCACTGGATTCCTGTCAGTCAGACGCCCTTCGGCCGTTTATGCAAATAAGCCTGTGGTGGTGGTGGGTGTGGGGGGGGCATGTCTAGATTTGTTTGTCATCCGTTATGCCTTCCCCCTTTCATTCTTCCATCCCATCAGCTTGAATGCACAAGCGCACACCACACAAACACACCCATAAACACACTCCTCTCATTTTTCCACAACTTGATATAGGTCCTTATATGTCCTTAATAATAATGTGCTCTTCATATATATATATATATCTGGCCAGTTAGCATTTATTTCATTATTAAACTCTAACATTACAAGTGAACAAGTGTACCTATGTTTCATATACCCCTATATCTAATAATACATATATGTAATAATATGTATATATAATAGGCTTTATATATAACTACACTGGACACTGACTATTTTACTATCAGAAAGCTTTAATTTCTTAAGTTCATATAGACTTTAATTACTGAAGGTTCCAATTTTTCACACATTTGTTTTACTTTACAACATCAAATGGACTCTTTGGGTGGAGAAAGCATGAAGTAAAATTACAACCAGACTACTCTAAGGGGACTGTAAACAAACATCATTACTCTCTGAGAAAATCCATATATCTTAATTTTTGCTGATTTTTATTTCTGTATATCATCTGAACACTTTTTTACAAAATGTGAAAATGTCATAATAACTTGGTAAAAATTCTGGTTCCATAGACTTACATTAAAAGTAAAGTTGCAATTTTGGGCAGTGACGATAAATATAGATACCACAATGGCTACTTCAGCCCATAGCTGCAGTGCACCAACGTTCCTGCCATGTTGGTCTGGGCAAGACTGTCCTGTAAACAAATCCACTGAATGGTGGAGCTGCGGTTGTTCTGGATAAAAAGCATGATCGTTTACATTTCTCATCTGAGTCATTTTTATATCCAAAGGTTTACGTAGAGTATAATTTTTTTTTCTCCAGTTACTTCAAGTCTCAATAGCTATAATCACTGATAGTGCTGAAAAGAGGAGTTAGGAGTTAGAACTGAACTACAGCGGTGAACTCGGAGGTGTACGAAGGCATTTTGGATACTAACCTGCAGAAGTCTGCAAAGATGCTACTGAAACGATAATCATCTGAAACACACCTGCCACTTTTTAAGAAAAACCTTTGCCGAAAATAAAAACTGGAATGCTGTGCTTAAAATAAACGACAATTAGCTTGTCCTTGTGTTTTTCCTTTCTCAATGAAATTGATACGTTTGTTATTATAGCACACATGTCCAAATGCACAATGATAGTATTTTCCTTTCGTGTCATACAGTACATTTCATCACCATTCAAAGTATCTTCTAAGTAGTAAATGTAGTAGAGAGGACAGAAACCTTTGCTTTCAATGCAACTATACCATAGAATATATCTTCTCTGAGGTCTACACTGAAGGTGACTTTGACTAGCGTATAAATGCAGAGATGCAGTGGCTATACGTGCCCATTTACACTTTTATAATTTGGCCCTAGAATGTTGTTTCCTCTTTTTGGTGAGCTCATAAATAATTTGAGTATTAATTTGCTCATTTGCTGGTTTACAGTCAGATGCTGTAATGATCACACAGGAGAAAAATGTTTAAAGAGAGAGGAAAATAAGATGAACCTCTGTTTAAATAAAGTAGGTCATTATACTACTTAGTTAGCTATGCTCACATTATTTACTCCAGCTAACGTCACCTATACTAGCTTGTTTGCAATCTCAATAACAGCATCACAAGTTGTTGCTCTGTATAACCACTTTATAATAAGACTGCCTTTATAAAGCATTGGTGAATGTGTTGAAGTTAGTATTTAAATTATTTTACATTTTTATTTAAGGTTATTAATTGTAGCAACACCATAAAATCAGTAATAAGCAGTTATAACAAAAAAACACAAAAAATAACAGTAATTTATACTGTTAATACACTGTCAGAGCTCAGATATTGATGTTTACTGATCTTACTTGGTCATTTTCATCAGTCAGCATTAAATCTGTTAGCTTCGCTACATATTCATCCACATTAGATAGAAAATCTCACATTTGCTTTTTTATTAATGTGTTATAATAGCTTACTAATACTTTGTAAAGTGTTTATGACAGAACTTATGTCAATAAACTTTTAAACCATTTATAAACTCTTTATAATCATAGCCTTGTTTTAAAGTGGCACAACTATGATTTATAACTTTCAGTTTAACATGGTGTAACTTCAGCCTTCAAAAAATAGACAATAGAAGTCACACAGCATGGCTGCTTCTTACAGGTGGCTGTTGGGGTTGTGATGCTAATAAAGGTGGAACTGCTCCTCTCTTCAGTCTTCTCAGTGACGAATGCTGAGCAGAGCTGCTTGATATTGTCCGAGCACCGAGAAACTGTCCAGATTGAACTGTGCAGAGCAAACTAACCAGTTTTCTATATGCCAGCTTGTTTTGTAAGTGTTCTGTTCCTCCTTAAAAGATCCCCTGTCACACTCTGGCACCTGCAGTATTTTACAGTGGACCAGATCACTCGATTCAGAGGCTGGCAAATAGGAAGCCAGTTTCAGCCTTGTTTAAAGATGAACATCAACGACGACTGTGGACAGTCTGGTTCCTTGGAAAGGTAATAAAAAGAGCTGACGTCCCCGACATTTACAGGCAGGTTTCTCCACACAGTCAATGTAAACACATGGCAATGTAAATACAGTTTTCCAGTCTTTGGCACCTTTAAGGTTAATAATGTAAAGAGATTTTATTCAGTTTTAGAGCATTTCTGTTGGTCCAGTCATCATGAATTCATTACCCAACACAAACGCGATGATGCATAAAACGAAAATACCATGTATTTTACAATAGCAAGTACCAATAACAATTAGAATTTTCTAACCTAAACTTAATTCTTAACCGCAGCAAATGCTTTGTTCTTCTAGGGCAGCTTTCATCAACAAAGTCTGGAGCATTCATAATGAATTCTTCACCCAACATAATCGGGCTAAGCTAAAATTTTGCAGAAAACAAAAATACTATATATTTTTTTAATTGCAAATACCAATATACAATTAGAATTTTCTAACCTAAACTTAATTCTTAACCCCAGTAAATATTTTGTTCATCTAGGGCAGCTTTTATCAACAAAGTCTGGAGCATTCATCATGAATTCTTCACCCAACATAGACAGGCTGAGCTCAAATGATGCAGAAAACAAAAATACTATATATTTTTTAATTGCAGGTAGAAATATGTAATTAGAATTTTCTAACCTAAACTTAATTCTTAACCCCAGTAAATGCTTTGTCCTTCTAGGGCAGCTTTTATCTGTTGGGTCCTGTGGGTCAGTTCAGTTTTTCATTTTTATCCTGTCTTCTTTATTTTCTCTTTACGATTTGATGCATTTATTTCAGTCTTCTCCCTCTGTTTTTTTGTCTCCCCCCACTTCTATAACCTGTCCACTCTGAGGCGTCAGAATTAGTTACACTGCTGTGAAACTGGGAACCAGTGGGGCGATGTCTGCAGCGCTACTGGGCACGCTCTGGAAACTGGGTCGTGAAGATTGTGTATATGTGTGTGTGTGTTTATGGGTAGGGGGCTCAGAGAGGAGCTATCCTGTTTTCTTTTTATCTAAAAATAAGCAAAATGCCAAATTATCCCTATCTTCACTGTTTACACGAGACCTATAACATTAAGATCATCACAGCTGACAGTGAAGCTGACTGTTCAGATTGTTTCCCGATGAGTCTTTTTCAAACGTGCGTCTATACCAGCAGGCTCATCCTCAAATGGGTCATCTTTATGTCTGTTAATGCACCTCAGCTGCAGAGCTTTCTTAAAAAGCAGGCAGATCTTTCAGTTGGCGTGCTCTAAAAATTCCTCAAGGAGAATTGCCACAACGGGTTGTGGATCATCGCAATTTTTATTTATTTATTTATTTATTTTATTTCGTAGTTGTTGCTTTCAAAAACCTCATGTTTGAACTCACAAGATGTCTCAGTGCCTCCCTTTGGAATACCCCCCTGTCGTGAAATCAAAGGTGACATCAAGCAGAGATGGAGAAACAAGACAAGCGCTGGAGCCATCTCGAGGAAAGCAGTGACCAAAAACCCGAAAAAAAACCCCAAACCCCCAAAGCAGATCAGAGACGAGAAACGTCTGCGTGAAGTTCGAAGGTTTCAGTCGAGCGTCAGTTGGCGTCTATGGGAACAGCAGGTTAGACGCGTAAGGAAGGTTTTTTCTTTCCCCGTCAGTGTGGTCTATGCAAATTCCCCGACTACAAACGAAATAGAGGTGGGATGACTTCGTCTATCAAGCGGTGACAGCTCGAGCTGACAGGATGGCAGAAGGTTTGTGGAATGTTGAAACTGTCTTTTTGCCTACTTCTTGTGCAAACAGTCTGATGGACCAAAGTGGTACACCAATGCTTTGTGAAGGAAACACTTAAAGGTAAATGGGAGGGAAACTTTCTCTTCTTTGTTTAGTGGTCACAATATCATCCCAAATCTGTACTTGAAAATGTGCTGGATCTTTTTTTACATACATATCATCTACATAGAGACTCTGTTCAATTGGTAGCAGTTTATTTGATACTGGCGTTGAATAACATATTTAATACTGTATTTAGGAAACAACATTGGAATGACATGATATTTTATAAGTAGTTGATATTGTATTCAACTAAGTGACACATGTTTGATTAATTTATAACACTGGTAAGATGTATCATTCCCAAATAATGGAACAAAGCAGAGGCCTAGTTAGGAGCACTATATGTCAAGCTGCGTATCTTATCCAGAGCTCCTTACACTTTACCTTTGCACTGATAGGTGAAGGCAGTGTTAAGCTGTGCTCAGCAACACTTACTGGTATAGTGTAGGAGGGGGATAATCAGGTGGGGAATCGAACCCCAGGTTACAGCATGAAGGCAGCAGTTTAACACACCACCCTATACCTACCATATTTCTATGTATTGTAGAGTAGTAAAAAGTTGATTTCAGCTTTTTAGCTTTTGGTCAATTTAAAGAAAGTGCTTTAAAAATATCTCATTTTGAAGCATAGTAGTTTCTGAAAACACAAACCTAGTATCAGCTGATACTCAAGGCTATAGTATCAGTATTGGTATCAGTATCAGTACTCAAAGCTTCAGTGTTATGTACTTATTCAGGTAAACATGTCATTTGTAGTGCTTCGTCACCTAGTTGCTGAAAAGGTTTGGTGGGTAAAGAACTCAGCATCGTTGCAACTCAATCAACTGTTAGTGACCTATTCAGAAACTCAGAAGCTCAGTCTCATGCATATAGAGTTCTAGTGTTAGCAAAAGCTTTGAGGGATGTGCTGTATTGTTCTGTATGGTGAGTTGTAACAATAGTACCTTTTTGATGCTCTTTAAAAAACATATATTTTTTAGTTTTTAGCATAATTTGAACTGACGGAGCTGATTTTATTTACTTGTGCAAATTTCATCAAGGTTTCATGATGGAACCAACAGAAATTTTCCAAAGTAGACAAGAAGTGTTTTTGCCCTCTTATGTAAAGTTACCATTTAGGAGAAACTTGTTTTTCTTTGGATAGAAACTATACACAAGGATACACAAAGAATCAAGTATTTAAATGGTTTACTAAATTGTCATGTTTCTACCATTATCGAGGAACTCAAACCCATTCCCAACAATGACAGATGTTTGTTCCATTTATAACACTTGAAGTGTAAAAACATTTTGTTAAAGAAACTGTGTCAATACACAGTATTTACTAGCAGTACTTTTATGTTTGATGCTTATTTTTACATTAAAATGCAAAATGGCTCCAAATAAAATCTTACATTCAAAATACAGTCTTTTTGCCCTATCATTCAACATTTTGAAGATACTTTTTTTTTGGACAGCAATGATATACAGTGTGTTCTCCAATGGTTTACAAAACTATGCAAAGAATCATGTTAGCTTGCAAATGGTTAATTCAGATGCCATACTTCTATATATAACCCTGTTTGTACGGATGCAGGGCAGCCTAAACCCATACACAACCAAAAGTATTGTCCCTTCCATGAAACAGTGGCTCAAGTAGCGGTTAAAGCATTTACCAAAACACAACCTGTGGCCCAGTTTCCCAAAAGCATCTTACTGTTCAGATCATCTACCAGTAGAGAGAGTGTTCAGTGTGATGCTCACTCTACCATTTAAGAATCATCTTTGTGCTAAGATGCTTTCGAGAAACTCGCCATTGAGCAGGAATAAAAAAAAAAGTATTGGGTCAAAAAGCTCCTACAGAACTGCTGTGGAAATCCTTAATACATCCAGCCTCTATCAGCATAGGAACTGAAGTTTGTTAGGCATTGTGCTTTTTCTGATACAGAAGTGACCAAATGCTGAACCCAGGAAAGTAAATTAACCCCCTCCCCATAGAAAAAAACTGTATATATATATATATATATATATATATATATATATATATATATATATATATATATATATATATATATATATATAGTTTAGGCACCTAAGCTCATTGTTTAAAACAGGCTTACAATACACAAACGTATACAAAATACATTATTGCTAAATACAGACTTTTAAACAATGAGCTTAGGTGCCTAAGATATATGTGTATAAATGTATATATATGTATATATATATATAGTCTAAGGCACCTAAGCCTGGATCTTAGCAATAATGTATTTTTACCTGTACAAACACCGGATATCATAAGAACAGATGTAAATAAGCATACATATAATACAAAGTAGCATAAATGTCTCATGCTCTAGACAATATCTTTGAAGAATAAAGTGTAGTTCCAGATTCTGGACGCTCCAAACATTGTATGTATTTATTCAATTCCAATAGCAATCTTAATTTAGCTTAATGAAGTACTGAGTAGTCAAAGCAGCCATTAGAAGATAACTAGTATAAATAATACTGGGTTAAGGAGAAGCTTGGAAAGGGTTAAATAAACACACTGGTGTATGTAAAACCACTACTAACTGTATCAATAATATCTAAATATTATTATTAAAAACAAGTACAGAGTAAAAGTAGTTACCACCCACTTCTAGGGCAAATTCATACAATCCTAAATCCAGTGTCGGGACAGGTAGATGGTGGCAGAACTTGTTCTATCAACATGTTGAAACTAGATTTGACAGCAGCTTTTGTTTGTGTGCGTGTGTGTGTGTATGTACGTGTGTTGTGCAAGCAAATCCAACTATGAAGATCGCTCTCTCTCTCTCTCTCTCTCTCTCTCTCTCTCTCTCTCTCTCTCTTTCTTTCTGTCCCTCCCTCTCTCTCTCTCTCTCTGGTGTACACAAGCTCATGTGTATTCACTGAGGCAGCTTGGTTACTGCACGCCCTTTCCAAACCTTCCAAAGAGACAGGTCAGCATTGTACAGCTTGAATTAAACTCTGAGTTACAGTTAGTTACATCAACCCCACTGTCCAAATAACATGAGCTCCACACCAGGCTTATGAAAAGCAACTAAACAAATTCACACAATAGTAATAAACAGTTAGGCTTAGAATTAAAGATGTTGTTAACCGCTGTTTAGCTTTTGATAATCTTTCTCATGAAATTGATATGATACAGGGTTTCCTATTTTTACAAGCCAGTATTTATCGTCTTACAAGTAACAAGGGTCGGACTACTTTTGATCAGCCAAGACACGTTAAATGTCTGAAGTTCGCTTCAAAGGTATGAGCCACTGGAGCTACTGGGTTAATGAGGTAATAGAATATGAAAAGATGTCTGAATTCATTCACATTCCTTGTACAAACAGCACAACAATACTTTTTTATCTGATATTTCTTCTTAAAAACCAAGCAATGTGTTTTTCATTGAAGCGCTTCACTTAATAATCATCTAAATGCCTAAACTACTCAAACAGGACATTGTACAGAGTGAACATGTGTTATTTCAGGCAAGATTTCTTACAGGATGGAATCAAAGTTCTTCTGTTTTTTTCACCTCCAATATCTGATTCGGTAGTTTCTGCTAATGTCAGCCTGAAACAGATACCTATTGATACTGATATGTAGCCTCTAACTGCATTGTATGTTAGACAATGTACAATGTTATGCCACAGAGAGGCTTCCAGGTTAATCACGTGTTGATCAGTAAACCTTACAGACATTATTGTGGCTTCGGCAGTAAGTAACACCAAGAACTTGTTCAAGCTCTAAAGCCCCTAGGCAAAGATGTGGGGGCAATATAATTCTAATGGGCCTCCACTTGACAAAAGAAGTGGGGAGCCAAAACTAAATGGTTGTCTCAAGTTTTCTGATCTCTAGGCGGCCCCCAGAAACAGACTGGGTTGCCATATTTCATAGTCTGTTGGTTGGTAGGCACCCAATTGTACAAGCACAAGATCAGTTATTCAGAATATGTCCTGTTTAACATTATCATGCTTGGGTTTAAGCTCAGCAAGTGTGGTCTCTGACTGAGTTCATCATTCATTTTAGTTTTAGGAAATAAAATGGATACATTTTATTCTTTCCTTTATAGTGTCTACATATATACAGCCAAGCCAGCACTGTTATTAGTTAGCTAGCTCTGTTCTAGGTCTAGACACAAGTGGCAGCCTTAAGATGTTAGAAATGGAATACAGCCATTCATTCTTACTGTAAAGTGCAACAGAGTAAACATTTATTCTATATTAATATGTCTGTTACAAGCTTTGAATATATCTTTATATTGTCACCGTCCAATGAACATGTATCTTAATTATTGTCGTGAATGGACCAATAGAAGTGCTCCAAAACTTGGAAATAATTCTGGTTCCATTGACTTACTTTGAAAAGTAAAGTATGTTTTTGGTCTCTCCTATAAAGTTGCAATTTTGGAGATACTTTTTTGGACAGCGACGATACATAATATATAGGGTTTGAGTGTCTACAATTATTTCAGAACAGCCAATAAATGTTATTGTTAATCCCTATTAGCTTTATGCTAACACACTTATTCAATCTTAACAATGGTTATTATCCTGTAAGGACCTCAGCGAATATTAGCATTACCACAAATATTTTTTTGTCCACTCTTGACTAGGCTTTGATATTAATGCCTAAACTGAAAGTCTAGCTCCAGTATTCCTCGACTGCCACTGGCACGTCACATAGCTAAACAGTAGCAGCAGCCATGTTGTAGCCTGTCTTTCACATAGCCTGCCATTTACAGCTCTATTAGCCTCGTAGTCTACGTGTAAAACTAAATAAGAAAACTTTGGTCACTAAACATGTCTTGCTCAATGTAAGGGGGATATTTGACCGTGCATTGACCTGTACTGTTGCTTCAGTAACCAATAACACGATCAGCCTTTGTCTATGTGTTTTAGAGTGAAGTGCATCACACTTTTTCTGAATCACTGTAAAGATTCAGAGGTTAGCAGTAAAGTTTTGTTTACTGTTGCAGCTTAACTGTGTGTGTATTTGTGCAGTATTGTACGTTACGCTGCTCAGACTCATTCTCTCGAGCCTTTTCTTTCTTTTATTTCTCACTATCTTCATATTTTTTTGCGTCCTCCAGCTCTTTTGTACTCTCCGTCTGTCTTTTTTTTCCTTTCGAACTCTTTGACTTTGTATTCTCTCTCTCTCTGTCTCGGTCTGTAGTGTGATACTGTGGGCCGTGAAGCATAGGAAAGGCAACAGAGTCACAGAGCTGCTTCACTAACGCCAGCAACCCCTCCCCTCCCCGCACGACCCACCGTCACCATGGCAACACCGACCAATCCGAGCCTCGGGAATGCAGGGAGGGGGCGGGGACAGCTTCAAGCCCTCTAACATTTCTCTCTGACACACATACACACACGCACACACACACACACATGCACACACACACAGTAAAATGAAGGAAGTAGATATTCACACGCACGCATACCCACCCCTTTCTATCACGCAGAGACACACTCGCACTAGCAAAACACAAGTACGCATCAGCTCTGTACGGTTTTGACAATTTGCATACACTCACACACACAGACACACACTGCAGGACATACATGCAATTAGTGAATTTGAAGAAATAGGCTACAAGTTGGTTTCAAAGTTTGAAGCATAGCTGTATTTCAACAAATACAAATAATAATCGTGAGCATTAGTGACGCACTGGTATCCAGTATCATGTCAGAATCTTTGACCTTGTATCTTCTTTTTCTGTAATTTCAAAATATCAGCTTCTCTTGCTGAACAGACCAGCAGAAACAGTCCTTCTATAAAAGTCTTGCAACATTGTCTTACATTGAATGTTAACAACCTGTAAGCAGAGCTGTTCACAATATACTTCATGTGAGTCTGAGTCGAGTCTCGAGTCGCTAGTAGAAGATGTTAGTTTAGTGCCGTGGTTAGCCGATGAATAGCAAACACATATTTCATGGGCCATGTGTACACCAAAAATATATATGTACTTTGATGGTACGTCAAAGACAGCTATGTATGATGTCGCAGAGATATCTTCTAAAAGCTCAGGCCTGCCCTATCTCATAATACTACTTTATACCTCAGGAGGCGACAGTGAGTCCGACATGACAGACTAAAGAAGTAGCACTGCTGCCATGATGGCGTTTTCTAACCTCTTGTCAATCATGCTGGAGATGTTGCGCCCGGTTAGTTCATTTGAGGACAGATAGCCAATGAAAGGAAGAGTAAACCCAACAATGGCTGTAGCTCTCACTCGCTTGTCTCAAGAATTTACATTCTGCAAAGAAAAGAAGTGATATGAATAGAAGCGAAACCACAAGTTAGCATTGGAGCTGCTTTCCACTGCTGGAGACTGGCTAAAGTTTGATGATGAACATGCAACGTTTCTTCTAGACTGGTAAGTAAACAAATGTTAATGCTAGCACTGAGGAGGAGGGGCTGTGCATTCCCTTGTTTCTTACACTACAACTGTCTGGTGATATGATGCCACCTATTTCTTGGGAGTTTGAATTCAACAAGTTGCATCATCTTACGCGGTGGTCCTCTAGGGTGGAAAACACGGGTGATGGCATGGGGATGCAAAACTTTTTATTCTGCCATGTTGTTCGGGCTGTAAAATGAAAATAAGCAGCAGAATGTATTCACGTCATCTGTCCTTTGCCGTGTTGAAACGAAAGCGTCATACACACACAGCTCAGGCGTCTGGAGCCCAGTTGGAGCTGATTTTGGAGATACGTTAAGGACAGAGGAATCATTTTGATATTTATTAGTTTATATTAGCTGGGACCCAACCATCTGGTCAGCCTGGATGTTGCTGTGCCAACCACAGAGACAAGAGACACTGGTGGTGTGAGTGGTGTCACCTACGAGAGTTTGTAAAAATCAGTCAGGGGAGGAAAGAAAATGACGTCAAAAGATACCTTTTGTAATCTCGGGGTAACAAGGCAACAAGTTCAGAAGTCTCAAGATAACAGTCCGGAAAATTATAACTACCTGCTGAGCTCCGGACGTCTGTAGCCGACTGTTCCCTTTAGTGTCATATTAAAGACCAAAAACAGAATAAAACAGTCCAAGCTGTCAGACTTGTTTTAAAACCAGTACCAGTACTCAGAACTTAACCCCTTAAGGCTTATTACATAGCAAGGCTCACTGTATACTTTATATCAGGGGTATTTAGGTCCAGTTAGGGGAGATTTCCTCAGGCCAAGGTCCAGACCGTCATCATTTCTAACTTGTGTTCTGATTTAGTGCCATATCCTGTATACTGAAGTAGCCAAGTATCAGCATCTTATACCATCAGCTACTGAAACACCAACACATTACACATACCATTCAGTATATTGACTGTTTAAATGCTGAACTGAATTAATTATTATTCTAATAAATGTTTTTGCTCACTTCAAGTAAAAACAAGGGCTACATTTAAAAAAACAGAATACTTTTGAAAAAAGTGCATCTTAAAGTGTTTATTTATAGAGAATAAATAAAATGTACGTCTTCTTGTTAACTCAGCTTTAAAAATTAACATGTTGGTTTTACAGAGCGGTATTCTCCAAAACTAGACGAGCGAGTCCATTCCATAACCGTTCCTGTTAAACGGTCAGTTTTCGTTAATGACTTTTCTTTTTTTACGTTATTCTTTCTGACTCACTTTAGCTCCTCGCTTCGTATCTCGCCCAATCTGCACAAATCTGATTGGCTGAGGAGCCTTTGGTGATCTTACAGTGCTCGCGATTGGTCTCTGAGTTCACTGCGCAGTAAAGCCCGTATACTGCAAAGACAAGAAAAGCTCCGCCACTTAAAAGTCAAAATTAAATCATTCTCAATAGTTTATCGGTTTGGGTCAGCATTGGACAACGTCTGGGACCTCAGTCCACCTCAGACCCCTGCTTAATATCTATATATATTATAGTACATAGACTATATAGACAAAAAATATAAAGTTAACCTCACCAAAATCTTAACAATACAAAGTTAGGGTTATCAAAGTTCTCTGATCTACTGTGTTGCTGTGATATACAGAGCTGTAGCAACTAAGCACAACATTTAAAACCATTTATGTGGACAATATGTTTGTTTTTGTTTTTAAAAATACCATTTATTTTTAGAATAGATACAAAAAACGTAAATGATAGACACAAAAACACAATGAAAAACAAAAGAACAGTTACTTAAAGAACAAAACTAGGGTCCAGATGCCATCACAAGGATTGTGAAATTCCATCACCAGCACACCTGATATGCCATAACGAAGCACTGGTTAGCCAAACCAGATACTGGATCATAATTTTAAACTGTCTTTGGATCCAAAAAGAGGATTTATGAAAATAAACTCATTAACATACATAAAATCACTGTTTATTGTATTCATATTATTAGTACTCATTTCAATACTATTGTTTTTTCTTAACTATTTATCAGATCACTAGCTATTAAAATACAGCTTCCTCAGACGCCTAAAACTCTTGCGCTGCAGTAACAGAAGGATTCCAGCCAGAAGAAGAAAAACTTTGCAGAAGCAAACCCCAGGCTGCACGTCCACATCCACGTCCACCTTTCCCCCGTTCTACAGCACACAGTATTTCTGCGGGTCCATTAATCTTGATCATTCATTTCCCTCGCAAATCTAGGACACTTCTCTCAGCCACAGTAATCACCCGGACTAGATTTTTATTTTTTCCCCTTTTTTCCCCAGTCTATATTTTGTTGCTCGTCCATAATCTCTCTCTCTCTCTCTCTCTCTCTCTCTCACCAGGCAAGGCAATATGCAGCAAGTAGGGCTTTATCATGCAATATGCTAGCAGGGTGAACAGGTGGCCAGAGATTTAAGGAAAGACTTGATTCAAGATTAAAAATGGTTGTTGGTCATTTGTACAGGCATGCAGGACTTTGAACTATGTTGAATATTTATGGTTTAAAAAAAGAAATACGTGACGAGTGCAGCAAGATCTCTAATGCACAATACATTAGAGTAAGCTGCTTGGATACAAGACAAATTGACTTAATTATCAAATGTATTTGATTGAAATGGGGGTGTATTTGATTGATGAAGTGCTGATCGTCTTTCGGTTTGCTTACGTTTGGCAATGAACTGTGGAAGTTGCCTGTTTATTTATGTGGAAAGGCTCTACACAGTTGAATGAAGTAAATAATTTCTTATTTTGTGTGTACATACACACATTACGTATGTTACCTACAGATTATGGATGGGAAATTTGGACAGGCGCAATTTAATGCACTGGGACTCTTGTAATTCAGGGCCTCTGATTGGCTGTTTTTTTCTCCATAAATCTTTGATTTGTTTCTTGTGTGTGCTCTCACTGTATTAAGGCCATTCAAATCATACACTCTCTGTCAAACTCCACCTTCTTTTGTCACACCTCCAATCACTGCACAGCAACTATTAACCCCTTTAGGCCTTCAGTTCGTTATCAGTGTTTGAATTTGGAGCTTCAGCTGTGGTTAACAGATGAAACTGTGAATGGTTTAAACAGTGAGACTCTCTTCTGTAGAGTATGTTGTTTTCTACCCAGCCAAAGCGGTTTTCTGTGATTGTTTTCGTTTTCAATTCTCTTTAACAAAAAAGGCTAAAACAGGCTTCATGAAAATGTCTAAGCTAACAGCTAACATTACTTCAGCAGCTACCTTACAGGTAGAATATGAGCCAACTGCTTCATAGTGACGGTGCTGCAGTGTTAGATTTTCAAACATCAGTTTTGAACAATTTTGTGGATTTATCACATGTAGTATTAGCTAACAAACTCTCAAACTGTTTTTGAGCTAAAAAGCCTGAGTGAGGCTCAAATTGGTTTTCCTATCTAGCTTCTTATTGGAATTTTCCCGTTCCTTCTGAAAGGGTGTTGAAAAGATTCTAAGTGCAGCACCATTCAAAGAAAACATGTTATTGTGGATATACCTCTATTTCACCCTTATCAACATTACATATCAATCCCAGAAGATAAGTGAAGGCTCGCTGGTTGTCTTGGACAGTAAATAAAATAGCTATATTTGTGCTGTAGACATCACAACCCCTCGGTTTCTGGAAGTTTCTCTACCGTGCGCTATTTTGCATCAAACCGCACTGAATGAACTTGTTAGCAGCTTGTTTGTACTTTGTGTCTACGTACTATGGAAACAGCATTTAGAGTCATGTGCATTTTATTCATACCCAAATAATCGAATGAAATGCACTGAATCACTGAGAAACCTGAGATTCCATTATGCACTGAATCATTTCCGAAAGAATCGTAGTCGAATCAAATTGTTTTGAGATCAGAGATTTACACCCATATTAGTTTATGGTGGGCATAATAGAAATGGCTTTTGAATCTGATGGTCGACATTTTGATGCTGCTGAAGAGCGATTTGTGGCCAGAGTGGTCAGGATCTCCTGCTATTGCCCAGGCTTAATTGCAGTAATGGAGCGATATATTTGATTGATGGATGGTAGATCAGATTATGTTTTTTTCTTTTTCTTACAACCCGCTAGTTGGGAGGTCTGAAGAGGGTTATGGCTGTGATACAGACCATGAGTTCAGTCAAAACCACCGGCTGCACCATACTACATATATGTTTTATATATGTTGTATAGATAAATATATGTAAATACATTGTAAACACATATAATGTATATATGTTTTTCTTTTTCTAGTGGTTTCAGATTTTTTTTACTTAAAATTAGTTTAATAACAGTTTCAGAATCTAAATTAGTAATTATATATGTCTAGAGTTTGAGAAGTTAAATCTCCAACTCCAAACATATTTAGTAATAACTATGGATTATTTAAAACTTTTTATGACACTAATGTAAGTTATGTAGGTGTGAGATTGGAGAATTGGCCTCTGTGCCTGAAAGCATTAAAGGTAAATAGACAAATAAATTAAGGGTCCTAAATAATTATTGCTTTAAACCTATTTTTTAATTACTATAGATTACCAACACATTACATAGATGCTTTTTTAGACTTTTTTAAAATTGTTCTTAACAATGGGATCTATGGGATCACCCCAAATAACCTTTCTGAACCTTTCTGGCAGCTTTATTCTAAGACTGTTGAACCATTTTGGGTTTTCTCAGTTTGTTAAATGTCAACAATGGAAACTTTCTTTTGTTTTCCAAAGTGCTTTAATCTCCATGTATGCAGTCTTGAAGTATAGCAGAAGAACCAGTCTCCAACACTTATGCTCCACCATATGTTTTTTCTTTCTCTGTTGTGCTGGTCAGTATTAAGGGGATTTGAACTTGCAACATTGTGGTTTTAAACACACTACAGGTGACTGATAACAGTCTGAATTCACTGTTATGATTAGTGTTGGTATTGAGTCTACTGGTTCTTAGCTGTTAATTTCAGGTTGCATTTTATTAATAGACAGTTTACATTCTGGTCAGCATAATAAACTCTGAGACTTCAAGTGTTAAGTGATTAAAATCAACAACCCATTTATACAAAACCAGGACACTAATAAAAGAGCTCAACAAAGCTAATTTAAAACACAGGTACAGTCAGTTGTGCCAAAAACATATAGATTACAACATACAGATGATTCTAACAGGGATATTATATTCAGCTACAGAGGACAGTATCATTTTCCAGTCAAAGGAAAAGCATGGAAAAATATATCACCTCCGCTGTGATTGTTTCTACTTCTAGTCTCCACCTTGAAAACTGAACTTTATATTTTGATATTTATAACTGGTGGAGCTGAACATCTTATTTCTTAGTGTAATGGTCATCCATAATGTTTTAAATTGGCACTTAGTCAATCCATTTCTCTTTCCAAGAACAAACCATTTTCACCAAATCCAGAAGTGAAATGTTGCCATGGTTTGAATTATGAATTGAATTATGGTCAAACCCTGTATTCATGACAGTTTACAATATTATCATAAAATGGAAAATAAAAAACAGCTCATGCTTAGTAGGAAAAACAAACCTTGTTATGAATATCAACACTGTAAAAAAGTGTATATCTGTGAACAATTCAATAGGATTAAACAATAATGTAAGTTGTTAATTAACTACTTCATCATGCCCTGGTCAGTGGGTGAAATAGGCAGTGTCCAAAAATTTGAAACCATTGGTTTAAATGAAGTTGCATGCCAGTGCTCACAATCAGCAACTCCCATCAGTAGATATGGACTCAAGTAGGTCCCTTAAGAAGTAAAAACAAATTGCAGTTTAATACAATACAACACAAATGGATAAATTTCAGTTGAATAATATGCAAAGCCCATGTCAGCTAGTGTGAATGTTACCCATTATATGTTGTCAAACAGCCTGAAATTAAAACTCAATGGTAACACTATTCTAACAAACACGTATTTGTTGGCTTATGGCGCGGCTGCTAACAGCACTTAATTTCTCTTTGTTTTCACGCCTGTTGCTGACCTACAGTCAAATATATCCAAAGTTTCTTGGCAGATTCAGATGCACTCACGCTTCAAGTTTCTTCAGCTTTAAACCAGAGCGAACTGGCTCTGTGTACTAGACGTTACAAATTCGGGCTGATTGCCCAGGAAGAGGAATCTAATGTTGAACACAATAAGAAATTAGAACAGAAGATGTTGACCTCGTGTGAGAGCATTTGTTTAGTCACAAAAAACTGAAGTACTACAGCCCCCACACTCTTCCTTTACTTTTATGATGGGTCTGGAACTACCTCGTCCCCTACAGCAATTTGAACCCTCTTTTTTATGAAGCAATACCAAAATGAACTACAATTATCAACAGAACATAAAGACATAACTACTCTGATGATATGTCAAACATGTCTGTGTATCATGTTTATCAAAGATATCTACTGATATCTAATGACTAGTTATAGCCTGGGGCAAGAGGCGATAGTGAGTCGCTGTAGCATCAAGTCTGACATGAACATGAGAAGATGAAGCAGTAGTGTTGCCCCCAATGGCGTATTCTAACCTCTCGTCAAGCATGTTGCTGAGAGATCATTTAGGAACAGGCAGCCAATGAAAAAAAGAGTGAACAAATTGATGACTAAAGCTCTTGCCGAGCCACCACATTGACCACAACCGAGCACTCCAACAAGAAAGCAAAACAAGAGCTAAGTTGGGGTTGCTTCCCACCGCAGGAAACACTGTCAGTAAGTAAAGGGATTAAGTTGAAGACTAATCTTGCAATGTTTTTTTCTTGCCAGGTAAGTAAACAGCTGTTAGCATTAAGAAGGAAGGACTGTGCTTTTCCTTGTTTCTTATGAAAGGGGCTGGGCACCACAACTTTCTGGTGATGTTCTGCCCCCTGTTTGTATGGAGGGCTAATGTGACAGGTTGCGCCATCATATATAAATTGCTTCTTTAACCATACATATCTACCATAGGATAAAACTCCACATTGCAATTTCCATATACGACCAGCATCTTTTAAAACAGCCACAGTGGACGAGAACAGTCTACGGTTCCTTAATGCAAAACATAAAGCAGGACGGTTCATGTTTACATAACTGTAATCTGAACAGTAAACAGCAGCAGTGCTGGAGATAATTTCACTTTTATATAAACTGAGTGCAAAACATTTAATAAAAAGCCTATCGATATAACACCTGCAGAGAAATAACATGAAATCATCCCTACCATCCCATCCCTAACCCTGACGCAAGCTCCCTTTTTCCGATTCTGTTGTTTTAGGCTGTATCGCATTGGCCAAAACGAAAAGTGACAGAAAGGGAGAGAGATAAAACTGCCACAGGGGTCTCCAGCTTGTCCAAGACTGTGGACCATATATTGGTACCCAGTCAGCATGGCTGGTAAATGGAATTGCAATCTCTCTCTCTCTCTCTCTCTCTCTTGCTCTTCTTGCCTCTTCTTCTCTTTCTCTCCCGCTCCCTCGCTATCCTCCCCAAGATGTTGTGCAGCACCAAATATAGCCGCCTATTTCCAGCTTCCTAGCTCTCTAACGCGTATCCTCCCCCTCAGCTGTCTAGCAAAGGGGGCATCTAATCTGCTTTCTTCTCCGCCACTTGCTTTTTTATTGTAAACCGATCCAAGAAAATATGGGAGAAGAGGGTGGAGGGTGCATGGAGGAGAGGAAAAAGAAAGATGGCTACCAAAAAGAAGACAGAAGAAGATAAAGACAGAGAGAGAGCTGAAGAAGGGAAGGTGACCTAATTGCACTGCCCACAGTATGAACCGTCTCTCTTTGATGCATCTGACGAAGCTGATGGACGAGATGTGTGAAACACATATGATACGACGCAGAACAGAAGCACACTGGGAGCAAGATTAATGTGTTAAGTCGCGTTGTTTGAGATATTCATCACGCAGCTACATTCTCCCTCAAGTGTGCTGGAAGAAAATGAGAAAAGCTCATCAATAGTTTAAAAGACTTTTCACTGAGACACCGTAGTGTATGTGACTTGGCCATTTTAAATAAATGTTTAAGGGGTATACTGTTCAGAGCACTGGCACGGAAGAACCACTTTTGGTTTCCTAAACAACTAGTCAGTGGTGGGTTCTACAGTGTACTTTTAGAAATGTGGTGTGCTAGAGTGAAGAACCTACAGAACACTTTAGGACTTACATGACTTCTGATTTCAAAAAGTTGACAGTTATGTAATGACAGTGGAGTTGATGTCAACTAATTAGTGATGACATCAAGAATAAAGCCACAGAAGAAGAGAATGCTTTGCAACAAGTGACTTCAGACCAATGGCAAACTCCAGTGTGACATCGCTGCCCTTTCCACACTGTAAAAAAATAAGTTATTTACTTCAATGACTCCAGCATGGAGGAACTAAGAACAACTTCCTTTTTAACAAAGCTGTTAGGCTTCAGGGAACCACAGATACAAACCATGGAATCTGGCAGATTTGTCGCCGATTTCGTAAGTGACTTCACCAAGATGCTCGCCAGCTGTGGAGGTTCAAGGAGCCAATTTCAAGGAGGTTCAAGGAGCCAATTTATAGTATAGGGTGATGTCCACTTTCCAAAAGAATTGATAGCCTTCAGGTAAGCAGAGATGGCAAGCATTTGTTTAGTCCCAAAAAAACAAAAGTAAAACAGCCCCCACACTCTTCCTTTACTTATATGATGGGTCTGGAACCACCTCATCCCCTACAGCAATATGAACCCACCTTTTAACGAAACAATACCAAAATGAACTACAATTATCAACAGAACATGAAGAAATAACTTATTTGTAATGTGTCAAACATGTCTGTGTATCATGTTTATCAAAGATATCTATTGGTAAGCAGAGATATGGATCAGTTCACCAGGATCCTCACCTGCTGTTGTTTCTGAGGCATCCGTGTTGTTTGTTTCATCATGTGATCAGTGTATAGCATCATCGCCGAACAGTAAAGTCAACTAGTAGACTGCTCTGTGCAAACCCTTGTGTACTATAAGAAGTGGTTTGTCTGTTCAACCTAAAATTTATGTCATGTAGTAACAGGCAGTTTAATGTTTTACACCATTCAAACCTTTTTAATTAAACAAAGGAATGTAAAGTAAATCGGATGGATTATTAAAAGTAAACCTGATCTCAATTCAAACCTTAAAACGCTTGTAAAAGTAATTATTCAGGAGGACATACTCCACTTACATAACGAATGTCAGACATTTCACCATCAGATAAACAGTACGTAAAGCTTTCAGAGAGGAGAAAAATCAAACTCCATCCTTCCTCCATAAGAGAATAAATCAATGCTATGGGTCTGAAAAGCTGCTACAGAGAAAAAAAATATCCAAAAATGGAAGAAAATTTGCAAATGAAACACTGAAACTGCTGGAATTCTTGGAAGAACGAACTGGCCACCCCAGAGTCCAGGTCTCAACATCACGTTTCAGATTACTAGGATTGTGAGATTTAGAAAATGCAACCAATATTATAAATATTGTACATTTTGAACATTTCTCTGTCATTTTCTGTTTTGTTTGTTTGTTTTTGCTATTTTCCTGATGCTAAAGTAGTAGTATGTAATGGCCATTTTCACTAGAACGTAAATAAATGAATGATGGTCTCTGACTTTTGCACAGCATGTTCAAGCCAAGAACCAAGTTCCAGTGTAGCACTCCCTGTGTTTAATCTAACCGCCCATGACTAAATGCTATTCATACACCGTCCAACACAAAACTAGAGACTGAGTTCAGTCTCTTTATGACCGTTAGTCTCATTTCAACAGAACTGGAGCCTTAAGCTCTAAGGGCCCATATGCGGGTCCAACCTTAAACTCTAATGGTCTGTATATGGGCCCATACTTCACTCTCAGAACCGCATAACATTTATATAAATAGTTACTAAATCATTCCTAGCAGTTACGGCATAATACCACATACAAATAGTGACTGAATAATAAGTCTCAGAGCTATTACTGCCAATTTGCTGGGTTACCTACATATAATTGCACAATTAAACCCCAAATTAATCACATTAATTGATTAATTAAGTCAGTAATATAATAAAAACAAATCTACATTCAATATGCATTCCATTTTGGCGTGTTAGTTTGTGCACTTTTTCTGTTTGTTTCAGTGTTAACAAAAGAAATATATCTTTTCACCCACTTCTAATCATGATCAAATATATCCTCTGCTACTTACAAACACAAATGTGATCTAAATGGAAGATTTGGAATCTGCAAATCACAACATGCTTTCTTATCACCAGCAGCTTCTGAAAGGTTAAGAGGTTTAAAACACCTCCATCATTTCTGCTTCTCCAGGAGAAACTCTGGGGTCTATAGAGCACATGTTATAAAGAATGTTTTATAGTAAACATTTCTGGGTAAACATCTTTGTTTCTTGACTTTCCATCAGTGTTACCATAAGGAACTATTAGACATGTAAGTAGAATCTTTTGTCTTTCCAGAACAATGAACAATGGCCTTTAGAAAGATGACTCCTAAAGAGCCTAGGGCAATCGTCTGTGCTGGCCCACCCAAATTGACAGCTTTGGTTGGGTATGACGTAGTGTTTGAACATGGGCATTGTGATGGTTCATATCCTACTGCTGTGGCTGCATTACGGCTGCCTGCTATTACAAACTCTTCAACCTCCAAGTCAATATAAAAACCTTGGCTTTTTGTAGACCAAACATGCAGTGACCATCTTATCATAGCAATGTTTCCAATGCTTCATAAGAATAGGAGACCATGACATATGAATGGAAGAACTCTCAGCATTAGTGTGTGTATGGTGTACCAACTTCTGAGAAAACCGGTTTACCACATAACCCCTAACATGGCCAGAGATAAGCTTGAGTCGATGTATTTTGTGATTTTGATTTAGCTATGACTGACAAGAGCAAAGACTCCACATTTGTTTGGTCATAAGATTCTATAATTAAGACTTCAAGTGTTTCGATGTTTTCTGCTGTCGTTCTTTTTCTTACCAGTGCACCCAACAGTCAACAATAACACCAAAGTTACCAATAACACCAATAACTAGCCAGAAGCTAGCTAATATATGTTAACAAAAACTTAAATGTAACACATCAAAGCACATTATTTAGGTTTATGAAGCAATTATGACAACACAAATACCAACGGCCATGTTCCAGCCCAGTGTATGGGACGCACCAATCATAGCAGATTTTGGTGCCATAGATTCAAAATGGTATTTCCATTGTCATAGTTGAATCAGGAGAGTCTGGTACATAGAACTCTCTTAACATAAACCTCAAACACTGTGGTTCCTCTTAACTGTAATCTTATCTGTAATGTAACAGACTTGTTAATATTTACAACCCCAAAATTTACATACACCAGCTCACTTTTCAGCCCGGCAGAATCAATGACAACGAACCTACAGCACTGAAATTAGCAGACAGTGCAGAAACACATCTGTAAAGGTGAGGTTGGGACTTGTCATAATGTCAGTGGGCACGGCTGATATTTATATTTAAATGACCCAAATGTTCCGTTCCACCTTAAATGCTACAGTTTGTACAGGAGATAGCATATATCAATAGCACCATTTAAGGTGGACTGGAAATTTTCAAAACAAGCTGGCAAAAAGAAACTTCAGCCCCCACATCTTTCACAAGATTCTGGACCATTTCAATTCAGAGTTGTTCTCAAAACCTAGACAGTATTAAGGCTTTTTGCATCATTTGACACTGAAGAGACTCCAGAGAGGAGCACTTTAATAGCATCACAACCTAAACAGCAACCTGTAAGTAGCAGACATGCTGTGTGATTTTGTCACTGTTTGCCGGTTGAAGTAGATCATCTTAAATTGAAGGTCTAGTCTTAGTGAGTAACAACTTGAATTTACTTATTGTTGATGTTGAGACTGAAAGCAAGTGGCTGGTATAGGTAACATAAGTGACTAACAAGTGTCAAGTAGCTAACATAGCTAAATAAATACCATGGCAACTAAATTTATTTATACAGAGGTTCACTTTATTTTTGCTTATATCTATTTTGACATGTGATCATCAAGTGCTTTCTTGGTATAACCTACAAAAACTACTTGAACCAGCTTTATTCATGTATTAAAGTATTGAAGTCATGAAGTACATTAAGTATTTTTTTAGGTTGTACCAATGAAGCAATTTTACAGTGTGGTGTCTTTATCTTTGGGCCAACTTTGGGTGTAAATGGGTATGTGAACCGCATATAGGCATTTTTATCCCAGCCGAAGTCACATGCCATCTATGTAGATAAATTCAGTGGCACCTAATTATAAAAGAACAACAACAAAGATCAAACACAAACCTCAAAAGTTTTAAAACTGAAACACAGGTCATAAATCCCCACTTATAGGATATAGTGCTACATTTCTATTGACACAATCAAGTTGAGGTATTTTTGATTATTATTATTATAGAGTAGACTATTATTATTATATTAGGACGGGTGGGCGGGTGAGTGGCCATTATAAAGCACAGTATATTTATCTATTCTGACACTCTCAGGTCTACCGGTCTACACTCCAGTGCATATCTTTTGTTTCTTATTTACAATTACCAGTAAATTAACAAAATAAACATGCATTACCATCAATTAACATATTTAACTCCACAATTACACCCAGCCCACATGCATATTCATTGCAAATAAATAATGACAACAGCCATTGAACAGAGGTCTTAACATACGGTAATACGGTAATTCAATAATGGTTGAATGTATGATTCTAGAAAAAACAACTTTCTATTATGCGGAGGTTCTTTAGATGCCATAGAAGGTCCACTTTTGCATGTTTTTTAACCACCGAATTTAAAGGTTCTTAAGGAAACCAAAAGTGATTTTTCCCTATTGCATCACTCTAAAGGAGGCTGTTTGAGGTTTAGGAGCATGCTAAGTGCCGTGCTTCTCAAGCTATGTTACAGGGTTGATATTCTGCCAGCTTTGTCACTAATCCAGTCAGAGGTGTAATCACTGAGTTAGCATGAACTGTGACCAGACCATGACTGACGTTCACAAGGTCACACGGCGTCAGAGTGGATTCACATCCACGCGTGTGCGGGGGAAACAAGTAAGCCTGTGTAACGACCACACGGCTGTGAAAAAAGGTCAAGAACTTGTTGTCCTGATTACGACCATGGATGATGCCCATCCAAAAACCCCTCAGTACCACAGCCAGATCCAAGGAGACACAGGACTTAGGCGTAGTTCTCTCTAAGAGCTCATTTGATTTTGCAAAAGCAGGGTTTCTCAGTTAGTTAGAAGCTGGACAAACCTGGCTTACATTACTCAGCTTCTTATCCTCCTTTGTGAGATATGCAACCTGGCGAGAAATGACACTTCAGGCTTTTCATTTTGCTCAAGAGAAGTCTTACAGGAAACAGTACTTATGAACAGAAGCAATAGGAAGTGTTTGAAGGCTGCCCACTAAACAGCCAACATGCACTGATGTATCACAATACAGATGCCAATTCAACTATATGAGTTTTAGAACATAATTATAAGAATACTACTACTACTACTACTACCACTACTACCACTACTACTACTACTACCACTACTACTACTACTACCACTACTACTACTACTACTACTATTACTACTACTACTACTACTACTATTACTACTACTACTACTACTACCACTACTACCACTACTACTACTACTACCACTACTACTACTACTACCACTACTACTACTACTACTACTATTACTACTACTACTACTACTATTACTACCACTACTACCACTACTACTACTACTATTACTACTACTACTACTACTACTACTACTACCACTACTACCACTACTACTACTACTACTACTACTACTATTATTACTACTACTACTACTATTACTACTACTACTACTACTACTACTACCACTACTACCACTACTACCACTACTACTACTACTACTACTACTACTATTATTACTACTACTACTACTACCACTACTACCACTACTACTACTACTACCACTACTACCACTACTACCACTACTACTACTACTACTACTACTACCACTACTACCACTACTACTACTACTACTACTACTACTATTATTACTACTACTACTACTATTACTACTACTACTACTACTATTACTACCACTACTACCACTACTACTACTACTATTACTACTACTACTACTACTACTACTACTACCACTACTACTACTACTATTACTACTACTACTACTACTACTACTACCACTACTACCACTACTACTACTACTACTACTACTACTACCACTACTACTACTACTACTACCACTACTACCACTACTACTACTACTACTACTATTACTACTACTACTACT